>VDFB02058242.1:490327694-490640965 GCA_007258455.2 Sequoia sempervirens
GTTTCCATTTTAGCATATTTCCTTTTCAATTTTCCCTTTGGTAATTTGCATTGGAAGAGTTGAATGTTCCTTTGAACATGTGGTCACGTTGAACCTCTATTGTTTTCTGAATATCCATGGAGCAGCATAACCACTATTAGCATTTGGTATATCCTAGTAGCTAACAAGGTTGTCTGTTATTCCTAGTTGAATCTCATATTTTACGTGAGCACTTTTGTGACTTAGCACGCCTGATGGCACAAAAGACTGCAAAAAACAATGCATTTTTCCTGGCACAATATTACACACATCTTTATCAACTATTTGTTCGATGCTTCATTATGGAACCAACATAGTTCATGGGCTGCTTCATATGCTAAGGAAATAATCATCATTGCCCCTGCAAATGAGATATAGTTGGTTATTTTCTGCTGATCTGACCACTGAAATGACTCTACACCTGTAATATAATTTAATATAGCTAGCTAGAAATCCAAAGTTATTGATGAAACCCCTTTAATACGAGAGCTTTTGTGATTTCGACAGTGATATATCTTTTATTGTCATACTTCAGAATTTTCAAGATTATGCTAATGGTGTCTTTTTGGCAGATGTATCCAATGCTAGAAAGAATAAGTCCTCGTACTCGAAAGCTTGAACTGTTTGCACGGATGCATAACACTCATGCAGGGTATGTTCTTCTACCAAGATTTCATACATCACTATATCTTAAATGATTGATGTTCCCATGTTATAAATGGTAATAGTGGGTCATTGTGTGTACCGTGTTTCTGTTTTTATTAATTTTGAACAATTTCTAACCCATCTAATTGTATTATTAAATCTGCGGGGTTTTAGGTGGATGTCACTTGGTAATCAATTGAATGGTGTGAGGTTAGTTGATGAAGGATTGAGAGCAAGATTTAAAGCCGCCTATCCTGATGTGGAAGTGCAACCTTCATCTCCTCCAAGGGCTGCTGTCTCAGATGGAGAGGCAAGTGCACATGCAAAGAGCCGGTTTACTGATGCAAAGGTTGCACCTGAAGACATGCCTATGGCAAGTGTGGAAAATTATGCATCAGAGGAAAAACTTGTAGCTAAAGATATTGAAATGACAACTTAAAAACATTATATCTGGTTTGTGAATTTCAGACGATCTTCAAGAAGAGACAGGATATTTCCACAGTTCATATTCATGAATTGAGAATGCTTCTGGATACAACTGTGTGAGACTCTATCTTCTCCAAATGCCTCTAATGGTGAGGGGCCTGGGGAATACTACAATGGTGGTTCCCTTCTAGAGAACAAGAACTAATTTCACACTGGTGAAGGGTTGCCGGGGTATATAGCAAATGACTGTACACACGCTTTAGACATTATGGTGACTGGAAATTGTCTCTGGTATTTTAATGTTATCCACAATCTTATTCAAATAAACTTTTGGCAGATGTAAATGTATGAATCAATGCAGTAGGTTCAAAAAAGTCATGAAACCTACGTCATATGAGGTGCATATGAGATAAATTAAAATTTGAATTTTGTAATGATTTTTTTATCAATAGTGGTGGTTGACAAACATTGTTGATTATGTTGAGAGATACTATACAGTGGAAGAATGTTATGTGTACATAAAAACAAAAATAGTCTTAACATATATTTAAAAAATAAATAATAAAAGAAACATTTGAAATTAAAAATTTATAACCAGCATAATTCTTTAAAATAGACATAAATAAAATTATATATAAATACAAGCAAAATTCAAACTTAAATATAATAATCTTTAAAATATCTATACCATTTTATTTTATCTAGATTATCTATTTTATTTTTATTTAAAATGTATTTATACAACATTCATATTTATTATTTATTATTTTTGTTCAGCACTATATCTTATATTATATAGAAACCTTCATATTATATATATAAATAATTCTATACATAATCTTCTATAAATATATGATAAATACAATAAATTTATGTTATTATATAATATCATATTACAATGTTATTATTGCTTATAGTTTTTGAAAACCCCTCTTTGTGATTCTCAAAGACCAAGAATACTTTGACTAGAGGAGGGAAGGGAGTGGAAGCGTGCAAGAAGTTTGTAGGCGATGCCCGCACTATGGTTTTGCACGTGGGAATGGAGGAGGCTCGACCCTCCACTCTGGTTCTCTCTCATTTGTACAAGCCCTCCTTAATGACATTGAATTTATTCATTCTGCTTTCCAAGTTGTGGTTTCGTTTGTGTGGAGTGTTTTGTCACTTTGGTCCTCTATCATTTCTCATGCGAGTATAGCTTAGGGGTGGGTTTTTTCATAACAATGGTGAGGGATATAGACCCCCTTAACGAATCGGCTAAAGAGCTAAACTCAAAAATTGGTGATAGTATGCATTTAAAAACTTTCAGAGACATAGTGGTTGGGGAAAAAGAAGTCTTGCCACTTGGCGGGAGGTTTATCGTGCAAGTTTGTGAGGAAGACAAAGATGGGGGAAGTGAAAGACTAGGTAAATGTCCTTCTGCCTTACCAAAAATGGTTGTCTTGACTTTGAACCTTGAATTAAATAAGGCTATAGGCAAAGCAAATAGATTAAAAATTGTTGCAATTTTTCTTATCAGTTGTGGACATTTCCAAGGTCTCGACAAGTAAATACATGGATGAATGGTTTCTTAATGTTTGGGGGAAAATATTGGGGATAAATTACTCCTATTGCAAGATGGTTCAATGTGGGTTGTTTGTCATTTTTCTTAAAAACCATTCTATGCAAGAATTTGTAATCAAAAAACTATTTTGGAGCATTGGTAAGGTGGTTTTCCATGCCCTAGCATGGTCGCCAAGGCCTTAAATGATGAAATTTTGGCTTTGTCAAGCCCCAAATGGGCAGTCATAAAAAATGCCCCCCTCGACTCTAGAAGTTTATTCCGTTGTTATTAAAGCCACACGGGAGTATAATTAGGGTGGAGGATGCCAATCCTCCCTGCCACACTCAAACGCTAGGGCACTAGTGTCTCTATACCTTGGTGTGGACATCCAGGTTTGGTTGGTGGTTAAACTTGACACATGAGAAGTCAAATATGCCATTGAAATCCTTGGGGGCATTAATGTGTGCTATCTTTGCACAAGCGAGAGGCATTTGAGAAGGAATTGCCCCCTGATTCTAAGGAAAAATACGAATCACAACCCCTCCAATGGGTTGAAGGAAAATGAAACCTTTGCGGAAAGAAACTCCAAATACTAAGAATTGGATAAGGGAAAATTTGAATCCTCTAGCACTAATAATAGTGTAGAAACCCTAAGAGATAGGGAGCACAAGAGGGCAAACACCGTGGAAAGTCTGTATGCAAACCCTACTCAAGAAGGTTTGTCGGCCCCGCGAGAACATCTTGTGGCAGATGCAAAAACACCTATAACTGACTCCTCAATTAAAATAATTAATCAATTTGATAGTCTAATGGAGGAATTGGAAAATCATTTATCGAATCCTATATTTGATAAGGATGATAACTATGAAAAAGATAACCACTCAATTGAGAGCATTAACCAACACCATCTTTCAAGGAATATGGTTGAGAATAAAATTGTTGAAAAAAAGAATCCCCAACAAATTGCTATGGATAGAATAAGGCAAAGCATTAAAAAATTTGAACAAGGAAAAATTAGTAACAAAGATAAAGAATTCAAAGAAGAGGAAGATTATGTAATCAAATATAGAAATCAAGAGCTCCAATAATGTAATAATGGAAATTTATTAATAGTGCTAAAATAAGAAAGGTTTGCCCTCAGGATAATGACATGAATTCACCCTCTGTGGTGAAAAAAATGGTGACTAAATTAAAAATTAAAAATCAGTGCACTGATATCCTACAAGATACCAATAAAAGATTGGGCCCAAACCAAACAGGTTCTTTGGGAAGTGATAAGCTAAAAACTTGTTTTGCAAACTCAGTGGGTCAATCTACTAATGATATCTTGATGGATATTGGTGGACTGAATTCTAGAAAAATGGAAGAATGTGGCAATGAAATTAGCATAAACAAAGACACCAAAAAAAAGAAGCCAAAAAATTGGTTTCAAACCCAAATAATGGACCTAGCAATATTGATATCGGTGGTAAATTATCATCACCTATTGGTCCCTTGGACATGGGAGGCTTTAACATGCTTACAAGCTCTAGATGTATAGGGGATATAGGGATCTTAAATACCAAGGAGGTCATAGAAGGGGCTATAGATGCTAAAGTGGGGTCCCTGCAAAAATCTAAAAAGCCAAGAAAGAAAAAGAGAGAGACAATTGTCCCAATTGAAGAAGATGTTTGCACATTATCAAACAAAAAAGAAAAAGGAATAGTGTAATCATTCTAGTACCTACTGTTAAAAGGATGGAAACTGAGGTCAAAATGCCAAAATGCTTTGATAATTTTATAAATGAGAAAGAGACCTCTACACAATTTGGCTCTAATGAATATTAATTGTGTATCATGGAATGTAAGGGGCCTGGAATCTGCTAATAGGAAACAAATTGTAAGAACATTTCTCAACTAGGTAAAAAACAAGGATGTGGCTCTAATTCAAGAAGTGAAAGCAATAGGTTTCACACTAGAAACAAACCTTAAATTTATCTGGAGAAATGCAACACAATATGTCACCTACCATGAAAAAGGAAGAGGTGGGGTTGCTCTTCTAGTTTTTAATGAGTGGAACCAATATGTTTTTGAATCTGGTGTTCCCCCCTACAATAGGGATGTCTGGATCATTATAAAAAAGGACACCTCCTTTGGGATCTAGTCCATTTTTACACCCAATGAGTATAGAGACGAAATCAATTTATGGAACCAACTTTACAACCTACAAGATATACCTTGGATCCTTGGGGGGGATTTTAACATGATTGAGCAAGCTAAAGATAAATATGGGGGTATTAATATGGAATGGAAAGGAAATGAAAATTACTTTTGGTTGAGGATGATGTCCACATTAAAAGTTAGTTGATCCTATTGAAGGGCAAAAAAGAGACTGCACCAATATCTAGTAGACGATGTAATGCCCAAAAAAAGAGGTAGAAGGATATATTGTCCGCTTGACAAGTTCTATGTGAACAAAGACCACTTTATCATTGACTCTATTAAGGATGGTTGCAAGGTGGAAGTTCAATCGTACACCTTGTTTGATCACTATCCCATTAAAATAAGCATTATTCTTAAAAGTGATATGCCTAAAGAAAGAAATAACGAGGGAGCATTTCTCCTCAATACAAAGCTCCTAAAAGATGAGGAATGCATAGTTGCTATAACTACCCTAAGGGGGATTAACAAACAGATGCACAAAGGAAAGGGTGCAATTGAGAAGTGGGAGCTTAATGTATGGGCTAGACGACTCTATTCCAAACAATTGGTAGAAGAAAGGCCATGGATAGGAGGGAAGAGGGGGTCCTCCAAGAAAACTTGTTCAAGGTAGAAGCAAAATTATAGGATGACCCAGGCAATGAAGAGTTGGGGAATGAGCTCTCA
Source organism: Sequoia sempervirens (assembly GCA_007258455.2). Lineage (NCBI taxonomy): Eukaryota > Viridiplantae > Streptophyta > Pinopsida > Cupressales > Cupressaceae > Sequoia > Sequoia sempervirens. The sequence goes on from VDFB02058242.1 coordinate 490,333,188, forward strand.
CTGGCCAAGAACTCTCTAAGGAGGCTAAAAGACAACATAGTTCAAGGACTAAAAATAAGAGCCAAACTCAATTGGTTGAGTTATGGGGATAAAGGCACTAAGTTCTTCTTTAGGTATCTCAGAGACAAAAATATTAAAGAGAAAATTGATCAAATATGGGTTGAAAGTACCTCCTTTACCAAAAAAATGGACATTAGAGACCTAATTTTTTAATTCTACAAGGATCTTTTTGCCTCAGAAGGTGATAATGAAGGCTACTCTAATGCGAGAAGCTATTTCAGGAAAATCATCCCTAGAAAGATTCTCGAAAAGGATGCAAATGATATGAGTAAGGAAATCTCTAAAGAAGAAATAAGAGAGGAAATTTTGTCCTTACAAAATGATAAAGCTCCTAGGGATGATGGTTTACCTGTAGAATTCTATAAAGTGTTCATTGAATGGATATGCGATGATTTGTATCTGGTATACAAAGATGCCCTTGAGAAGGGTTCATTGGGAAAAAACACCAATAAAGGAATCATAAAGCTATTCCCAAAGGAGGAAGGAAAAACACTGATAAAGAATTGGAGGCCAATCACACTCCTAAATGTATCATACAAAATATTGGTAAAAGTTCTAGCAAGGAGATTGGTGGACATTCTACCATCATTCATCAACAATATCCAAACTGGTTTTATCAAAGGAAAATATATTCTAGAAAACCTAATCACTAGTTGGGAGGCCATGGAGTGGGCAAGGCACTCAAACCAGGAAGCTGCAATGCTTCTCCTTGACTTTGAAAAGGCCTATGACAAAGTGGAATGGTCCTTCATAAGACTGGCCCTTGAAACTTTTGGGTTTCTAGAAAGGTTCTGCAACATGGTCAACATACTTTTCAAAGATGTTGTAGCTTGGTTCTCTCATACATGAATTCAATTTGGAAAAGTCTATAAGGTAGGGGTGTCCTCTTGCCCCTACATTATTTGTAATTGCCTTAGATTCCCTTCATTATCTTTTAAGGGTAAATAGCACCACCCTAAAAGTGCAAGGTATAACTTTACCAAATGATAAGGAGCTTCTTTACATCCATTTTGCAGATGATATTGCAATCTTTGTTAAGTTAGAAGAGTCTAATATAGTTAGCTTAATGGAAAAGCTTAACCTCTTTTGTAAAGAATCAGAAGCCAAGATTGCCCTTGCAAAATCCGTCATGCTTGGTTGGGATGAAAACCTGCCTGTTTGGTTAAGGAAGTATGATCTACAATGGGGGACCCTCAGAAATAGGTAAGATATTTCGGTATTCCATTTGTTGTAAATCCCAACCTTAAAGACATGTGGTTGTGGATCAAGAATAAGATTGAAAAGAATATTGACCGATGGAACAAACAATTTCTTTCCCTTGTTGGAAGAGTGCAAGTGTGCTAGAAGATACTATCTTCCTATAGTCTATACTTGGCCTCAATGTGGTTATTTAGAAACTACCAAGTCAATGATTTTCAAAAAAGAATTAGGGGTTTCCTATGGTTTGATGGCAAGGGTAAAAGGAAAAAAGCACATAGTCAAGTGGGAATGGTGTTGTATTAACAAGGTGTAGTGTCGAAAATTGTCACCCTTAACAATTTCACATTATATTTTTTCCCCCTTTATGTATTGGACCTAATTAAACTCATAATTTTTTAAATTATGCATTCCAAAGCGTATTTTTTACCGTTTTTTGAAGGATTGGAAGCATTGAATAAATACAAACAATTAATGTTTTGATCCCGACACTAAAAGTCTTGGAAGATAGGGCTAGGAACCATACGCCCACGGGTGTATGGGTCTCCCTATCTTACCAGGGACCAATTTTTAAGATGTTGGCGATATTTTAACATTCAAAATTCAAATTTTAAGTGTTGGCTTTTGGGATCTAAATTTTGAGAAATTATCACAATTGCATATAAATACCTAGTTATTGTATCATTTGAAAATCTAGAAAACTATTGGCAAACTTATGATCAAAAGCACTATTGCACAAGTCAAGAGCAACATTTCAAAGCATTATTGCAATAATTCAAGATCCTAACATCATGCCAAATTCTATGTGAGTTTACATGTGTTCATGTTGTCATTGTTTTGTGAACACTAACATTTTGTAGGTCTCTAAGCAATTCAAGCATTCAAACAATCAAGAAAAGCAAAATCCAAGACCTTGAAGTGATGTGCATGACTTCAGTCCTTCAAAGAAGCCACTGAAGGGTGGAGAGTTGCAACATTTTGTGATTTCATCATTCCTTCCTTTCAATTATCATTTCTATCATTGACATTGCCATTTTGGAAGTGGAAACACTTACACGGGGTTTGACTGAGGCAAGCCCCTAAATGGCCCAACATTTCTTCTCTCTTTAAATGTGTAGGTTAGAGGCTTGAAGGAAGATTGAAGACGAGTTTTTCATTGTTGCATTCAAATCCCTAAAATTTGTCAAACCATGGAAACTCACCTAGAGAATTACCCGATGAAATTCTGACAACTCTACAACTGAGAAACCGAAGGTCAAATCCAACATCAAAGGACTACAAAATCAGTTTCAGGACCCCCTTCAGGGACCCATACACCCCTAGGTGTTTGAGTCCTCTGCATGCTAGAGACAACTTTTTATGATAGGTGCACAATCTCTAGTACTTATCAAATATGCCTGCAATTCATTGTTTCAATCTATGTGCTTTTAGAATATTGTATTTATCAAAATAGGTCATATAGTAAAATTAGGTTAATCATTCTAAATCATTTCTAGTCCATTCCTAAGACTCAAAAGAAGGAGAGTCAAGTCTGATTGGCTCACCTTCATGGTTGATAGTCAATCTATTCACCTTGTTGATCTCCCTCTTTAATGAAACTTAGAAAAACACCACACCATAATCAAAATCCTAGGTTCTATACATTGGGACCTAGGGTTTCCATTTTTCTTTGTTTCACAAGGCATCAAGTGGTGTTGGACTCAAGGATATTAGACTTCATGGAATGGCATTGGCCTTGAAATGGATCATCAAAGCATTGGAAGGAGATGAACCCTGGAAAGTCCTTGTGAGAAACAATATCAAGAATGTTGCCCCCAAACATGCCAAGTCTTGGAAATCTCTCCCATTTTGTGAATTCCTTAGTAATAACATTCATGTATCTCCTATAGGGTCAATTGTCTTCAAAAGCATCTAGAAAGCTTGGGAACATCTAAAGAAAAACATTACAAATTGTAATTACACCAAGAATAATATGGTAATCCCCTTGCACTGCTACAAGGGTACTCAACTAAAAATTGGGCCCATAAAGGTATTAATTGCTTTAGTGACATCTTAAAAAATGGTTGCTTAAAAGAGTGGAATGAACTATGCATTGAATATAATCTGCCCCCTACTAATTGGAGGACATATACAGTAATAAAGGAATCTTGTAAAGATATGAACTTCCCTGTTGAGTGTAAACATAATGAAGATCAATTATATGAATTTCAATGGCATGATGGGAGCCAACTCATGAAAGTAAATACTAAATCAATCTATAATCTCTTGTCCAATCAAAAAGCTATCACCAATCATGTAAATAAAGCTTGGGACACTAAGTTAAGCAAAAACGAATGGAACAAGACTTTAAGGAAAATTGGGAAAATATTCTGGAACCAAAAAAGGCCTATTTTAGATGGTTGTTTCTATTTCAAAAAATACCTTATAAAGTTGATTATGTTGATGTAGAAATTTGCAACATATGTAGAGTACCTGAATCAATTAGATACATCTTTTTTGACTGTTTTTATGCAAAGGAAATTTGGGAACTTTTTGCGGAAGACAAAATATCTAGGGAACTAATAATGACCTCAATGTGGACATGATTTTATTAGTAAATTACAATAAAATTGGAAAAGAGCACCTATGATTTGGTTATGTCTTTCTACTGAAATTTGATGGTCTATTTGGAAGGCAAGGAATGAAGACAAATTCAAAGGGGTTAGAAGGGCACTTATTGAGTCTGCAAAAAACTCACACTTTACAATGTTGCCATGTAAGTTTCTCTCACCTTGGAAGTTCCCAAATACAAATTCCTCAAGCTACTGGAAGATGGTACAATAAGAATCAATATGGATAAAGTCAGGTGTGGCCATACATGACAAGTGGGACACCCTAGCACCGAAGTATTCCTAAAGGCTCTACAAGAGTTCGATAAAGAGTACAATGAAAAGATTGAAAATAAAAAGGAACATTCCAAAATAGGAGGACCCAACTTGCTCACCAAAGAGGACTTTTCAAGTGATGAGTTTATTGTTGCTGAAACACTTTTGGGTTTGAGGAACCTAGAGCAAGGAAACATGGAGCCCGACAGTGAAGACTAGAGACTATAATTATGTATGCAATACAATATATTTTATACTTTTTGTAAGCAAATGGATATAATGTATACACTATAAAAGTTGAGCGCAGTATATAGTATATATTGCAAAAACTGCAAATAGGCCTGTATAGGGCATGTGTATAGGTTGAATAGGATTCAACAATAGTATAACAACCATGAAACTACATATATGACTATTAGAAAATGATGTAATCTTTTTTGGTGTTCTCGCTGTCATTAATACAATTATTGCTTGTACACATTACATTCATATTTATTGAAGTTTATATAAAAAATGATATTATTCTCAAAGTAGTATATATATATATATAAACGTTCTTTACTTTTAATTTTATATTTAAAGGTTTACAGTATTATTATTCAAACCAAACTATGCATCTATTTAATTAAATCAATTTATTATATATAAGTTTAATAGTTTGAGGAAGGATATCTTGATGTATTTTCGATAGATTTTTCTAAAGATAGGTATGCTAGTATTGTCTATGTGATGGCCTAATAAATGTAAAAAATGCCATCAAACTATGTCACTCCATATACCATTTTAGATTGTTTGTTGTAGTTATATGGAGACATTTATTATATTGTGACTAAAAATTAGTGTTATTCCAAGTTTTAGGGATAGGGGGATGTGTGTTGAGGAATGATACTTTTAGTTAGCCCTATCTATAGTAGGCCTCAAGTATCTAGGAATTCCCTTCATCCATAGTAGAGCTTCCATTCAATTGACAACTCCCTTAGTTGTCTTGTCTCTAAGTGGCATCACCCTTTGATTGGGGTTATTGAGTGTTGCTTATAGGGGTGGGTAGAAGTTGTAGATATTCCTTCATTTGGGATTTTAATATTAGCTTAGTTGTTCTCACGTGATTAAAGAAAATCCATTATCTAGGGTTGGCTCAAGTGTCATACCCCCTCATTCGATATGTGAGGGGAACCCCTCTACCGTCATGTGGTAGGCATCTCAAGTGTCCCTTATCCATGATAGGGGGTTCCCTTTAGTGTTTTAAGTATACTTCCATGCCTAGGTTACAACCATATAATCCTTTCATTCAATATAATGATTGAAATTAGTTGGAATTTTTAATCTCAATACTCATGATAATTTTCCCATTTTACTTGAGCCTAGATGGATTTTTATGCCCCATTGAGATTAGGTGGGATCCTACCCTTGATGGATGAGCAGATAAATAGGAACCACATGAAGAAATCAAACATAATTAGTGATGCCATAATTGACCTATATGTCAAATAACAAAATTCCTTAGCTAAAGATTTCAAATATAAGGTACAAATGTACTAATTATCTTAAATGGTTAGAGAGATACCTTCAAATAGAGGTACTCCTTATGGTGTAGGACCTATACACAAAAATGTACAAGATACATGCTCACCTACTACCTAGAGATGGTAAACTAGTCCTCAAAGAAAATTAGCTTTGCCTCTCTTATGCTTCATGAAAACAACTAATCAATTATATATCATGTAATAAACCTCTAATGTCATATATCAACCTTATATACCATCTCCTACACCCTTAAGATGTGTAGTAGGTTCATCAATAGGGAATGTGGACATGTGTTGATTGAGAAGAATATAATTTTTCTCATAAAGAGAAACATTCATTGACTAAATATTTTCACACATAAGATTTTTTGTGTTTGTTTGGCTTGAAATCCCATAACGCACAAAAATTCAATGACATATTTAGATAACATAATGCAATCATAATTAGACACAATGTAGGATGAATGCAACTATGTGAGTGGTGTTGTCATGGTAGGAAGGTTCTAGAAGTAACAGTCTGGACCATGCAACAATGAGTCAACACAACAAAAACAACACAAAAATTAGATATGCGAACACGAATCTTCATTAATGTAGAATGATTACATGCAACATTGGCCACAGGGGTGAATATCCAGGGCTCACAGGCCTTGCCATGATGGCTTCAACATACCACTGGCCAACGGGCCTTATTACATGCCCCCAAAGGGTTTGGCAAAAATATGTTGAATCTATCTAATCACAAACTTAAACTATAATGAATTACAATGCTTATAAATATGCTTCTCAATCTCCAATATAGGTCCGCATTGGCCATAAGGGTAAATAACTTGATGAGTGATCTGTATGAATGCCAACCTCAAGATATGAAGAATTTAGCTCCACACAAAATAAATTATCTTATGAATCTTCAAGATAGGTCCCAATGAACCCAAGATACTTGTATGAGGTCTCATGAAGCTTTGCACAATCTGGAATAGGTCCATACTGAAGAATTGGACTAGGTCAGCCCCCAAATGCTCTAACTGGTAACACAATGAAATTTTGAGAGTGATAACTATTTGTAGGAAAATGCAAATGATTTGAGATTTGGATATGTAGTAGATGTCAACTTTTAGATGCTATATCTTTCTCCGCAAGCTGAGAAACAACAATGCGGTAAAATGTGGATTGAGCTACTGAAATTGCTACTGAGTGCAATGCAAGAAGAATTATTTTTTTGTTGATATAGGATTTGCTTTACAACCAGGGATGCTACTACATCAATGAGTTTATGTGTGTTCATCAAGTTTTGATCATACTAATCATTACCAAGAGGCTAGGATACTTCTACCTCAACCATGTTCTTGCCTTCAACATTTCCTAATCTCATTCACACTCATATTTATGTCAATAGATTAGTCCATAAAACCATACTTGAAGCAAATTCACATAACATCTCATGTCCATTTCCATTTCAATTTAAATAGTTTAAAAGTAACATCTATTTAAAAACACATTTTTCCATAATCAAACAATCATAAGATAATCAACCAATAGTCTCAATCATCTTTGTTTATTATTTAATTAAGTTTATGCAAGCAAAAATGAAATGTGACATATTGATTGCTACATTTATAATGGTGCCTAGCCCTGGTGGTTGGGTGTATAGCCAACACCAGGGTCTTAGGCCTATGGCCGAGGGGGCTTAACCTAGTGAACACGTGGTAGTTGCCACCGCCGGAATTCACTCACCTGCAGCCATAGACAATGGATTTTTTTTTTATTAAAAAACTTTATGTAGCAATCATATTATGCGACAAGGTGTCAAAATTTTAAGCCTTTGGGCCCACATTTTGTTCCCTAGAGGGAAAAATATGCCATTTTTTTCAAATGATCATAACTTGCAATCCAAGAGGTGAAATCTTTCAAATGAGATATCATTGAAAAGATAGCTTTGCCAATTTTGTAGTGGTGTAGGTTATTTTTCAAAATTTTGTTGTTTTTAGGTATTTATTGGTGGTCGAAGTTAGATCTTCATTTTTGGCTCTCGATCTCATAACTTTTTTCCATGATCTCCAATTTTCGTTATTCTTATGCGTTGGAAAGGTGAGGAGATCTATCATGCCATCCATGCACTTTTTCCTATATCTATCCCAAGTATATCATTATTTCAATTTTTCCTTGATGGGTGTCCTGGAGATTACTTGGATATTTTGATAGTTGAGAGGGTACAATTTTGATCTTTGTACTTCATTTCAGTATTAGAACGATGTTCTATATCCTGTTGCTTCATTCATATTTGACGGTTGCACCATATCGAGTGTTCTAGTGTTCCTTGGCATTGGGTCTATTGTTGCTTTATTATGATTCTGACCTAAGTCCTTGAGTGACTCTAATATAGTTTCTAGTATCAGAATTATCTTTCCTTTTCTTGCCTATTTAAAGATTCTAGTGTTACTCCACCAGTGTGCTTCCAATGTTTTTTTGCAGCAAGTTATTTCATTGAGGGGGGATAAATGGTCTCTTCTTCATGTCTCTTATGAGGGGTATTTTTCCTTATATGGGGTTTTTTCCTCTCATTCTTCATTAAGAGCATTATTGTATTTTATCTCTCTTTTGGGGAGGAGTTTTATCCCACTAGGTTTTCTTCTTTTCTTCATTTGTGAGAGATTGCATTTACATATGTACATGGGCACCTAACATGACCTAGTAGTCAGGACCCATCTTTGTGTCATTTTTATAAGTACTCCCTAAGTTGTACTTAAAGGAAGGTGTTGAAGTAAATAGGTGTTTTACCTATCTAGGTCCTATTTGCATGTTAAGTCCACTTCATACTTAGGAGAGAATCTTTCTAGTTAGCAAACAATTCTCACTTATCTTTTGGCATTTAATGCTTGTGTCCTAAGTCATTTAATATTTGTTGTCTCATTATATAGGATTAAGACACATGCCAAGATTTTTTCTAATCCTATCTCACTACTTGCCTTTATAAGTGTAGTGTAGAAAATTGTATACACTTACAATTTCATATTATGTTTTGGCCCCCTAATTTATTGGACTTAATTAAGCTTCTAATTTTCCAAATTATACATCCCAAAGCCTAATTTTTACCATTTTCAAAGGAGGACAAGCATTGAACAAATGCATCCAATCATTAAATTGTACCTAACTTTGAGTTTCCTAGAACTTTGGGCCAGGACTCACCCATGGGTGACTGGGTCCCCCTTCTAGTCGGGACCCAAATTTAAATATGTTGTTGGCAACATTTTAATATCTAAAATTCAAATATGAAATGTTGGCTTTTGGAATTAATTTTCACTAAATTAGATAAGCACCTATAAATACCTAGTCTTTTGATAATTTGAAATCTAATAACACACCTTCTAGCATTCACGAGAAAACATTATTGTCAAGAGAATTCAAGAGCAGAATTCCAAAGCATTATTATAGCAATTCAAGATCCGACATCATGTCAAATTCTGCGTGTTCATGTTTTGTGAAGGCTAAAATTGTTGTAGATCTCAAAATCATTCAAGCATTCAAGCAAGTCTATCGAGCAAGATCCAAGCCCTTGAACTAATATGCATGACTTCATTCCTTCGAGATAACGATTGAAGGGTGGTGAGTTGCAACATTGTGTTCATTCATCATTCCTTCCTTTCAATTATCATTTATCATTGACATATTGCTATTGTGGAAGTAGGAGCGCTTACATGGGGTTTGATTAAGGCAAGCCTCTATATGGCATAACATATTCTCTATTTGTGAATGTGCAGGTGCAAGTTTGGAAAGAACTGAAGAGATCTTGAGGCCAAATTCTCCATTGTTTCATTTATTGTCATCAATCTTGTCAAGACACAAAAACTTAATTACATAATTTACTGATGACATTCCAACAATGGAACAAGTGGAAAACAAAAACTCAGATCTAGAATGAGAGGACCTAAAAATTTAGAGAGACACTAACAAATACGCAGTCGCCCAGGGGTGACCTAGTCTTGCTACAACACTCAAATCCTACTTTTGGTGACAGGTACACATCAGTCTACACTTTCCAGATCCACTTGCAAAGTTTTATTTTTGTTTGTTTATCTTTGGTAAATTGCATTTATCATATTAGGTCATTTAGTCTAATTAAGGTAATCATTTCAAATCACTTCTAAATCATTCCTAAGACTCAAAAAGATCTAGATCTAGGTTTGATTGACTCACCTTTGAGGTTGAAATTAAATCTATACACCTTGTTGATTTGCATCCTAATAAATCCTAGAAATAATGGAATATACCCTAGGTCATGAGTATTAAACTTAGGGCTACGCCACATTTTTATGTTTCAATAAGAAAGGCATCATATGTACATTGTCATATTCAATTTTGAAATCTTGCATCCACAATCATAGCATGGTATTTCTATAATTTCTCTCTTATGGAAGTTATTTTATCTTACAGGAGATCTTGGAGTGTTGAGGAGTTCACCATAAACTCCTACAGAGAGAACAACTCACCTTTGAGAGTCCACATCTCCTCTGAGTGTGTCAAATCCCTCCTCCAATGTTGCAGAAATAATCCCTCCTCTATTATACAAAAGAACCTCAACCAAAGTGAATACCAAATGCACTCACAAGAAACATCAAAAAAATCCAAGCCCCCTTGCTCCATGAAGAGACACAGATATGAAAAGGTATTTCTCATGCAATGAATTATCCCTAAGCGAGAAGTTAGCTCAGGATGATAGATATCCTCCTACCTCCATTTCATCGAACCTCCAAATGATGTTTGTTTAATTCTTAAAATATATATTCTTCCCCACTATCATGGTGGGGATAGTCTTCCTTATGCACTATAAAACCACAATAGTCTATCTCACTTTTAATTATAGCAAAAGCTTTATTCTTCTTTAACTTCCCATCAATTATATCCTTGGCCCATTGAATGCAATTTAATTGAACATGTCCATTTTTCTAAAAATAATAGCATTTGAATTTGTGATCATAGTCATAGTATGAACTAAATACATCAGATCCAAATGAATTTAAACTATATTTAATCCCCTAAGCCATGATCCCAATGATATGTTTGAAAGTATTAGAAAACTAAGAAACCATTAAATTAACATGAATGAAACATGGAAGCTTAAAAAAAACTTATTCTAAGACCTCAAACCTTCTCCCATTGGGGGAGTAGTGTCGTATTGATGTGGAATTGCGACCCTTTCCCAATCCCTTGGATAATATGAGCCATTTCAATCAATTTTATTGATGAAAACCGATGAAACTAATGAAATATGAATAAAACATGGATGCAAAACTAGTTTAACATGATGAAATGAGTGCTAAATGCTAAAATACTTGACGGAGATGGATGCAAGCTATGCTAAATAGAAACAAAGTTCAAATATGCAAGACATGGATGCAAACTATGCTAAAATGCATGTAAGCTAAGCTAAAATGGAAGCCATTAATAGATGCTTAAGCTAATATGGATGAAGATTAAGCTAAAACTCTAATAAATGCTAAATGTGGATGCAAGTGAGTATGAATTTCAACAACATAACTTTGCTTTGAAAAGGTGGATCCATTTCTCTCCAAATTGTGAAGTATTTATAGGAGAGAAAATGAAGAATCAATGGTTGAGATCGATTTGATCAATCAATGGTCAACATTGAATCAAGGGTGAAGGCATGGATCAAGGATTCTCATCAATGTATGAGAATCAAAGATCACATGGATCAAAGAAAGCATCGAGGGCTCACAATGATTCAAACAAACACACTTTGTAACAACTTTGAAAGTTTGTTACAAAGTTTGTTAGGAAAGAATATTCCTTTTTGGAGTCAAATAGAAGAATATTCCTTTGGAATATTCCCTGTGCAAGTGGACGGTGAGGAAAACTAACAATTAGTAATTAAAACTAAGTTTTAATTGTGCAAGTTGAAGAATAATAGGATATCCATTAAATAATTAACATATTTAATGAAAAGGGATTGAAAATGACATTTAATTAAGTAATTTAGGATTATTTAATTAAATGAGACGACATAAGGTGTTAAAATTAAATAATTTGATTTATTCAATTAAACAAAATGAAAGGTGGAGATGAAATGGGGTGAATTAACCTAATTAAATCAATTAGATTAATAGATGAAAATGATGCATTTAATTAAATAACTAGGCTTATTTAATCAAACAAGCAAAAAGAAGATGGAATTTAGGATGAAACGATGTTAGTGATCAATTTCAAGTGTGTAGTATCATTCAAGACATTTTTAAGTGTCTACATTTTTCCCCTCTTTGAAGCAAGGTACCTATCACATTGGTTCAAAGACTAACACTTTTCAGATTAATGTTGTTGCTCAGATCATTTTTTTTTTTTAAATCCTATTTTTTTGGATGCCCCACTATTTCCCTAATGAAAGGAATTAAGCTAGTTCCCTGCCCCTTGGAGAGATTAGGCAAAAAATTAGAATTTTGGGTTGATCTCTCGACAAAGATGAAATATTGATTTAGGTGCCAGAAAAGGCTTCAGGATGCAAAAACAAGCTCAAAAACACAAAAAACATCTCAAGATATGGCTTACAGGTTAGGAATTGGTGAAACAGGCTCAAAACCCTAGCTTCCCTCTCAAATTAGGGAAAAAATCCCTAATTCTTAGGCATAAATAATGTTAAAGGGGCACTTTCAATTCATTTGTGCATTCACATGTTGATATTTCCTGTGATTTTTGCTTTGAACCTCTGACAAAATGGCTCACAGTGTGCTTCCATGACACATCTCCAACCGAATTTGAGAGTACCAATGGCCTCCAAGCTTAGGACCACTGGTCAACAAATAAAAACTTTCCTTGCACTTCGCTTTTTTTATGCATTGATTAGGTGTCAAAGCTAGGATAGATTAGGCATTGCTATATTGCAATGCTTTTAGGATTTTCAACAACACATTTGTCAATTTTGGCCACGCCATTGTAGATAGTGATGCTTCTTGGAATTTAGAATTAGGGTTTCAAATTGATTATAGCGACACAATTGCATTTAGTGATGCTAGCTGGGGTTTGGGTAGGACGATGCCAAGAATTATGGCAATGCAATTGTATATAGCGACGCTTCTTTGGATTTGATTTTTAATTTCAAACCCGCCTTTGCATATAACGACACAACCTTGGATTTGAAATTAGGCGACGATGTTCCCTAAAATAATTATAGTGACGCATTTGCAAATAGTGGCATGATTGTCAATTGGGGTTCAAAAGTAAAAAAGTTTTGTCAATTTTAGCCAATCTTTGACGTTGTTTGTGTCGTGGATGCAAGAGGTTGTCCAACCACTGATGTTGCACGAGCATCAACTCAGGTTGTTGGAGCTAGAGGATTTGGAAGAGATTCGACAGGAGCACCTTAGGGAGATCAGACTATGGTTCATTGCATATATGCGCAAGGTCAAGACACATTTAGCCATGATGACTGAATTGTGTGAGAGGTGGCACAAGACATCGTCCTTTCACCTACCCGCTGACGAGGCCACAATAACATTGGAGGATGTATGGAGGATACTGCGACTTCCTATCCATGGAGACCGAGTGATATATGACACATATGTTGGGTATGAAACATGCCTTGAGGTTCTGTGGCAGGAGGATGCCATACTAGTGAGCTCCTAGATTGATCTGGAGATGTATCGAGGGAACTCACCCATTTTTATATTGATAGTTGGAGCATTGATTTTTGGTATGGTTGTCCTAGATTGGTGGGGAGAGGGTTTAGTCTTGGTTGGGGACTCGCATGGCATCAAATGATCTATAGGACATTGCACATGTGGGGCCCAATCATGCTAGCCTCACTTTATCATGATATGCACTAGTTTGTATACTGCTAGGGGAGAGGCATTGGATCAGGTGTTACTTTGATACACATTTGGGCATGGGAGCATATAATTGTGCTTAGACCAGTGGTCCATATGGTAGATATGGATCCAAATGAGCCAGTGGTGTTCCAGTACAAGGGATAGATCACATTGCAACACACAGGGGCCTTGGGGATTCCATAATGGCATTGAGTCATTGATGATATGACAATATTTAGATGGCGTCCATGGTTAAAAATGCCTACCTGGTATGATGATTACCAACAATTATTGTTTGCTCAATAGACTCGATACATGCAAGGCCGAGAGCACACCATGATCGAGAGGTACTTGCCAAATCGAGTGGCTCAATAGTTCGGTGAGGTGCAGGATGCACTGACAGATGACTACACCACCATATTCATGAGGAATGCCAGGGAGGGTACATGGGGTCCACAAATATAGCCACAAGTGGCTATTGATGACTTCAACAACTTGTGGCTAGGTCGTGGGTCTATGACCAAGATAAGGTTGATGCTAGGACTACCGCCGCATACGATGCATGGTTCGTGCCTCCTCTCTGACTTACAAATCCAGTAGGGGTACCTCCATGAAGGAGGCCTAGAGGGAGAGGTGTAGGTAGGGGCAGAGGACAGGCTCAATAGCCAGATTAGGGTCAATGGGATCAACCTGTTGGATAGGGTAGGGGGCAGGGTGGACATGATCAAGTAGTGGGATAGGTCCCACAACAGCCTCCATAGCAGCCAAAGCAGCCACCACAACCACCATAGGGGCTAGACCCTCAAGATGCTCAAATTTAGGCCCTCATGGTTGAGAGGGATCAATTGAGGCTGCAGGTGTAAACATTGACTAGGGAGCAGGATCATGAGCGCTAGGTCTGAGAGGACTTGGATATTCAACTGGCTGAGGAGACTGGTAGGAGGCAACAACTAGAGGTTGTCATAATGGTTGCTCAGGGTCAGACTGTTGCAACATAGATGTATCGAGATGCAATTACAAAGGCTACCTACTATCAGACCTTGTATTATTGGGATGTTCCCCTAGTGCGTAGGTAGCCATACTTTTCACATAGGAGTCAGGTACAACCAAGTGGGTTAGGCGAGCAACCCTCAGTTAGGTAGCCGAGAGAGCCTAGCCAGAGACAAGATCAATCACATCATGGTGACCGAGGTACCAGGGGATAACCTCCTTGTATAGATACTTTTTGGATGTATAGCCTAATTGATACATGTATACACATCCATCGACTCATTTTTGATAGCCTCTCTTATATGCACTTTTGATGATAGTTACACATTGATTCTGATATTTGTACCATGACATTCATTTTTGAGATATATATATGAGATGGCTTGATGCAGATTTATGATGTAATGCATTTATGATGTGTGATGTGATGTATTTATTTCATGTTTTATGATTATGTATGGATGTGATGGATGCAAATATGTATGTCATGGATGCCCTTATTTATTTATGCTATGTGGTATGAGATGCTCTATGATGCGATGTTTAGGTGATGAGATATATGATATGGATGCAATGCAATGGATGTTTCCTTCTCGTTTTCAGTATCTTTCTATGACATGGTATGAGATGGATATACTTTATTTTTCATGTTTCCCATATGATGATGCCATTCTTTATGATATGTAGATGATATGATATGATTATGTAGGATATATGTATGCCAATGGTTTGTGGATACAAGGTGGATGCTTTATTATTTTGGTTGACTGTCATGATACCATGTTAGCATGGAAAAAAGATAGAAGAATAAGACGAATGGATTGACCATTAATTTCAAGATTGATTCAGAAGTCCAACAATTCCATGATCCATCGAGACTTTATTAGATTATGGTGATGAGAGTGATGATTTGCTCATTTATGGGATTAAGACTCTCTGTCATTCCTTATTTTTGATATAACACATAGACACGATGCATCAAGGTATTGATAACTAGGATGGTGTTGTATCTAGTGCGATGGAATTTGACTCTACAAACATATAGGATAGTCCTTGTTCACACCTTGAAATACAAAAAACTCATTGGAATATAGTTTAGAAGTTTAGAATATGTTGGGCCAAAGCTTACACAATAGTCAACAACCTTCTCCAAATGACCTCCCTACACACAACTAAGCAAGTATGCACCAAGGTTATTTTACAAGAATACCCCACAAGCATAGGAAAACGAAAGATAATAATTGATGCCCCATTTCTTTCTCTCTAAATTGTTTAGACATCATTGAGAGGTCCTCAAAATGGGTCAACAAGATAAATCATAAGAAAAGATAAAAAACAAATAGTCAACGTTGTCTATATCTCTTGCTGCAAATGTTATTGACTCGTTGACTAAGACTAAGTGTTTGATAGGCCATTGATACAAATGTTATTGACTCGTTTGCCTATGACCCAATCTTTAGATTTTGACATTTAGGTTCTCACTTCACGTCTTGCAACACTTGTTTTACGAAAGTTTGATGATGTTGATTGATTTATTATGGATAAGGTTTATTGTGGGTGAAAAGTGAAATGGGATGGATGGTTTTGGGATTTTCTTGAATATTTCAATGTTTTTGGTATTTTTGTAATGTTTTGAGGTTGTTTTTGGTCTTTTTGAAAGTTTATGTGAATGTTTTGTTTTTTGATTATTTGAGGTTGTTTAGGGTTTTTCAATTTTCAAATGTTTTGGGTTTTTTGAGTTTTCGACCAAGACCTAAAGTGGATTGACCTAGGGTCTTGGGGGCTTATCAAGGATTATCCTTGCCTACGTTATACATGCAGAGACCACATAGTTCAATTGACCTTGACCAGTTTATTGATGAGATATGAACAATTGATGGATTTTCAGTTTATTATGATAGACTCCTAACCTAAAGTGTCTCGTGGGCACATCAATGATTCCCTTGCCTACGTTCAAGCTCAGAGACAACGTAGTTTGACAAGGTAAGGTTTTTAATTTTTTGATGTTTGACTTGTTTGGGGATTTTGATGTGTTTTGGATTTTGACTTTACATTTTCAAATGTTTTTGGATTTTGTCTGTGCAAGATTTTGATGTTTTTGAATTTTTGGATTTTGCAAGTGTTTTTGGATTTTTTGATGATGTTTCCAAATGTTTTTGGGATTTTCTAAGAGATTATGAGGTAAACGAAACCTAGATCATGATGTCGATGTCACATTATGAGATATAAGACATGGATCAAGAGTTATTTGAAAACAAGAGTGCAATGACCTACCGCCAATGCCTAGTAATGTTTCATAGTGCAATGGACAAACCAAGATAGGTAATGTACATGTGAAGAGTTTAGTAGAGTTTTATCATGCTAGATATGGGCTATGGGACTTCATGAGATAAAATGGTAAAGATCCCATCAAAATTTTACCCTAAGTGGAGTTGAAGTATACAACGAATCTTTGTCAAGATCAAGATAAACTAAAATATCTGGATAAAAGCTAGATTTGGAAGGATGGAGGGAACATTGGATTTATCATGACAAGGATGAGATAATTTTGTCTAAGGATCATATAAACGCTCGATTCTACTCATGATGTTTTTTTGCTAGGTTTTCATCATAGTACTTTCCCAAAGTGCCACCAAAGTGGTTTTCACTAGAGGACGATTTTTATTTTTGCTATTTTTTTGACTTTTTGTTTTTTTTTTGGTTTTTTGAAAGTTTTACCCTCATGTTGAACCACCTAGTGGTACTGACGTAGAGGCCACTGTCATAATGTGCCAATGATATCCTACTTGAAGAAGTTGCTTTGCTAAGATATGAGTGTATATGTCTAAAAATGGTTATGTTTAATCAAGCTTGTCAATTAATTAAATATAAATTATTTAATTAATCTTCTAAAGTCATCTACATTTAAATAAATTTAATTATTTATTTATATTGTTCACTTTTATAATTCTTCTACCTTAATTAAATAAATAACTTTATTTAATTAATTACCATCTTCCATATTCCTCTTAATTAAATTAAATAAATTTTATAATTTACTTATATTAATTATCATGTTATTCCAAATTTGAATTTTTGAATTCAAATAATGGAATATTCCTCCAAACACCCTCTTCATCTCATAGTTAAATTAAATATTATAAATATTTAATTTAATACCTTTTTCTCACTCCACACATAATTAAATATTTTAAATACCTTCTAAATTCATCTCTCACACATAATTAAATATTACTTATTTAATTATGCAAACTTCTAAATTCATCTCTCACACATAATTAAATATTACTTATTTAATTATGCAAACTTCTAAATTCATCTCTCACACATAATTAAATATTACTTATTTAATTATGTAAACTTCTAATTTCATTCTCACTTATAATTAAATAAGTTTATTTATTTAATTATGAAATTATTCTCAACTCATTCTTCAAATGGCAACCTTCCTTTTATTCTGAAAGAGAAAAATTGAAGAAGAGGAAACCTTCTATCTCTCACTCGACTTTCAAAAATCTTTCACTGTTCATCCCGACAAGCTTAATATGAACCGTTGATCATAACAACCAATCAGGTTCTTTCAAAAACTCTTTAAATACATGAGCAAATCCAAGCATTGGTTATGAATATAGATGCATGAACACACATACGCAATTACGCTTACGCATTTGTATCTTTGGCATTTCAGCAATATTCATATCTTAAACAATAATCTGATCATAGCATAGCATAATCTTGCATTTTAGCATAGTATGCATTTTTAAATCTCATTCTCTGGTAGTCCATTTCATTGAGCTTGGCATTCCAAATCTGAGAGCAACTTGCACCAACGAAATGCTGGAGATAGAGAGCAATAGAATGACTTTGAAGAATATACCATAAAGAGTTTGTTTAATCTTCTTTCAGTTTCTTTGATATAAGGTTTTATTGATTGTGTTTTGAATTCGTTATGATAGTCATATTTTCATACACACATAAAATGGCGCCCACCGTGGGGCCTATGCCCCGATTTTGACTTTTATTTGTAGAGCATTCAGACAGGTTTCCGCATTCTGGAGTTCGGCTTTCGAAAAAATTCCGCGTTTTAGCGCATCTGATACTTTCTGTAGTGCATCTGGGGATTTGATTGTTTTGTTTGCAGGTTTTTTTTTTAGCACATATGAGGACTGTTTCGGTGCTTCTGAGGGTTAATCTAGCGCATCTGAGGGACAAAGTAGCGCATATAGTCTCATTTCATTTAGAGTTAAATCTGCACTTAATTAAAGTAGTGCATTTAAGGACTGTTTTAACACATTTAGGGGTTAGATTAGCGCATTTAAGGTAGATTTTAGGGCATTAAATGTTCTGTTAGTTAGAGATTTAAATCTGCATTTAATTGAAGTAGCACATTTAAGGACTGTTTTAGCGCATTTAGGATTTTTTTGTAGCGCATTTAGGGTCTTTTTTAGCGCATCTGTAGTCTATTTCAGTGCATCTGTGTTCTGTTTCGGCGCATCAGGGGTCTGTTTCGGTGCATCTGAGATTTATTTTTGTGCATATACTGTCTATTTTTGTGCATCTGGGTTGTAATACAAAAAAAGGATTCTGAGTCTGACGCATTCCACAGACATAATCTTTTCTTGTTTAAAATGAATCAATCTAGGATAGTCACCACACTTTGATCATGCAATTAAAACAAACCCCATGTCTATTGTGAAGCAATATCTTCACTTAGCTTAAATCATTGTGATTTGGTGCATTAAAATGAATCTGTTTACTCTTCTTGATTGTGCTTGAAAGTGGTAGGTGACTATGCTCTCACCTTGTGCAAACTAGGTGATCAAAAAGCCAGACCCACTTCATCCCTGTGTAACCCCTATGCAATAACCGAAGTATGTGCAGTAATGCGATCTTGGGTGTAAGAGAAATGATTATGGCCTGTAGAAATTGGGCCTGCGATTTCATCACCCCAACGCGACTCAAACCGGCAATGAAGCTAAGGCCAAGCTACCCCCGACCGGTATACAAATGTGAATTTTAAGGGAAAACCTAAGATTACGAGTGCGGATGTTTCATACGAACAGAGTAGTACTCCCATAAACCCTGTTGAGCTTAATCTCTTCAGGCTGGAGTGCCACCTAATTGGTGATTAATCTCTTGCCCCATGTATGGCCACTCGAACGGGGGTCCCGAATTAAACACCATTGTTTTAGTAAACCAAAAACCTTCTATTTGTTAGCGCAACACCGGTCGGTGTGAAGGCATCCACACTTTCGCAGTCTGTAGTAGAGGTGATCAATCTGCCATGGGAGTTTCATAGGGGTTGGAAGCTTGGCTGGCCTGAGAAGAGAGTGCGCTGTAAGGGGGAGCCCGTGCAGCCAAGCTTCTGAATTCACACGCTACTGATATGCGGTTGGGGAAACCTACGTGGAATCTAGCGGATATTGTCCTAGCTTTACCATAGGATGTGCTTGATTTATCTATGTTTGGTTACATTCCATTTAATTCAAAGTGTTTGTTGTGTTTTCATTCACATTAATTCAAATAAAAGATCATCTGAAATGAACATGAAAAACAACAACTGAAATCATTCAAAAATTGTTCATATCTTTGGTCCAATAAGCATACTAATATTTCTCCCATGCTTAGAAAGTGGAAATCAACAAAATTTGTCAAGAAGTCAGTTTCCACTAGGATCAAGAAATGCAAGAAACATTTAGGGTACAAGAAAACATTGTAAAGAAGGAAATTTTTGTACAAAATTTGACACGTCTTGCTTCATTACCGTGGATTTCTTCATAGATACCAATACTTTGTTAGGGGATTCACTGATGAGTATGTTGTAGAGCCTTTGGATTCTCGAGCTTATTATCAGAGATAAGCTCTATCTCAATGGCATAATTTTAATCAACCTCTTGAGTTTGATAATATACCACAACCTTCTATAGAATATCCTTCACATCCCAATCAAATCCTTCAGTGATTTTAAAACCTTTCTTCAAAAACAAAGATCAAATCTTTAAGAGTGCACCTTTCAAACAAATTTCTAATTATTGATTCAACTTCCCCAATAGGATTTAGACATCCCTCATCATTGGAAGCCACAATCAAAATTAGGAACATCTTTGATCATATCATAGGATTCACATCTTATCAGATCAAGATATCATCATCATTGCACTTATCAGAACTGTGATCTAAGTTTAGAAGGACTCTTCAAAATCATATGCCTATCTCCACAAGATCTCGATACAATAAATTGAAGGATGAAATCCAATAAGAAGGTCATACCCAAAACATTCAAGAAGAAGGTGAAAGCAGTAATCCTCTTTACAATATAAGTCGTAATCCACTTTTCAATAACGACATGGATAATAGAGAAGAAAATCCATTCCACCACTACAAAGACATGAGCAAAACCCATATAGATAGTGATGATGAACGAGATGAGGAACGTCTTAGAGAGGCTGAGCAAGATCCTAAATTTCACAAAGCCATAGAAAAGATCTTGCAACGCGATAAAGAAAAATATTCCCTCTATCTAGCTGACCAAGGAGCTAAATTGCCTCATGACTTTGATACTGAGAATTTGAAGAGAAAACCTGAGGAAATACCCGTATCTGATCTTAGTGCTTTGACTCAACAAATTAAAGCACTTCAAGGACAAATTAAAGAGTTACAAGGGGGAACCACAACAAATAAATATACTCTTGAGGACATTTGTCCTTATCCTTTCGATCGAAGTCTCAACATGATTCCATTCCCCAAACATTGTGAAATTCCAAAATTTGATCGTTATAATGGGAAATCGGATCCAATCAATCATGTTAGAGACTTCTGAAACATGACTTTAGAGTTTGCTCATGAGGACACTTACCTGATGCATTTGTTTCCTAGGAGTCTTGGAGGTCACTCTATGGAATGGCTATCAAAAATCACGCCTCCTGTCAAGACATTTGAAGAATTAATCAATCTATTTATATCACAATATGCGTACAACATCCAACACCAAATCACTATGATAGATCTCTGCAAAGTTGCGCAAAAATCTGGTGAATCTTTCATTACTTTTCTTCAGAGATGGAGAAGAATGTTTGCTAGATACCCACATCCTGTTCCCAAAAAGGAAAAGATGGTCACCTTCATTAACAACTTGAATTCAGAAATGAGCTATCGTTTGAATTTACATTGTCCTCCCTCTTTTGAGAAATTGATTGAAGATGCTATAACCATTGAAAGTGCTTTGGTCAAAAGAGGAATAATAAAAATTGACAAGGACAATCCTAGCTCATCCAACCATCACAACAATCATGACAAGTCTAAATTTTGGACTCCCAACAAGAACGTGGTGAATGATGGTGTTGTTCATGTGAATCATGTCTCGACCAAGCCATTTGTCCTTAGTACTCCAAATACTCCGCACAACAACAATTATAACAATATCAACTCGGTCGCAAATCAAGGAAACAATCCTCCTTCGAGGAACAATGTGAATCAAAATTCTAGTCCCAATCAAGGGACTGCCAAAAATCAAGGTTACTGGGGAACCACTAACAATAACAACTCCTTAGGGAATATCTTGACTACAAATCCACAACGATTTTCATTCTTCTCCAATAGAAGAACTTACACTCCACTGGGTCAATCTTTGGAATCTGCATTCAAAGAGTTGATGGCTAAAAATTTCATTACCTTGCCACCTCAACGAAACTATGAACCCAGTGTAAAGCCTCCATCATGGAATGAGGCATACTATTGTGACTATCATCGGTGCAAAGGTCATCGCACAAATAATTGTCAAGCCTTGAAGAATACCATTCAAGACTTAATCGAAAACAACACCATCACAATAGAAGGACATCAACAATCAAATGAAGACCACCAAGCTTTTCACAATCCTTTTCCCAACTATCAAAAAGGTGAATCTTATGGAAAAAGTGTGAATCATATTAAGGATCCGATAATCAATCATATATACACTGATGACGAGCAGATCAATGTTATAAAAGTCAAGGAAAAGATGGAATATAGGGAGGTCAATGCAACAACAAGGGCGCAAGCCAAAGTTTTCTTAAAGGGTGCCTCCTCAAAATCCACTGGACCTACACCTCAACATCAATATGATTTAGTCAACCAACTTCAGACAAATTCTGCTCAAATTTCTATCTTAGAACTATTGAAGATTTCCCCAACCCATAAGGAAATTCTCGAAAATGCCCTCGTCGAAACAAATGTATCCACTGATTTGGATGTGGGCCAATTTCAAGCCATGGTAGGACACTTGTCCTCACCTACGTGCCTTTCATTCTTTGAAAAAGATGACGTTTCCATAACTCATCCCCATAATTCATCATTATATTTAGAAGTCATGGTTCACAAGTTTCGTGTCAGACGAGTTCTAATAGATGGAGGTGCTGGTTTAAACATATGTACCATGAAGTTGGTTACAACTTTTGGATTTTCTGAGGATTCCATTGATCTCAGAAGGAAGATTACCATTAAAGCTTACAATGATGAAGAAAGAGCATCCAAGGGTCTAATAATGTTGCCAATCAGAGTGGGCCCTATTATCAAAAATACTTTATGTCAAGTATTAGACCGTGATCTTGCATACAACATTTTTTTGGGTCGTCCTTGGATCCAGGAAATGCAAGCTGTCTTATCCACATATCATCAATGTCTTAAGTTTCCTTATGATGGATAGGAAATCACGATAACAACTGATAATTCAAATATTCAAACTTGTGCCAACATAAAAGCCAGTCAAGATACTTTGGTTCCTAACAATCGAGAAGCTCGTGTTGGTACTTCTCTCAAGATTGACACACAAATCAGTCAATTAACCAATAGTTTTGACAAGAAATTGAAATTCAAGGACCATGGAGTCGGGGAGTATTCTCTCTGTCTTGCCAATGTGCCTACATCACCTCGATCACATGGACAACCGTCTATCACGCAACATCAAATATCAGCAGCATCAACATCAACGCAACCACCAACAGAGCCAGACACAAAGTTCAATGGACGATTCATCAAAGAAAAATTCCCCATGGAAGATCCTAAAGATACAAAAATTCTAAACTGGCTCTATAAAGATGAAGATGAAACAATTTTTAATGTCAAATTACCAATAGATAAATATGGAAAAGGATATTCCATCATGCAGAAAATGGGCTATGATAAAAGTCCTATCAGAAAAGAAAAGGAGTAGTTGAGCCTATTCACCTCCGCGGACTCGCTGCGAAAGAGAAAACCAGATTAGGCTATGATACTAACTCCAAAGAAAGAACATCCAAACAACTGCATGACACTGTCTTCACATTACAAGAAGGTTCAGATTCACGAGAAGCATGTTTGGCAACAGTTCAGAACTTCGTGGATAATAACTCTGACAGAGACTCTGTTGAATATGAATGGGACACCATTTACAATGATGAGTTCTGGAGGGACAAAGAGGTTGATGTAATACACCAATACGCCCCAACTCTAATTGAAGGTCAAGGTTCAGGGACCCAAACACCAGATTTCATGGAATTTCTAAGATCAAATCAAGTCAACTTTGCTTGGTCTTATGCGGACATGCCTGGTCTTGATCGTGATCTTATCATGCATCACTTGTCTATCAAACTAGAGGTTAAGCCTTTGAAACAAAAACTCAGAAAAATGCACCCCCATGTTGCATTATTGGTTAAGGAAGAATTGAGAAAACTCCTTGATATGGGCTTCATAAGATCAATCGACTATGTAGAGTGGATCTCTAACATTGTTCCTATATCCAAGCTAGATAAAAGTGTCCGAGTGTGCATAGATTTTAGAGATCTTAATAAAGCATGTCCTAAGGATGACTTTCCATTACCAAACATCGACACTATAGTTGATTTGACAGTTGGCCATGGCATGTATTCATTAATGGATGGTTTTTCTGGTTACAACCAAATCAAGTTCGCACCCGAAGACCAGGAGAAAACAACTTTCACATGTCCATGGGGAACTTACTGTTGGAACGTCATGCCTTTCGGTCTAAAGAATGTTGGGGCTACTTACCAAAGGGCCATGCCTACAATATTTCATGACATGATGCACACATTCATGGAAGATTATGTAGACGACATATTGCCAAAGTCATACACCAGAGAAGGACATCTGGAAATATTGTCCAAAATATTTGCAAGATTGGAGAAATTCAAAGTTCGCCTCAATCCCAAGAAATGTGTCTTTGGGGTCACATCTGGAAAACTCTTAGGGTACATTGTGTCAGGAAAAGGAATTGAAGTAGATCCTGCCAAGGTACAGGCAATAATGGAAATGCCTCCCCCAAGGAACATCAGTCAATTAAGATCCTTGTAGGGACGACTTCAATCTATATGAAGGTTCTTTGCACAACTGGCCAACACAAGTCTACCTTTCACACATCTATTGCATAAGAATGTTCCTTTCAAGTGGGATGACAAGTTTGAATTGGCTTTTCAACAAATCAAACAATACTTAATGACTCCACCAGTTCTAGTACCACCAAATCCAGACAAACCATTGATCTTGTATATTTCCGCAACATAGACATCCTTGGGTGCATTGCTAGCACAAGAAGACGATACGGGGAAAGAGCGTGCAATTTATTACATCAGTAGAACACTCACAAGTCATGAGCTCAGATACACTACCATCGAGAAGGCTTGTCTAGCAGTAGTATTTGCTTCACAGAAATTTCGGCATTACATGTTAACTCATACAATCAATCTTGTTTCAAAAATTGATCCACTCAAGTATCTGTTAAACAAAGCATCATTGACAGGAAGGTTAGCAAAGTGGGTAATGATTCTGAGTGAGTTTGACATCCATTATGTTGATCACAAGGCAATCAAAGGACAAGTTATCGCTGATCAACTAGCTGAAGCACCACTACAAATAGACCATCCCCTGCATATTGAATTTCCAGATGCTGATGTCTTTACTGCAGAATCCAAACAACCATGGTCCTTATATTTTGATGGTTCTTTCACTCAACATGGATTGGGGGCAGGCATACTTTTTGTCACCCCCCAAGGACACACCATTCCTCGGTCATATAGGTTGATGTTTCCATGCACCAACAACATAGCCGAATATGAAGCATTAATCACTGGACTTAAAATAGAATTGGAATGGAGGATTACAGAACTACAAGTGTATGGCGACTCACAGCTGGTCATTTATCAGATCAATGACGATTATCAGACCAAAGATGACAAAATGTTGCCATATAAAAAGATGGTTGAAGACTTCAAGAAATACTTTGTGGGCATCAAATTCACACAAATTCCAAGGCTTGATAACAAAGTAGTTGACGCCATGGCTACGATCGCATCATTATTACAACTCCCAGAAACTTAGACTCGCTATGAATTTCTGGTGGAACAATCATTTATGCCTGCTTATGATACCCCTGAAAGCCAAATCATTTGCCACTTGGTGGGATCCGATTCACCTTGGTACGAAAAAATTTATGCCTACCTCAAAGACTATATCTTACCACCTGATTTATCCCATAACCAAAAATGAAATTTTATCCACCAATCCTCTCGCTACACTCTTATCGCTGACACCCTTTATCGCTGTGGTCTTGATGGTACTCTACTTCGATGTCTTGAACGTGATGAATCTGACAAAGCTTTACAAGAAGTTCACGGTGGAATTTGTGGTACTCATTCGAGTGGACTGACCTTATCCAAGAAATTGATTAGAATGGGTTACTACTGGCCTACAATGGAGAGGGAATCATTTACTTTTGTGAAAACATGCTCAAAATGCCAGAGTCATGGAATCTCATTCATGCTCCTACACAGGAACTTCAACCATTTATGCCAACCTGGCCATTCTCTCAATGGGGGTTAGATCTAGCAGGAAAGATTCATCCTTCCTCATCGAGCGAGCATAAGTTCATCATCATAGCTACAGAGTATTTTACCAAGTGGATTGAGGCAGTACCTCTCACTAAAGTCACTAGCAAACAAATATCATCGTTCATACTCAACTATATTATTTGTCGGTATGGCATTCCCAACTCCATTATTATAGATAATGGACGACCTTTTAAGAATCAGGATGTTGATGAACTTTGTGAGAGATTTCACATTCAACACAGATATTCAACACCTTACTATCCACAAGGGAATGGCCAAGTAGAGGCCTCAAATAAAACAATATTGAAAATCTTGAAGAAGACTATGAATGATGCAGGGAAAGATTGGCATGTTCAACTCAATCCTACCTTATGGGCCTACAGAACTAGTATCCGCACACCAACAGGAGCAACACCATTTGCTCTTGTCTATGGAGCAGAAGCCATCCTACCTCTAGAAGTTGAAATCCCATCACTCAGAGTCTCACTGAAGGGCCTCACAACAGATGATGAATATAGAGTTTCTTGACTCCAAGAGCTAGAACTCCTAGATGATAAGAGATAAAGGGCAGTTGACCATTTGAAAGCATACCAACAGATGATGTCCCGCAGGTATAATCACAAAGTAAAGCCACGTACCTTTCAGGTGGGTGTTATGGTTTTAAAAGAAAATCCACGGAATCAACAAGACAGAGAGAAGAAAGGAAAGTTTGAACCAAATTGGTTAGGTCCTTATGTGGTCATCGTCGTCTACAGTTCAGGAGCCTACAAGCTATCGACGCCAGAAGGGGACCTATTTGACGAATCCATCAACAACATGCACCTGAAAAAGTATTATGTCTGAAGTGGTTATCATCATCATAAAAAGTCCTGAAGAAATACAAAAAAAAAAGTCATAGGGTGAAAACCTGGCGATAGGCAGTCTATTGACAAGAAAAATGCAATAAAAACAAATAGTGAAAATCTGGAAAATAGATGCTATTTGTAGCTCTCCATCTATTAGTTCATGTTCTGCACTTGGCTTCTCAACCTTCAATTTCATGCATTTTTTTTTCATCATCTTAGGTCCATACCAACATCATGTTGTCATCATTTGCCTAGAACGATAATGTCTTATCATGGCTTGATTATTGTACATATCCATTTCAGCAAGTTGTGTGAATACTGGGGGAAACGTTGACCTACTGGGGGCAACCAACTTTTAGGTTTTACCGAAACAACTAGACAATGACATCAAATCCAATCATGCAAACAAACAACCGAATTGAATCATAAGAACAACTATCCAATCATTGATCCACAACCCAACAGTTTTCAGCTAAGTACCATGTCATGATTCATATCTGGATGATTTAAAATCTGAATAATGTTTGCAATAACATTATTATATTTTGAACAATGGTTGTTTGATTTTCGATATCATTTCTCTAGAGTACGCTTGATGATGTATTGAAACTAGAGTGGCAAGGAAAGAGGATGATTTTTCTTTGTTTGTTGTCTTAAGGTTAACTATCCATCTGGTGCAAATATGTCGCGAGACATGCTTTCCAAAGCATATCATTGATGACAGTTCCACATTTGCATTAGAAAGTGGTTAATCTTTGTCTGTTTATGCAAGAAATGCTCAGGTCATCTCGGTTCAATTATACCTCGATGCTTGTGTTCGCTTGCTATATCAAAAATCATGAAAGTGGTACTCAGGTCATCATTGGTGCTAATTTACCTTATGATGCTTGTACATACTTCCAACATTTTACAACGCTCTATGATGATTCAAGAAAAATAGCGAAAAGCTCAACGAATGGTTCGTTTTAGTTAATTGCATTTCATTTTAGATCATTGTACATATCTGCATACTGGATTTGCATTAGAGTTTTCTTTGAAAGGCTAACACGAACATCAACAGTTGCCATGTCTCTTTGGACTATTTGTGGAGGACATTTGAACATTTGTTTCCTCATCACCTTTCATCTTCATTATCATTTCATTAATCATTATCATTTCATCTAGAGGTCCTATCATTTATCATTTGTCATTCAACTGCATATCATTTAGATCCTCTATCATAATCATTAACATTTTTACCATTTTCATTTTCCTTTTACACATTTGCATCCCATTTATCACTTTATTTCATTTCACCTATTATCATATCATATCATTTCATTTTCATTACCATTCATTATCATATCACTTTGATTTCACTTATCATTTCATTTTTCATTATCGTACATTTCATTTGATTATCACTTATCATTTGTCATTTCATATCATTATCACTTATCATATCATTTCATTTTCATTATCATTCATTATCATATCACTTATCATTTCATTATCATTCATTTCATTATCATCTCATTTATTATCATTTTATTATCATTAATGTCATTTTATCCTTGCATTATTATTCATTTTCATTTCATTTATCTTATCATTTCATTTTTTTGTTCATTATCATTTTCACTTATCATTTCATTCATTTGTTTTTTTTACTTATCATTTCACTTATCATTTCATTCCTTTTATTTTTTTACTTATCATTTCATTATCGTACATTGCATTTCATTTCACTTATCATTCATCATTATCGTTCATTATCAATCATTTCATTTCATCATCATTACAAAACATTACATTTCATCACGTATCATTTATCATCCTATCATACATCACATTATTATTAATCATTTCAGTTCATATCATTTGTCACATTTACATTCATATCATCTCGTTAATCATCCTATCATTTTCCCATATCAATTTATAATACAAATTCATGATGCATATCATAAACACAACATTCATCTTCCATCATATTATCATCATTTACTTGCATTTGAAAATCCAAAAACAAAAAATTCCATACATACATTTTTTTCAAACAAACATTTTCATCAAACATATCAAATATCCCATGACATATTCTCATAATCACCTCATAGGTCATCCACCTGCATAACATCATTAGTACGCATCATCAATCATTTTTTTTTTCATCATCATAAGGACATCATATCAAATCATCCTGCATATCATGTTAGTCATCAAATCATTCCAATGCATATCAAAATAATCAATGCATCATATCAATGACCCATATCACACAATCAAATCATCTGAATATCAAATCAAGCTACTCTATCATCCTATTACTATTTGTTTTCCTTTTTAGGAAGGAAAATTTATCAACGATCAAATCCTTTTCTTATTTGTACTTCAGTCATGAATGCAAATATGTTTGAAAATCATCATCTACTATTTGGTTTCTATTGTAGAAAGCAAATTTATTAGACATTTACTCTTTATTTTTTTCATGAGAAAACAAAGTTATCAGACAATCAGTCAATCAATCAATGAATCTACTCTTTGTTTTTGAAATAAAGTTATCAGACATTACTCTTTGCTTTCTATTTTGGGAAGCAAAGTTACTAGTTAATCATCAGATTTTCTATCATTTCTATCCATATCAGCATGATGGCAAAATAATTTACCTATCTATTGACCAAGGAAGCAATGAACATCATCATTTTTCATCACACTTTAATTCTGCCAAAATTTTCCCAGATGCGCTAATCTGCGCCTCCGATGCGCTAAAACTCAAAAGCGCTACAGTTTACCTCAAAAGCGCTAAAACTCACTATATACGTTTTTGCACCCTAAAAGCGCTAACATTTTCCCTATAAGCACTACAACCCTGTATGTGCTAATGTACACAACAGATGTGCTATTTCATCATCTAGAAGCGCTAAAACACTAAATGCGCTAAACTACCCCGCGGATGCGCTTCATACCCTAGATGCGCTAATACACCCTCTGGCAGCCAATTCCTAGATGCGTGACTCTGTGCCCTGGATGCGCTAAAGTTCTCAAGCTGGACTTCAACCCTAGAAGCGCTACTTCATACCCTAGATGCGCTAATACACCCTCTGGTGGTCAATTCCTAGATGCGCGACTCTGTGCCCTAGATGCGCTAAAGTTTTCAAGCTAGACTTCAACCCTAGCAGCGCTACTCTATACTTCGTATGTGCTAAGAATGCCTGGTTTTACCCTACACCTAGATGCGCTAAAGAACACCCTAGATGCGCTACTTTAAACTTTGAAAGCAGTAAAACAGATCCGCATTTTCGCTAAAATGGAATTTCTAATCCTAAATCCGCGTGAAAAACTTACAAAAATTGATCAAAGTCATAAGATTTTGAATCATAAAAGGTTTAATTGACTCACCGGTGGTCCATACGTGGCTGGTCTCACAAATCGACGGGCCCGCTCGAATCTATGCGTGTGCAATGGGATCTGCATCTTGCCAGGTCACTGTCAGAGCATCAAAATCACTGTAGCAAAAGGATGAAAATGACTTTCACTTTTACCCTTTTTACCTTATATGGGTCAGCTAAGGTGAGTTTTTTATGACATTCATTTTATTTTTCACCTGGGGCATCTTTTACACCAATTATCGAGAGCTAAATCACTGAATCACCAGCTAAATATCATCATCCAATCCAATTTTATGTATCACATTTTCGAAATCATCATCCGTGATTTACCTCCCGAGGGGGCATCATCAACATCAGCATCAAAAACATATTAGGGGCAAAAAAAAATTTATTTTCTTTGAAGCAATGCGTTTCACACATCACTTCAAAGAGGGGCAAAATGCATACGTCTAAAAATGGTCATGTTTAATCAAGCTTGTCAATTAATTAAATATAAATTATTTAATTAATCTTCTAAAGTCATCTACATATAAATAAATTTAATTATTTATTTATATTTTTCACTTTTATAATTCTTCTACCTTAATTAAATAAATAACTTTATTTAATTAATTACCATCTTCCATATTCCTCTTAATTAAATTAAATAAATTTTATAATTTATTTACATTAATTATCATGTTATTCCAAATTTGAATATTTGAATTCAAATAATGGAATATTCCTCCAAACACCCTTTTCATCTCATAGTTAAATTAAATATTATAAATATTTAATTTAATACCTTTTTCTCACTCCACACATAATTAAATATTTTAAATACCTTCTAAATTCATCTCACACATAATTAAATATTACTTATTTAATTATGCAAACTTCTAAATTCATCTCTCACACATAATTAAATATTACTTATTTAATTATGCAAACTTCTAAATTCATCTCTCACACATAATTAAATATTACTTATATAATTATGTAAACTTCTAATTTCATTCTCACATATAATTAAATAAGTTTATTTATTTAATTATGAAATTCATTCTCAACTCATTCTTCAAATGGCAACCTTCCTTTTATTTTGAAAGAGAAAAAATGAAGAAGAGGAAACCTTCTATCTCTCACTCGACTTTCAAAAATATCTCACCATTCATCCCGACAAACTTAATCTGAACCGTTGATCATAACAGCCAATTAGGTTCTTTCAAAAACTCTTTAAATACATGAGCAAATCCAAGCATTGGTTACGAATATAGACACACAAACACACATACGCAATTACGCTTACGCATTTGTATCTTTGGCATTTCAACAATATTCATATCTTAAACAATAATCTGATCATAGCATAGCATAATCTTGCATTTTAGCATAGTATGCATTTTTAAATCTCATTCTCTGGTAGTCCATTTCGTTGAGCTTGGCATTCCAAATCTGAGAGCAACTTGCACCAACGAAACGCTGGAGATAGAGAGCAATAGAACGACTTCGAAGAATCTACCATAAAGAGTTTGTTTAATCTTCTTTCAGTTTTTTTGATATAAGGTTTTATTGATTGTGTTTTGAATTCGTTATGATAGTCATATTTTCATACACACAATGAGCACTTTAATGCAACTTTGAAGAAATTTGATTTGTCTCGTTGGTATTGGAATTAACCTTGTCTGTGTGCACACATCGCGATAAAGGGCCTTCATAATCCTTATGATGAAGCGTAGCTGCCAACACACAATCAATGTGAGAATTATTATCATGAATGGAGTGTACGATGTTATGCACGAAGGAATATGAGATGGATTGGCCGATGGTTTGGAACCTTTGACTCTCTAAACTTGGGAAGATGAACAATGATGGGTGGAAACAAAGATTTTCTTGAAATTAGGACCAACAACTGAATATACTTCATTCCTTGCTTGAGAAGCTTACTTCCTCTCTTTGAGGAAACTTTTGATGGATACATTTCCCTTTTGGACTTTTCCCCATAGTTTCTTTGACTAATGGAGTATGATTGAGATGATTTTCTTTATTTTTCTTTTGTATCCATTTGTATTTGATGTGTCCTTTGTGCTTCACTATTTCTTTTGCTTCGACGATGTTCTCCTTTCTGTGTTGGTCCCAACTTGTGGATGGGATGATGATTCGTGATATGAATAGTTGTAGTGTTGAAAATATTTTCTCCATAAGGATCCTTCGTGCCCCATATGTTGATGTTTGGATTAGACAAGATTGCCCCTAACATTGTGAAGGTATTAAGAATACCTAATCCTTTGCCCTAATAATGTATCCTTTGATCCATAGCCACTGAATATGACTTGTCATAAACACATGATATTGCTATGGGTTCCTACTGTTTAGGAATATGAACTATTTTCTTTGATTCTATGACGTCATTATCTGTTGATACCGCTTCAAAAGATGTTGGTGCTGATTCAAAACATGTTGATGATGCACAATCATTGTAAGAGTCAAGAATCTTGATTGCTGCTTGCTCTTGTGTGGGAATATCAAGAGTGGGAGACTCTTGTTTTGGATGAAGAACGTCTATATGTCCATCAAAAATAAACATCTCAAGGGTGATATTGGGGACATATTTGGAGTTTAAAATGGTTTGGAAGATGTCCCTAAGCTCTTGGTGAAACTCTAGGGATAGGAGTTCTTGATCCTAACTTGATTCAAAGTAAATTTTGTTATCCTCAAGAGCCTCTTCTTGACATGATCCTTGGGTGGATGATATATCATCACTAAAAGACTCTTCACAACAGTTAGTGGGTATGGGTGCAATAAGGGATATTTCTTGCTCCTTTGGGACTTCTTCAACATGTCCAATCATTGAGTCATATGTGGGATAGATATCACAATCTGATACATATTTAACGCCCTTATTGCATGAAATTTTGCTAGACATCGTTGATGGGTTTGGACTTTGTTTTAAAACAATATATTGGTACGTGTCTAATTTCTCATGTTGTGATGAATGAATAACACGAATGTGTCCCACCATGGTATCATAGGTATGGTTGGCATTATTTGAGGTTGATGCCTTTCTTGAATCTTTTGATTTTGTATGATTAGGCATAGGGTTTGTGTAAATTTTCAGATTTTCATTCCCAGATTTTTGACCAACATCAATTTATTCGTGTTCAATAAGATCTTGTATTAGATGTTTGAGTCTAAAATAATTTTGCGTTATGACCTTTTTATCGATGAAATTCACAAAAATTATCATCTCTATAGCTAGGAGTTTTTACTTGTGGTGCTTGATAGTTTGAAAAATATGGGAGTATGATAAGGTTAGATTGTATCAACTTCTTTAGTACATCCTCCATAGGTTCCTTTAAGGGAGTGAATTGTATCTTAGGAGCACTATTTTTTTCTTTGTGGTGCACATTGAGTGTTTGAAACATTGATTGTTTGGCAGTGGCATGGATGGTTGTTGTGTGTTCATAGCTTTGGTGTTTGCTTGTCTAGAAGTAGTTAATACCACCTTTGCATCAACAACACCATCACTATAACATTCTTGTTCTTGGCCCAAAAGCGGGGCTTGTCATTAAAACTAGTGGATGTGTGGTTGTCTTTATACACTTGTGTGTTCCCTTGTGTGATTAGGGCTCTATCAATGTTGATGGCCCTAGGGAAAAGCTCGCCATAAGACATGATACATTGCATACTTAACTAAAATGATAAATCCATGTTAACATTAGCAATGATGATTCAAACTTGTTGCTCTTCAGGAATAAGCCATTTGATCTTGCTAGGTCGCTGCCTCCACTATTGTAGGAAGTTTGCTAAGGATTCCCCCTTGTTTTTCTTGAGGGCATACAACTCTTCCAAGCTCACATCCATGTCAATATTGAAGGAGAAATGATCTATGAACCTATCAATTATTTCTTGAAAGTTCTTAATCCCTGGAGGCAACTGTGAAAACCAATCAATTGTTGGGCCTACCAAACCGTGGAAGAGGTACATCAAGTAGGAATAATTGTAGGAAACCTCCATAAACATGATGTGGAATTCTTTGATGTGATCCACAGGATTTCCCCTCCCTTTGTATTTATCAAACTTAGGGACCTCAAAACCAGGTGGGAAAGGTACCATTGTGATGTTTCTATCAAATGGGTATGGACACAAGTTTTGTTGTGTATGTGGCTTCTTTTTTTTTCCCATTTCAATGTCTTGGATTTGTTGTGTGAGCACCTTGAGTTGAAATGACACATCGTCTTGCGGATTTGGTGGAGGAGCATATGTGGTATACTGTGGAATGGTGGATGAAGTGTAAGTGGGATTTTGATACGATGGGGTGTAGGGTGGATTATGATATTTTGAAGGTGATGGTGGTAGGGGTGGAGGTGTATATGCTCCTTGTGCTATTGGATTGACAATTTTTTGTTGGGGATTATAGTACAAACCTTGTTGTTGTACAAGAATTTGTTGGGAATATTGTTGTGCTAGTAATGCTTGTTGTTGGGCTTGTTGTTTTTGGTGTGCGAGCGACGCTTGTTGTTGGGTCTGTTGTTTTTGGTGTGTGAGCAATGCTTGTTGTTGAGCTTGCTGCTGTTGTAAGGCTTGCACTTGAGCTTGTTGTTATTGCACTGCTTGTTGGTAGGCATATTGTGCTTGCTGTAAAGCTAGAGTATGAGCTTGTTGTTGTTGCAAGCCTTGCTGATAGACTTGTTGTTGCAATGTGGTACTGTATATGGGTCAAAATGTTTTGATTTTGGGGTACATGAGATGGGTTTTGAGTGACCACGGTGTGAGTGGGTTGTGGGTTGATTTGATTGTGGGGTGGTTATTGTGGGATGAGATTTTGGGGGTAGCTTTGCGCTATCATTCCTTGTAGAATTATTGATGAGGGTGGAGGAATGTAGTTTTGGGGTCCCATTTTATTTTGCATGGCTTGGGGGACCAATGGTAATGATGATTGTGCCATTTGGTGTTGCGATGTCAATGACACACTTGAACCTTGGTTCAATTGATTAGAAGGGTTCCCTTGACTGATGTGTTGAGGGTTCCCTTGTTGTATTTGATGTGAGACCAAGGTATTACCTTGGTTGATGGGGTTTGTGATCAATGTAATGTTTTGATTTGGATTGATGATAGATGGGGTTGATGTGTTTTGTGGATTGACTTGAGTAGTTTGGGTAACCACTTGTTTCAATGTGTCAATGGGATTGTTGGAGCCACTTGTTAAGGGATAACCTTGCGTGAGGGTGTTAACTTTCCCTTGTTTCCACACTTGAGGCACTTGGTTCACATTACCTTGTGTAATGTTGGGCATACTTTGGATACTTGTGGTGATGGATGAAGATGGTTGCGCTCAAAGATGTGGTATCAATTTTTTTATCCTTATGTTTTGAAGTAGGGATTTGTTGGAGCTAAGTTATACCACCATGCTTATTTAAAATATGATGGTGGTCACTTTGCTATTATTTGTCTTTATGTTGATAACATTTTAATTGTGACCACATTACAATTATTTGTCTTTATGTTGATAAAATTTTATTCTTTATTAATAGTAAGGATATGAGTAGGGATCTTAAATCTCATCTTTATTTATAGTTTGATATGAAATATTTAGGTTCATATAAGTATATTCATCATGAAAATCAAGAGAGACAATGTTAACATAAAATTCTGGGTCAGTTAGAAGAAGTATGTTAAATCTATTTAAAATGATTCAATACATAGTTTTACAAACTAGTAAGTGTTCCCACTCATGTGGGAATGAAGCTTTTAGTAGAGCATTGCTCTTCAATACTAGATGAGTTAGATGAAATTTGAAATGCCCCTTATGAAATATAGTTGGTAACCTTATATATGTTGTGATTTACACCAAACTAGACATCACCTAAGAAGTGGGAGTACTGAGAAAGTATATGTCTAGTTTGGGCAACAAGAATTTAAACTGTAGTCAAGACTCACTTTAGATATCTATGCAACACTTTAGATATCTATGCAACACTTTAGAGTATTCTATTCACCACTAGGGTTTATTTTAGACGAATTAAAACCTAGTTGGAGTGTCTTAGACAACTTACAACACATGTACAACAATACTATGGGGAATCTAATTACAAACTACTACAATAGTATTTTATAAAGCTTACAATAAAATGATTGCACCACTTAGGAAACTTGCAACACACCTGCAACAATACTTTAGGGAACTTGCAACAAACTAATTGTAGTAGTATCGAACTATTGTATCATATGAGTTGCAATAATAGTGGAAACCTTATGGGAAACCTACAAAATACTACTTGTAACTTGATACTAGTGACACTTATAACATTGTTACTTACAATAGTGCTAAAGTAGATTGGTAACACACAATGCATATATAAGGATTTGTAGATTTTGATTGGGTAGGTGATGTGTATAGAAGGAGGTCTACTTATGAGTGTGTTTTTAATCTATTCAATGGTGTGATAATTTGGATGATTAAGAGATAGGTCATGGTTTATTTTTTGACAACAAAGCAGAGTATATGGAAACTATACTCATTCTTGTAAGTTTTGATTCAAAGATAATATTGGTTTAAGATAAGATATAGTGTTGATTCAAGGTGAGACTTAGAGAACCATCAACTTGGTAAAGAACCCTACCTTTCATGCACAAATGAAGCACATTGATGTACAAGATCACTTAAATGTTTATACTATGGTGGAGGACATGAGGGTTACATTTGAGAAGCTGGACTCTTCTATGACTATTATAGATGCATTAACAAATCTCACTAGAATAAAGAAGTTCAAATTGTGCATGATTACTATAGGAATCAATTCTTAGCATTAGTTCACTATGTTGAGTACCCCTTATGATCCTTGGAATGTATACAAGTGAGATATTATTAGAACTAGGTATTGTGTACACCTTGTATAGTCCTAGGTCTAGGAGCAATTATATAATATCTGTGTAATGTTGTAAATAATGTTCCCATATGGAAAATAACACCCCATTGTTAGGAATTATAGTGCATGACATAGAATAATGTAATAAATAATAAATTAACATATTAAATTAAATTTATTATATGTTAGTTTTTAGTTATTTATTAGTTTTGAGTTAGTTGGTAGTTAGTGGTTTGGGTAGTTAATAAGTTGAATGACTTTATAAAGCACATAACACAATCATTAGTGTTTTGAAGATGAATGACTAAATTTTTATGATTGAGCCTTTGGCTCTTATCTTTTCCATTTTCAATATGGTATTAGAACATGTTTGTTGGACCTGTTTATTTCTCTTTCATTCACTTGTCTTTTCTTTTTTCTCCAAAGTGGTGCATACAATGACCAAGCAATGTAGACCATGTGCAATAGTCATTGATGTTTGTCCACCATTATTGTATTTTTTAATAGAGGAGACCACGTATAAATCTATGACATTCATCATTCATTTGTACATTTCTATTCTTTTTCCATCTTGTTCACTCTTTTCATAGTTTTCACTCTATTTTGTTCATTTCATATATAAAATCATAAAAATAAAATAATATATTCGAAGTTGCAAAAAGTAGAGGTGTTGTAGAAAAGTGCAAGATGTTAAGGTTGTGA
Organism: Sequoia sempervirens; assembly: GCA_007258455.2. Classification (NCBI taxonomy): domain Eukaryota; kingdom Viridiplantae; phylum Streptophyta; class Pinopsida; order Cupressales; family Cupressaceae; genus Sequoia; species Sequoia sempervirens. Next base: position 490,371,260 of record VDFB02058242.1, read on the forward strand.
AAAGGTGGAATCATGTTCTCATTAGGTTCCATTCTATTGTTGGTACATTGTTCTAATTTAAAAATGACAATTTAACACAGTCTCACTAAGGCTGTGATATCTTTCCCATTTCTTAACAGAATTCACTTTTTTTATTTTAAAGTTGTTGAAAAGGAACACAAAACCCAAAAATAAATTTATAATAATATAAAAAATATTTAATTTGCATTTTAATGCAAAAGACAAAGGTATTTAACTAGTTACTACCAATTTAATTTATCTTTTTCATTTTGTACAAGGATTTTGGAGCCACAAGGGTGTAATAGATTTTGCAATTGCACATGGTAATTGTATGGATTGTAATAGAAACCAACATCCAAAGGAAAAAAATTCAGTGAAGGAGGAAAATATGAGATAAGATAATTGTTGATATTGTAACACCAAAATAAATTCCCAATGTAATACTAAATGGGGTTTTAGGAATTATAGTGCATGACACATAATAATGTAATAAATAATAAAAAAACATGTTAATATTAATTTATTATATGTTAGTTTTTAGTTAGTTATTAATTTTGAGTTAGTGGCAGTTAGTGGTTTGGGTAGTTAAAAAGTTGAATGGACTTATAAAGTTATAAAATGTAACCATTTGAGTGTTGAAGATGAGTGACTAAATTTTTGTATTTGAGCCTTTGGCTCTTTGTTTTCCTATTTCCAATACCCACTTGGATGGAATATTGAGATTTTTTTAGCACTCTCCACCATTCACTAGTCTTATGATGGTTGTAAGAAGTCACTAAATAGGGACTTATAGGTGGACTATGATTAGCATCTTTGATCATTTATTAATAATGTGTGTAAGAGGTATACATGAGATATTATTACATCTACATAGAGAGCATATGAGTTACTTTGACTCCTCTTGGTTTTGGGGGTTAGTTGATCAAATTAGAAGTTATATTCTAATTAAGGAGGAGTTAATTTTGGAGTGAGTTACAAGGTTAAATATGAATCACTTCGGATTTGGTTTTGGCTCATGGTTTTGGAAAACCATTGATGGCTTCCTAGGTCTTGTTTACCTATATATCCAAGGCTTGAGATGGAGATTGTGTGCCATATTTTATGTAGGGTTATGCTACTATATTTTTCTAGATTAATTGAAGCATGTGGATTTTAATAGTGTATTTGTTTCCAATTAATCCATTGGGTGTAGTGTAGAACCCGTTTTGGGTTTTCCTAGGATATATTCTATGTGTACTATGCGATTTGTTTCTCTCATCCTTTCTTATTCTTAATCTTGTGTCATTACTCTATTGAAATTTGATTAGATTTGGTAAACTTGCATAGCTCTCTTAGTTGAATTTGCTAGGAATTATCATACTACCCTCACTTCTAACAAACTAAAAATTAAATTTTCATCATGTTGGTTATGCTTTCCTCGGGGTGCTAACATTTTTGTCAAGGAAATTACATTTTCATTAACGTGATCATGCTTTTTCCATTTGCACAAACTAATGAATTTTCTCAATTATTTTTTTCCCTTGTTTCGAGACTTGCACTTAAATTTGAAGTCATATATGAGATGGTTTGAAATATCCCATTCATGCCTCTAAGATACAATCCCCTTTGTAGTGTACATCTTTGAATGAAATTGGGCTCTTGGCTACAAGACGCGAAACCTCCTTCCTCTTTCCATTCAAATGACATCTCTCAACCACAATGGTTTATTATTATTAATCCAATTTTTGGATCATGTGAGAGCAAGCATTAAATTCCATAAATGACAAAAAAAAGCAAAGGAAAACTAGGAAATTCAACACACATTAGCACTTAAAGGCATGGCGGTTATTTATAACAAAGTTCTTAGTTCAAAGAAAAAAAAGTAAGGTCCATATAAATTATCTTTCACAAAGTGGAAGAGAGAAAAACCAATAGATAGATTTTGGACCACATCCAATGTAACCCCATGAGGTACCCAAGTAGTATTTGCCCGGTTCTTAAGCATACTTTTAGAAATGATTCTACATACAAAATACCCATGAAGACAAATTGTTCTAGCCACTTGTATACATTATTCAAATTTAGAATTAGAAGGACAACATCTTGAAAAGTTTCATAACTTGTACCTTATAAAATACTTTTGCAACAAATTTTCAAAATTCCTTCACAAGTGACACCATAAGATCATTCCAAATCAACCACTTCAACATCAACAACTTCAAATATTAAATTTAAATATCAAATAAATACTTAAAGAATAAAAAAAAACTAGAAACTTCTACAATAAATAAATAAATAAATAAAAACTTCTTTATTACACTATGAAAAAGCTTTATCTCTGAGAAAAACCTGAACATCATTATATTTTTCAAATGTCTTAACTCATTTGATTGTGAAAGATAAGATAATGAACTCCACTACAAAGGTAATCCATAGAAGTAACCTTTACTTTTTCTTTTAATTGTATTAAGCTTTAAAAAATTTGAGACGATTCTTGACTTGGGTACCATTAACATCTCTTTTGAAAAAGTGACCTTTCAAAGCCAAAATGCTCATTTTATCGAGCGCGTATCTCGCTCTTCTAGAAACTTCCTTTGAATTATTGGTCTCTTCCCTCTCCCCCAAAATAATGGATAATAAAAAAGTCGAAGCTCTTTCAAAATTTGTAGCCTACAACGAGCCGCACATGTTTTGAACATGTCAATACATAATTCCAAATAAAACAAAAAAATAAAAACAATTTCGAAAAAATTAAAAATTAATAAAAAAAAAAAAATTTCGAATACTTCAATGCCATATCCGAGTTAGCGAGTGCAGTTTATTTTTATATTAAAAATATTTACTATTTATTTTGATATAAAATATTATTTTAACATTAGTAGACTTTTTATTTCAACAAGATATTATTTCAATATTAATTGATGTTTTATTAAATATTAATAATAGATGTTGTATTTGAACAAGAAATTTGAAATTAGCATTGTTCACGCGTCATTGTCCACGTCAGCATCGGAACAGCATTTTTTCGGGTACTTTGATCTTGCTTGTCATTTACTCATTCAACAACCATCCCCTCAACAACCACTTCGAATTAAAAAAAGATGTCAGCCGTCTGTTTGGAAATCCTTTTTCGCAGACAATTTTAACAGACAAAGAATTCGAAGGTCAATTTGGCTTTAAACAGCTTTGCTCGTGCAGAAAAAATGGTGGATTCTACAGATTAAAAGCTACAGCAAAACTAGTTAGAACTGGTAATTGCATTGTCGATCTTAATTTTTTTCTGCCTTAGATTTGTATGTTTAAATTTTGTTCATGGATTTAAGTTTTAATTAAGAAAAAATCAAGGTAGCCGCTACATTCATAATCTGTGCTTTTTCTGTCTTAGATTTTTGTTTTCATTTTCTTACGGATTTAAATTATAGTCGGAATAATTCAAGGAAGCACCTGCACTGATAATATCTGTTTTTTCTGCCCTAGATTTGTCTATTTTCTCGCAAGTATTCATATTTTAGTAATACATCAAGGAAGTCGCTACACTTATAATCTGTATTTTTTCTACCTTAGTTTTGTCTTTCTTTTTGGTTGCCCTCTTCACGAATTTAATTTTATAAAAAATAACTCAACCCAGTGATACTGTCTGATTTAACCCTTTGCACGAAGAAACGTTTGTTTAACCTGGTTGAGTTGCAGCCAAATCCTTCGTTAAGGAAATTTAGCTAGAAAGATCTTTTGATTAAGCATGAATTACGTTGTAAGAGCCTAAATTATTTATATGACATACTAGGTTAAGCATAGTTGAACGTGAGTTTTCTAGAGAGTGCTCGAGTAAGGATGAATTGTCTGAAGAAACTCTGTTTTAACCTAGTGTTGTGGCAGGAGAACTATCATTAGAAAGAAAAATTTTATATTAAGAATAATTCTTCTAGGAAAGTTTTGCAGGGTTTAAATCAATTGGAGAAAACTCTGATTTAAACATACATTGTGCAGAAAAACCCTCTGTAAAAGCTAAATAATCTTGATGGTACTTGATTAAGCTTCAATTATCTGAAGAAACTCAGTTAAATGTTAAACCTGATTTTTTGCCGGAAAAAATCTTTGTTTAAGGCTAATTAAGTTTACATTCAGAAGGATTTTCTTGGTAGATCATAAATTGGCCATAGAAACTCTAGTTTAATTATGTGAGAAAACCCTGGGTAGAACTATAATTTTGTTCCAAACGGTTTGTTTTAAGATTTTTTTACAGAGTTTAAGTTGGCAGAGTAAACCCTGGTGCAAGCATGCATTATGTGGAGAAAACTTCTATAGATCCTGAATTATCTAGAGACTGCATAATTATGCTTTCACTGTCTGACGAAACTCTGTTAAGACTTAAAACCATAGTTACCAGGAGTTAGGCACAGGCACTCGTACAGTAGACAGGGATGGGTGCCATTTTCAAAAAACGTTAAATACTAAAATATTTAAAATTAAAAATAAAACTAACATTTTAAAGAATTGAAATAGATTAATTATATTGATATTTAATAATCATGATCATGATAAAAAAATAATATTTCAAACCATAATCACTTGGAGATGACAAAGAAACTAGAAATCCCATTATTTTTAAAAACACAGTATGAGGGGTCTTGGAGATGACTGTATTTTCAATCAATTGATAAAAATTCAATGCATTTATGTATCTTAAGCCATATAATTTTTTTGTTTCATATTCTTGCCATTTTGAGATTTAATAAGGAAAATCTACCACCAAAAAAACTTGTAAACTTTCTTGAAAAAAATTGAAAATTAGTAATTACAAGTCTATTTAGTGTATTTGTTCAGTTCTTTTAACTTTTGTCAACCAAATATCACGAGTTTAAGAAAATCCAATGTAATTTTTGTGATATATTTGAGAAACCTCTATTGGAAGTTTCTCCATTTTCAAGTGATGCTTATAGGAGACACAAATAAACTTAATCTGAAGTCTTCTAATGTCTAGAAACATCTCCACATAGGTCTCTGAGATGGGGACATGTTGAAGAAAACACACACACGCTTATACTAAGAGGGGGGGTGAATCAATATAAGAAAGACAGCTATACATGGATCGGCCCATGTCATTTAATAATAATTTGTTTGATGCATTAGTCGGCCAAATGAAAGATGTTTTAATTTAATTTCAACACCTCAAAAAACAGTCGGCCAATTTACTTTAATCTGCCTTTGAAATCAATGACAATAATTTTCCAACTCATGTTTCTGGTATGGGAGACAAGTACCTATGGCCAGGGTATGATCCTCCTAGTAACTATGCTTAAAAATGATTTTTCAGTAGAAAAAGACCTTGATTAAGGCTAATTAGATGGTTCAAGTTTACACTAAGAATGCATTATCTTGGCAGAACCTTAATTATCTAGAGACAACCCTAGTTTAACCTTAAATCATTTAAGTAAACCCCAGGTAAAATGTCAATTTTCTTAAGAATAATTAGATAGAAATAGTTTTACATAAAGCATGAATTATTTTGGCAAATCTAAATAAAACCTAGTTTAAGCATAGCATGGGTTATGTGAAGAAACCTTTAGTTGAACATGAATTTTCTGGAGAATGCTTTATTAAGCTTAAATTATGTGAAGAAACTACATTTAATCAGATTGAGCTGCAGGGAAATCTTTAGCTAAAGTCATTTGTCAAGAAAATATTTGCATTATGAGTGAATTGTTACAATAAGGTTTTGCAGAGTTTAAATTGATCACAGAAACCCTCAGAAAATCCTGAATTATCTAGAGAATGCATGATTAAGCTTCAATTGTCTGAAGAAAATATTTTAAAATTTGAACTTAACTTTCTTTGTAAAAAAGCCTTGGTAAGAGCAATTAGTAATTACTAATTAGGTATAGTGAAAGTTTACATCAAGAATGAATTATCTTGGCAGACCCTAAATAATGCAAACAAAACCCTTCTTTAACCCTGAATTATGTGAGTAAACCGTGGGTAGAATGCCAAATTTTGAAGAGAATGCTTGATTAAGCTTGAATTATTCAAAGAAACTCTTTTTAATGCAATTGAGCCCCAGAAAAACTGTTGGCTAAAGTTATTTGGCTAGAAAATAAATTACAATAAGCATGCATCACCCAAATAAAATTTGAAAGGATTTAAAGTATGCAGAGAAAACCCAATTTAACCAGAGACCCTCATTAAAATCTATTAAGCTTGAGTTATCTCAAGAAATTCTGTTTAATCTATTATTGCTGCAGAAATACTTTTGTCAAGGCTAAATAGTTAGAATAACTTTACATTAAGCATAAAATAGCTCACCAAAACCTAAATTAGCCAGAGAAAAACCTGGCTTAAATGTGAATTATGTGAAGAAACCCTTGGTAGAATTTGAATTATCTAGAGAACGTTTTATTAGCTTGAATCATCAAGAATCTGTTTAAACTGATTTCACATAGAAAAAAAACTTAAAGGTGATCGATGTGACAATGGTGCTTATCATATGGAAGGTTGGAACAGTCTAATTATCACCAGAAAATCTTAATTGATCTTTAGAATGTGTGGGTTAGCTTGACATATGAAATTCTATTTTAACTGCTTGAGATCCTGGAAAACCCTTGCACAGAGCTGATTGGGTTGATAAAGTTGTATCAAGCATAAAATCGTCTATTAAATTTTCACAGAATCAAAAGTTTACTGTGTTACAGGTTTACCTGCCTGCAGCCCTGGATTCTGGTCTAATTCACTTCAGATATGGGTACAGGATTTGGTTACCTGTAGGTGTGGACAGGGTTCTGCATCTGCAGGCTGGATTTTTCCAGGTGAATCCAGGCTGCAAATGCGAAACCCGGAATATACGCTCAGAGAATCTGTGGGTTTTTATATCTTTTTTACTTTTTGTAATTTCTTTTGATTTTTGGTTCTCATGTTTGACTGGTCAACCTGAAAACATAACCCTAAACCCTAAATTAATCTCAAAAAATAATTTAGGAAGCAGAATATAACACCCAGTAGCAGTTTACACTTACACAAGATCCATCTGATTGTCAGCATAGGCCTCTTCATCAGCTTCAGAATGTCCATTGGTGCGTATTCTTTGCATTCTGGATGAACAGTCATGATTGTCCATTTCCTTCTGTACAGAATTGACTTCCTGGGAAAAGGTAAGTTCATCCAAAACTATCTTAATCTTTGGTAACATAAATGCTGCAGAAAAATCTGGTCGAATATGCTGATAAACCATAAGTAGTGCCTTTGCAGCATGCTGTGTGAAAACTATACAAAGGATATCCACAGAAAACTTATGGTTGTTTTGTTTATTCTTTACAGGCTATGTGGTTATCTGAGCTTAATTCCTGTTTTTAGGTGCGCACACACACACACACACACACACACACACATTTATGATTTTTATATGTTTTTTGTACAGATGCACCCAAAATGTACTTGATCCAGTAGATTAGAAATTTTTAATTTTATATAGAAAATCCTTGGTTTAGGAAGAATTATCTGAAGAAATCCTTGGTAAAACCTGAATTATCTGGAATCCAGAGAATGTGTGATTAAGCTTGCATTGTCTCTAGAAATTCTGTTCAACCTGATATTACCACAGAAAGACCCTTGGTTTCTTGCTAATTAGCAAGAATAACTTTGCGTTAAGCATGAATAAGCTCTGTGGAACCTATGTTATTTAGAGAAAACCCTGGGTTAACCACAAATTATTTGAAGGAACCCTTGGTAAAAGTACAAAATTTTGAATTGTCTAAAAATGATTGAAACTTGAATTATCTGGAAAAAGCTTTCTTTAATCTTATTTTTCTGCAGAAATAGCCTAACATTTAATTAGCTTAAAAAATTCAAAATGTTATGCTAGCATGACTCTTATAATAATCTGGGCATAATTAAGCTATCCAGTCAAAGCCATTTTTGGAGCTTGGATTATGCAAAGAAATCTTTGGAAGGACCTGAATTTTTTTATCTCAGAGACGTGCCCACCCCTTCCCCCTGAAAACCCCGTGTTTCCAAGGTGGGATGTCTCAGAGACTTGGGGGGACGTCCCCCCACTGCCAGCGCCACTGTCTCCAAAATGCTGCCGAGATGTCAAAGGGACTCCTAGGAGTCTCCTGATCGTCTTGGAGACTCCCAAGAGTCTTCTCTTGCTAGACGACCAAAAGCAATTTTTTCTTTAATCAAAATTTTCTTTGAACTTCATACCCAAGGCTGAACCGCAATGGCCTATGGGCTCCACCCAAACCCCGCAAACTCTATAAAATTGCCTCCTATCCTCATTTTAATTCACAAAAACAAATTAACAAGAAGCTAATAGTGTGAGTCAGAGAGACAGAGCTGCAAGTGTAAGTTGGATGAGTGAGAATGAAGAGCAAGAGGGTTGAGGAGGAGCAAGAAGAGGAGTGACACCAAGTTAATGTTCACTTCAAAATTCAAATATGCAAAAGTAGTTTGCCAAAGTTTCATTTGTAATTCTTAAACATTTTTAATAACTATTTTTTCAAGTACTATATGTATTTCAGTGGCCCCCCCCCGCTGCCACCCTGCCACCGTCCCCCCTGCCGTCCCCAAACTTAGGCCCTTGGTCCCCCCATCCCCGAAACTCATCCCCACGTCCCCCCGTTCGGAAACTCAGTGGAACTATGATTATCTGAAGAAGCTTTGTTGAACCTTGTTAAATCTGCAGAAAAAACTATTGGTTAAAGGTAACTTGCTAGAGAATCCTTACATTTGGCACAGATTATCATAAGACAGCTTTGTAGAGACCAAATTATCCGAACTCAACCTTTGTTTAAGCATGAGTTGTTTGAAGAAACCATCAGTGATTTCTGGAGTCTCTTAGAGAATGCTTTCGTAAGCTTGAATTATCCAGAGTGACCTGACTAAACCTGGAATAGCTGAAACCCTTGCTTGAAATACACAATGGAATTCTTTGCAAAATGCACTTGTTCTAGAAAACATTTTGAGACTTAATTGTTGAGAATGTCCCTGGTTTAAATCCAAATAATGAAAAAAAGCTTAGCTAGACCTGGATAAAGGTTAATTATGTTGAAAAATCCTTGATTAGCCTAAGTCACCTTGTTGTGTGTGGGTCTCTGGCTTGGTGGTAGTAGGGGGAACCTAGTGTGAAAATGACGGGGTTGAAATTTTTGGGGGTCTAGGCTGCACTGTGTTAAAGAGGGGCTATAGTGAAAAGTTGTATATATTAGTTATGCAGGATTTTATGAATTAAAATAAAAAATCTGCATCACTGTGTTCCTCGTTGATGGACTTTGCAAAATCAGAAGCATTGCAATACTACCCTTTGTGATTGAAGTCCCAGTAGGATTATGGATCTTATATTATCTGTGTATACATGGCCAATTTTTACATTTGTACTTGGAGAAAAGCTTTATGTGTTGAATTGCTTGAAACGTAAAATGGTTGTTGTGGAGTCTATACTTTACAAAGATACTCTAATATAGTGCAAGTGCACATGCACATGCATTTAATTCCTGCATTGAATTGCTAAATCTCCTGTCTTAATGGTTTATGATGCAATGCCTTATCCAATTTGGAATCAGACTTTGCTTTGCAAATTCATATGTTGGTGCCTTGCTCTACACTAGACATTTGTCAGCTCAAGCTCCTTTCATCTGTGTCTTGAGTCCTATGTGGATGACAAGCTCATCCAGATTTCAGTGATGAATTTGTTTTTTTAATTGCAAGCTATTACAACAAGCACAGTTTCACCGATCTTACCTTGTTTTTGGTAGACGAAGACGATAAATAGTAAATACCTATTTCAGTCTTTATTTTGGATATAGATTTCTTTCCTTTCTGTGGTACTCTAGAATCTATAGGCTTTTCTTTCTATTCAAGGACTAGAAAAGTTAAATTAGGAGAATTTAAAGATGGAGCTAATATGAAGTGTTTGGTAGTAGTCTTCTGTAGAGTACTCTGCTTGTTTATGATTCAATTATCTTGTAGATGAAATTGAGCAAGGCCAAGTTTGGGAATATGTTTAACAAATGATTAATTTGCTTATGGAAAGTTGTTTTGAGATTATTTGTCCGTAAATAATGAGAATTGGTATAAACTTGTGGCAAGTAATATCTTTAATTTAGTCTTTATTTTTGATATAGATTTCTTTCCTTTCCGTGGTACTCTAGAGTCTACAGGATTTTCTTTCTATTCAAGGGCTAGAACAAAGTTAAATTAGGAGAATTTAAAGATGGAGCTAATATGAAGTGTTTGGTAGTAGTCTTCTGTAGAGTACTCTGCTTGTTTATGATTCAATTATCTTGGAGATGAAATTGAGCAAGGCCAAGTTTGGGAATATGTTTAATAAATGCTTAATTTGCTTATGGAAAATTGTTTTGAGATTATTTGTCCATAAATAATGAGAATTGGTATAAACTTGTCGCAAGTAATATCTGCAAGAAATATCTGAAATTCACATAACAGTGAATTTGCAAACATGTGACATAGTGGATAGACATATAAAAGATAAGATATCATAAATTCACAATGTTTAATTAATTATCATTATTTTCCATAATAGCTTAGATGTAAGAAAATTAAACATCTTAAAAAATAGCTCTAGAGCTGGTAATCTAAATGATGTGTTAGTGTAATGATATCAATATGATACCTCTTTTAGGCCTACTTGCATGGAGAAATGTTGCTGGAGCTGAGTTGTTTGACTGGGTACACAAAGCCTGCTCTGTGCTACTCCCCATTTCCCCGCTACTAACACCTGGAAATTGAAATAATATCTTGTATGCTGGATTGTTTTTCCTCTTCATTTTCTGTTTTAAGTACCAATTATCATATAATTCAATTATAAGGTTTTGTGCAACACAATTGTTATAAAAGTCTCTGATTAATCAGAATTTTTAAAAAATATTATCATAACTTTGGGAACATCAAAATCTTTTTCTGGTTTTTCAGGGAAACATTCAATAATTTTCTTTTTCTTCATCTCAGAAACCATAAATTTATTCAAATTCTGATGGTTTTCCCCTTTAATAATTAATCTTTACATATGGTGATAGTTTTTTTTCTAACAACATTTGTACTTTTGATTCTAATGCTATTATGCCTTTTGAGCCAAATCGGCTAGCACTAAACTATGTCTTTTCTTGTTAAATTGTAGTTTCAATTTTTTTGGATTTTGGGATTGTGGTTATGATAATTGATATTTCATAGAACAGAGGTGTTACAAAAGTCTGACTAATCATGATTTTTTCTATCACAACTTTGGGACATCACAAAAAAATTCTGGTTTTTCAGGGAAATATTCAATTATTATTATTTTTAAAATCTAAACAACCATATTTTTTGTGAAATTTTGACAGGTCTCCCCTTTAATCTTTACAGATGGTAATAATTTTTACCAACAATATTTATAGTATCGATTCTAATGGTATTATGCCTTTTTGAGCCAAATTAACTAGCACTAAACTATGGCTTTTCTTGTTAAAATGATTGCATTTTTTTTTGTTTTGGGAGTGTGGTTATGAGAATAAGGGGAAATTTTGAAGGACTTTTTTTTTTGATTTGCTAGATGCTACCATGGGGGTAGCTCACTTTAATTATAGAAGACAGAAAAAAAAGAGAGGGAGCTTCAGACCCAAGATAATGGGGAGCATAAGGCAACGAAAATTTAGAAAGACCTGTAACAAATACAGAAAATGAACCCCAGAGAGAGGGGGGGCTAAAAAACTTGAGAAATCCTTCTCAACAATGGCCAAATGGAGGACAAATTACACTCCAAAACCGTATTTCTCAATGGCATTTCTTATTTTGTTTCTGCTTGCTCCTTGTTAGAAAAGCATCCCTTGTCCGGTGCACATTGAGGGACATTTTATTATGTTAATAGTAGATCATAAAACGTAGCAATCATTTCAACTTTTTTGTTTTCTTGTAGTAGTTTGAACAAATATTTTCAACAAATGGTATAACATGACATGAAATCTATCTTATTTGATATGAGGAAGGCTTTGCTATAGACTTCTGCTGTCATAATTGTTCTGTTAGACGGATTCAATATGATTGCCTATGTTGTATAAAGCTCCAATAAAGTTGTCAGTTTTGGTGGTCGTCGTTGTTTTGAGTTACTGTCACACAAGATCTGAAGTTGGAAATTGCAAACAGTAGCATTTATTTCTGCATGTGTATATCCTTAATTGAAATGGATGAGAATGGTAACTATGTTTACTTCTGTACCACAAATTTATTCATTTTTTGGTCTTATTAAATGTTTGCTCTATTCTTCCTCAGGGCTATACTTAACTTTGTAGTCACGACTTTCTGAAAACCATAGAAACAACAGACCTGGTCTTGGAGCTACAACAGTAAGACTATGTCCAATTCTCCTCACGATTTGATGAGGGAGAGTAGTGTTGTCAACATTGAGCAGCAAAGGCAAGAGGAACCTACAAATTATATGAGATTGAGGTTGTCAGAAGAAACAGAGTCTGATGAGTTTATAACACGGCCTGTAGAAAAGTCCACGTTTGTTTCAATATTGTGGTGGACTAAGGTCTTCTTGTTATGTATCATTATAGTGGCATCTATTGCTGTCTTTGTTATATGGGGCATTCCATTCCTTGTAGAGAAGGTATTTCTTATCTTTGCGAAACATTTTCATGCATTTTCATCTTTTTCACCTATATTATGTATACTACAACATAAATCGAATCTGTTGCTTCAGTTATTCACTACTAAGAAAATGCTGGAGTTTAGAGCAGGTTGTTGTTTGTTTTGTATTTACTTCAAAATTTCTTAAGTAGTAGTAAGGGAGGGAGAAGAAAATTGGCTGACACCTGAGACAGTAAAATTGAATACAAGCACAGTACAAAGCATAATTTTGTAATTCATTGTAGCTGATACAGACAAAAATGGCAGTAAGTTAGGACAAACTAAGTTTTTCTTAAAATTTTTGTCATATTTTAGGATACAATTGAAGTTTTATTGTAACTCAATGCTATGTAGTGTGATTATGTAGGAAACAATTAAATCTTTAAACTTAATAGGGGAATGAAGAAAAAAAATGAAAATAAACAAAATATCTGATCATGAAAGAGAAACCGAAGGAATAAGAAAAATTCTGTTAAGATATAAGAATCATAGAAGAAACTCCTGTGATCCTTCTAGGAATACAACTATAAAGCCTATCTTAATGTTTAAAGGAGGATAAAATTAATAAACACTGAATATGCGGTGACAAAACATTCCTATATTGAGTAATTATTTGGTTGAACTAACATTCCTATATTGGTTATTCTAAAATAATCAATTCTGTCATGCCCCTGAAATTGCAACACTAAAATGTAAAGCATTGAAATACAAATAAATAAATAACAATATAGGAATATATATATTGTAATGTCCCCTCTTTAGCCAGTATCATAGTATTGGTGGATTAGCCTATCAACGGGTCCTTGTAGGCTAATGTTGGTGTTTAAAGGGCTCTCTTGGGAGTTTCTTGGTTCTTCAGATGTTCTTTTGGGTGTCAGTTTCTTGTGTTCTCTTCTCCAGTGTTTGGTGATATTCAGTGATAACCTTCCTAAGGTATTTCAAGCTCCGTTTGCACTCACTTACTATTTTTAGTAAGTCACTTGGGCATTGGGTCCAACCTTACTATTTATAGTAAGCTATCTAGATGAGCAACGAAATCAGTGGGTAGCCTCGAGGTGTTGGTAGAATCAGTTTAATGTTGATTTATTGGGTTTTCATTGAGTTATGATTTATTTATTATTATTAAAGTGTAAAATTTAATAATAATTAATTGTTAAGTGGGTTTAATAAAATGACTTTTATCATTTATGATTTTATTTAATCATAAGGTCATTAAATAAGTCATAAAGGTGGACGCCAACATGAGGTTAATATGGCCGATAAGGGCGTGGTTCGGTGGTCAAGTCGCTTGGTTGTAGTGATGGCCACGAGGGTTCAAACCCTCGCTGGGCCAAAGTGCTCGCAGGCCTTGTGCCTTCGTTGGGCCATTGCACTCGTGGGTTTGGTAGTTTCTTGTTCCCGGTTCATAGCTCTGGTCAAAAGCATTTACCCCTAATAATATGGGTGCGTTGCACCTTTTTTTCAAAAAAAAAAAACATGAGGTTAATATTATTTGAACAACAAAATCAAATGTTTTAAAATATTAAATGGATTAAAAAGCCAAAGCAAATCATGGCTTTTTGGGAGGAGTATAAAAACTTTCAAAAAGCTCATTTGATTGATTCACTTTTACAAACTTTTATGAGCATTTTGCTGTGAAGGAAGAACCAGGGTTTCTGAAAGAAATTCAATCTTGGAGAACAAGAATTCTCTTTGATTCAGTGATCTACAGGTGTCCAATACCACCCAAGGATTGCTCAACAAGTAGCTCCATCCAGGAGTTGCAATTGTGCCCATAGGAGATGATCTTTAGAGGATTAATTGTGCAGATCAGAAATTAGTTGGCAAGCCATTATTGCTGTTCCTTACATCACAAGCTGGCACGTGGGGTTTTAGCTAATTGTACATTCCCAAGCAGGCCGTACAAGTTAGAGTGGGGCGTGTGAACTCTCTAGGGTGAAACACCTAGGGTGATACGCCTATGGTTATGGTGTGATTTCAGCTCCTTTGCAGGCGTCCACGGTAGATAAACAATTGTGCAGCAGTTTAGAGGTGGATTTTCGAGGTATCCTGAGGTTACATCTAGTTTGGTGAGTTTTCTAGTTGCTGATCAAAGCACTTTCAGATCAGCATGGCCACATAATTGTATTACGGGTATGAGATTAATATATTTCCTAAGGCAATATTCAAATCTGAGTTATTAATTCTATGCATTGGTTAGAAGTTGTTACTCTTTGCAAATATCTACATTTCTTGCATTTCCTGGCAAACACACAAATACATCAAAAAACAAAAGAATTTAAAAAAAAAAAAAAAACAAAGACAAGCAAAATCAGAAGAGGAAATATCCAATCAGGGGTGGGATATTTCATATATATATACACACACACACATATAATTAATGTTACATATATTAAATAAGAAAGCATAATATAAAAGCATAAAATATATATATATATATATATCAACAATTATTAAGAAGAAAAAAGGCATCAATAGGTTTTGAATGGTCATGCCTCTTCCCACCGTGGGAATATAGAAAGGGAATAATAAATAAATCTGAATGGAGGACAGCAGCAAGAAGGAAGAAATATAAAAACAGCAGATACCACCTACAGCAACGATTCAAGTAAAGACAAGGCTGACCTGTAAATAAGACAAAAAAGGATCAGATAAGACAAAAATAGATAGGACAAAGTAGCACAAGGCAGCAGATGAATGAGCAAGGCAGCGACAAATATTCATTCCCAAAAAGGCTGCGATTTACTGAGGGTTTAAGTAATAGCATTTATAAATGAGCAATGAAGATCGTTAATATCAGCGATTACTTATGGAGGGGTACGATTAAGGAAAAGGTTGTTAGAAAGGACATCAGCTTATTTTAAGAGATGTTTCTTTTTATAAAGGGAGAAAGATATAAAAAGGAAAGAGGGAATGGCATTCAAGCAAGGAATAACAATCTGCAGTTAGAGAGGCAACAGAATGGAATATAATCAGATTTAAACAGAGATATATAGACGGCGAATAAGGGCAGAGATAAGAGGAGTATTTTCCTGAGCACAGCAGCAGATACGTTAATATGATATTCTCAGATTTGGAAGAAGAAACATGTGGGAAGAAGAAGTTGGCTTAAGAAGAGATAAACAAAGACAAATGATAAATCAATAAGGGAAGTAAGTTGAATATAATTATATATATATATATATATATAAATATATAAATTCCTATAAAGTAATTATGTGAAGATTGAAATCAATTAGGAATAATTACACACACACATCCACACATATATAAAATATATAGATGTATATATATTATATACGATTATGCAATAATGATGCTTGCAGCAATTATTGACCCTTATAAGTTGTTATGTTTTCTTTAATATAAGTATGGAAAATAGATTCTTATCTATTTGATCTACACTAATGATATCTCTGAGTGTTAATAACAGTTCAATGGAAGAAGAGGAATATTTAGATCAGCGATCATCTTCAAAAATACATTCATTACTCAGGGAACAAATATTACAAGCATGGATAAAATCTGAGAAGGAAATACAGCAGATATTATGAACACTGATATTATTCTGGTTTAGCAACAATTAGTCGTGAAGGGATGGGGCAAGGCTCACAAAAGGGAAAACTGCTAAAAGGGTATCTTGTCATAGGGAGAACTGCTAAGAGGGCACCTTGTGATGGGGGAAACTGCTAGAAGGGCACCCTATTGTGCAGCCTCCCAACTATCCCCGAGTGAATCAATTGTTGAAGAAAATGAAGAGGGTCTTCAATCTTAAGGGGAGGATACTTAGGGCACCTCACCATGTCCTCCTCATTATGGTTGAGCCCACATAGTCCTTGGGACTTTATATTGTTATATACAATCTTTCTTAGACTTAGAATTAAATGTATTTCGTATCATATTCATCTAACATGGTTGCAGGTTTCCATGACCAGACTTCATCATTTCTGTGTAGGGAATTGTACCTTTACTATAATCTGCTATTGGTTTCATTTGGAATTGTGATTTTAGGGCAAAATATAAGGTGATCCCAAAAGGGGACATTACAAATTCTCTCTTGAAATGTAAAATTAAAGTGAATACAGCAATAGATCTATCGGATATTACTTCCCCCTGGCTTTAATTGGTTGATGGCCAACAAATGTCTCCGGTTCTTCTTCTAGGAGGGTAAGAGATCCGCTTATCTTAATGCTTAGTTTGGAGTCACTGATAAAGGTTGCATCAATGGTTCCTCACCATGCCCAGCAAATTCTTGTCTTAGGATCTTAGTGGTGCTTCTTCTTCAATCCTTTTTGGCAGAACTTTGTTGCCACAAAGGATTGTCCAGCAGAGCTGTAGTCATCCCTACTAAATGCACAAATAACAGACATAAAACACTACAGCAACAATTATTACTTATTTATATTTTTTATAATTTTCTGCTAACAACATACATTCTCAGGGAAGTAATCAATCTAATATAATTTTCTGCTTGCAAACTCTATGTTAACTGATATATACTAGAAGGTTTTGCCCCCAAGATGAAGGTTCATGCCTGAAGGGTTTTGTCTCCAATGTGCCCAGCTGCTGTAGCAATGCCACTAATACTGAAATAAGAGTTGGATGTTTGTTAATTTTCCAAACAGTGCCTTCACTTCTTCCTTATGCTCTGTTTTATAGACCCAGCTCCCAGCGATCCTCAATCATGCAAAGTCAGTCCACAAACGGTGGCAACTAACTGTCAATCCACAATCATAGGCATTTACTTGTAAATGAGGCACTGAAGACTCAGCCACCTTATTCTTAAGATGCAACATACATTTTTAACTATACCAGCTTATCTAACTACTAATCCTACGTTGACAAACCATTCACTAAATAGCCATGGATTGAAAAAGGGGGCATGACAAGAGCCCCTTCCAGGTCAGGTATCTGTGCAGATTTCATCCTGTAACAAATTTTTTAGTAATCAAATAATATAGATTACATCAGATTGTGCTTCTGACATGGATCAGTGTTCAATTGCTTTCAATGGGTGTATAAAGGGTCTTCAACCCTACTATAGTTCTGCTTCAGATCCACCTTTTTCTGTTTCTTTCTGTATGTGGGGCTTCCAAACCTTATATCTAATCATGCAGATTGTGTATCAAGCAATTTGCCAAGTATCTAGAAATAGCAGCATACACAAGTTCTCTATCCTCTCTATTTTAGTCACTCTATATGTTTACTCTGGCAGCTTTTAGTACAATTAAGTATATTTCAGATATATCTTCTGTATCACTATTGCCTTTTTATAATGAAAACTGAACACAATATTAGAGAAAAAGATCCTTGATAGATAGATATTGAAGGGGAGATTCTGAAGAGGACATTAATAGAAGTTCAAGGATTTTGGTTGTTAGGTAAGTTCTTAGCTTGACTTTAAATTGTAATAAAATTAGCTGGTATCAACAATTAACTTCCAGAGACTCCACTGGTAAGGAATTTTTGTTACATGAAATGCCTTTAGAATAGTGTAACGAGACTTGCCAGGACTCGGCGAGTCCCTAGTCGACTCACCCTAGCCAAGTCCTGGGGGCTCAGACTTGGACTCGGCTGAGTCCTGGTTGTACTCGCCAAGTCCAGGTGAGTTTTGGCAACAGGCAGGATTTGAAAAGTGCAAAAAATTACATGAATTTTATAGTTAAAACTTGTTTTTTTTTTACTTATTGTGAATGCAAAATGATGTATGCCATGAAGTTTTGTATGGTTTTGGAGGTCTTATGATAGAACTAGGGTTGATATGAGAAAACTCAATCTCACTGCTTTGAGTCCTTGATCTGAGAACTCCTAAGGTGTTATTTCTTTCACCCTACAACCTATAGGTCTTCTACCTTTGAGGCACCCCTGGTTCACCTCAACAACCCTGCTATCATTGCAAATTTGCTGCTACCAAGTGTTATTTGGTACTTCTTTCTTCACATGCACAATCTAGCCCTTATTCCTCTAAAGACTAGTCAACCTTCCATTCTGCCCAACCTTGTTGCAGGGTGTGTGGCACCTTCCAAAGCCTCCAAGGTCATCTTTCCCAGGTGCTTCAACAAACACCAAGCTTCAGTTCTTCAACGTTTTCCTAAAATCTCAGTTCGAAGTTCTTGGGTAGAGCTACAAGCCTCAAGCCCCCTTTAGCCCTCTCAACACAAATAACAGGTTAGAACTCTTCTCTCCCAATTGCTTGTGCCAATCTTTCTATTGACTCTCTGGCTCTTTTCCCAAGCTCTGACAGGTTCTTTGGAATTTGGTACCATTTCCTGCTCATACAGGGGTACAATCCAACCTAGGTGAAACTAGGGTTTCCTAAGGCTTTTCCTTAGTCTTTTCTGTATTTTCTGACCACAAATGTAATGAAGAGTCTCCTGTTTTCTACTCCACTCCTTCTCCGAGCTGTTTGCAATCACAATACACATTAGATATTAATGATGCCACCCCCTGCTACGTTGGGGTTTTGCCCTCTTGACTGTCTTTCCTAGCCGGGCTTCAGAACTCGCCTAGGAACAGTCTTCCAGCTTGCCCATAGAACCTCTAATGCCTACTATATATACACTATATACATGCTTGGAGTTTAGGATTGCCTCCTCTGCGTCCATACTGCCTGGCGCGATCAGAAACAACCTAAAGACTCCATTTTCTGATTCTTTTTACCAGTCCAAAACAGAACTAAAGAAAGACACAGATCATACAAAAGGCAGAGAGCGATGGAAAACTATTCAAAAACGCTAAAACAGAACTTCAGAACGTTGCTTTTACATGCTCTTAAACAAATAAAAGATTTATTCCATTCAACTATTTGCTGTCACGCCAACAAACACAGGAAAACAGATTTGTACACAACAAAGTCACTGCTTCTTGCTTATTTTCATTACAACTGCCAATGTCAAAAACTTCCAAAACCCCCTCAAAATGTCGAGATCTTTCTTTTACATCAAGAGAAAATAGTTAGGTTTATTATTTCGGGCTCAAAAGTATCCAAACAATGCGTGTTTGAAAACACACTGTGTTTTGCAAACTTAACCAAAACCTTAGGAATCAATAACACAACGATTCCCACCTTATTCAAATTTAAACCTAAGCTCTAAAAAGGTCCCCTTACACATCATCAATGGTGTTTGAGACCTTACATAACAAAACAAAAAGATTAAAAAACAATACACCAAAAATATGCTTGTATTTTGGTTAGTGCTCCTGTACCATCTTAATTTGGGCTTGGTGGTAAGAGCTCCGCCCCTCGACCTCGCCTTGTATCGCGACAGGGAGCCCGCCCAAGGCACTGCCTCGGGACCCTGCGAGGGGCACTGCCCCTCGACCCCGCAAGGGGCGCTACCCCTAGACCCCCGTTGGGGGCGTTGCCCCTTGACCCCGTTGGGGGCGTTGCCTCCATACCCTTGCAAGGGGCACTGCCCCTAGACCCCCGCAATGGGCATTGCCCTTGACCCCACTAGGGGTGCTGCCCCCAAACCCTCGCAAGGGGCATTGCCCTTTGACCCCGCTAGGGGCGCTGCCCCCAAACCCTCGCGAGGGGCGCTGCCCCTCGACCCCACTAGAGGCATTACGCCTAGACCCCCACAAAGGGCACTGCCCCTCAACCCCATTAGGGCAATTGCCCTGAATCTTGATACTTGAGATTATGGCTGCTGCATCATCCTTTGAGCCATAGACTTGTAGTTATTGTTTTGATATTTCATATTTGTTTGGAAGATTTGATGTCATGTATTTCATATTCCATGAGTTTTGTATACATTTGACTATATTTATATATCTAAGTGTGCTATTTCCTTCAACAACTTAGCTACAATTTGTGTACTTTATGCTTATGTGATCGATGTATACTTGTGTATGTGATCAAATTTGCTTCTATTTAATGATGTTATTGTGTCTTTAAGGTTTATTCAATAAAGGGTGCTTGAAAAAAGTTTTAAATCCTTAAAAATCTCTAAATTTCTAGGGTTTTTTCATTTTGTTGAGTCTACGCCAAGTCTGAGCGCCAAGTCCCGAGTTGAGTCACCCTAGCCAAGTTTGAGCCGAGTCTGAGTCTCATTACTATGCTTTAGATTCATGCTCTTCTTCAATTACAGCTAGTTCTAAATCAATGACTTCTTCCTCAGAGTACTCATTTGAAACTACCTCAATGTAATGTATATGATCCTTCCCCAGACAATGATGACTTGGCTACCATGGCTCCCTACAATCGAAACGCAACTTCTTCCTTTAGAGCTCATTCTTGGATATGTTTGCTTGGCTCGGTTTGGGTGGTACCATCCTTGGAGGAGGAATGTCTCTTTGAGGAAACTTCTTGGTCACAACGGGAGGTGCCTTGTGTTAGTTTTAGGATCAAAAATGTAAATAAGCAAAAAAAAAACACACAGATCTATGAACACAACAATTTTACCCTGGGAAAACCCTCCTACTCGAGGGAGAAAAACCCAACAAATAATATTCTCTTATAAATTGAAAGAATAAGTGCAAAAGGCTGCATACAAAGTCAGGCCCTTGAATTAGGCCAAGTCTTATACAATAATATATGCTACTTCTCCTTGAGCGAATGATAATACTTCTTCAAAGAATCAGATCTGCTGCTAAAAGATGCAAACTGCTGCTTGGAAAATGCGAATTGAAGAGTGAATGAGTTGATGATGAAAATGAGAAGACTTCACCTTCCTTATATACAAAGCTAGGCGACCTCTTCTCTAGGTCGGTCTAGAGCAAATATAAGTTTATTTAATAGAACAAGGGCCGACCTGCCTTGTGGTGAATTCATTTAAGGGAAAATAGCTCCCGAAGCTACAAAACACTAACACCTTGTTGGAGTATGATATACCTCTAGTTGTTGAATCTTCCAAGTTCAAAGCTCTCCTAATGGCATCTTGTAGTGAGCTAGGGTCAAATGCCTTCACCAAACCTTTGAGGGGTTCGGATAGGCCTTAAACAAAGAGGAATATGAGTCTCCTTTCTGTCACATCCGAAACCATCACTGCCAGTCTCTCAAACTCAACAATATACTCCACTTTACCTATTTGTTTCAGCTGTGCTAATTCCTGGAAATGGGTTTTTGGATCCTTCCTATCAAACCTCTTTGTCAACCTTTGACTGAATTCTTCCAGTGTTTTGATGGAGTCATGCCCTTGTGTCACCATACCATGATACCAACATTCATGGGCCAAACCTTCAAGAAGTAAGGTTGCAAATTTGATGGCTTCCCCTTGATACATTGGATTCAAAGAGAAATATGTCTAATTTCTGCAACCAAGCCCTTGTTGAGGAACTCCCAAATCCGTCAAAAATTGGAATGGTGATCTTACCCAAGTGATGCTGGATGTCTTTCCTATCTTCATACCTTCTCCTCCTATGCCCTCTCCTTGTTTTCATGTCGTGAAATTCTGTGAAGGTCATATCTCTGTGAATGGTTGCACTTAGAGCATGGTATTCGTTGTGTAATCTGGCAATATCATCCTCTTCCTCAGGTGGTACTTCTGGTTCATTTTTTGCCTCTTTGTTTGTAATGCCCCCTTTTTGGGACAACCCAAATTTTCCTTTAGTCTTCCTAAATCAGAATCTTGAGCGGGTCTAAGATCAATAATTTCAGTGATATATTTTAGAGAACAACCCTCTTGGCTCCTCCCACTTAATTATTAGACTAATATTTTATGGATAATAATGATATGGATATATGTTAATAGAATGAGTACGTATTTGATATGAAAACAGTCTGCAGTTATACGATATTGAAATATAGAATAGATACTACAAATTGTATGCAGTTTTGGATTTGAACTTATCTGATTTCATGAATAGATAGTTGGAGCAAGTGGGTGTATATATTATTCGTTGTCTCTGCTATACTATTTCAATCATGCGAGTCAACCATAAGCTGAGTGAATCGTCAGCCTTGAGGAAGATTGTTGTTGTTTTACAATCTTGTGCCAATAAAATCAGGAGCTCCTTACTTGGTTGGCTAACTGGTAAATCTCTGGCCAATGTAGTTTGACTTGGTCTAAAGTGGCGGCTAGGAGAATATCTAAATTTGGAGAAAGCTGATAATTTTCCCGATGGATGTCTTTGAAAATTAGGAGCGGTAGCTTCTGATGCTCGCCCAAATTTTGACAAAACAAATATCACAAATTGCTATGACAAGTGAATAATCAACATTGATATAGCCGGCAATCCGTGGCAAGGTGTATACGGTGGGATGGAAGTCGGGTTAAGCTATTCCGATTGGAGGATTTAAGACACCACTAAGTATCGGTCGCACTTGAGGACCTATTATATTTCATATCAACGTTTATTCATTTAGTTGAGCCATAAATATTATTGGTTTATATTCATTTGCTTTTGTGAATGTTTTATTGTTATCATAATTTACAATTATCAATACTATTATATATTATATGCCTCTTAATTTAGTATTATATCTATAAGTTCATTTTATTGATTTATATTGATATTTTATTTTATATTTGACTGTTATAATTATAATATCATCTCCAATAATCATAATTATAATAATATTTAAATTTATATATTTTTTTGTATTTACATTTCAGGGTTCCACTCCGGGGAGATGACTGTCCTCCCCTCCCAAATTTGCTTGTTCTCAAGCAATTTAAAATTTGGATGATCAAGCATCTTAGTTTCCCCTAGTTGGTAGTACCTTGAATTTGACCTAAATCCTTAATCTGAATCAATAAGGGTTAGAGAACACCTCTCATTTGATTGTAGTCATGATTGAAAACTTGCACACAATTTAGAATCATTCACCCTCATTATACTAGTTAGCAAATCATAGTTATTCACCCCAATAATATGTAGTAGATTTAAATGTTAGTAAACTCTTGGTCAACCATTAATTTGATCAAGGTACCGTAATGTCCCCTACCAGTTGACATCTCTCAGCACTTGAGATTAGCCTATTATGTGGCCCTCGTAGGCTAATATGGAGGATAGAGGGTCTTGTTGAGGCATGGCTTGGCTTCAGTTATCAGAATTATTCAATTTGGCTTTCGTTCGGGGTCTTTTGGACATCATTTGCTTGACTTACTATTTTTAGTAAGTGGAGACACTCAGCGGACACCCCTGCTATTTTTAGCAGTATGGTCTGGTCATATGCAGATTCAGTCACTTATCATCCAGCTTCAAACGGTTTGTCATTTGGACTTATATTGAGAGAGATATTAATATTTATTTGCCAAAATAAATATTAATTTAATTGAAGCTTATATTATAAAGTTATAATGTAATTTAATATTATAACTTAAGTGACTTATTGAAGGGGTCGACCATCATTTAGAAGGGCCCACTTTTTAATTAATTATTATAATTAAAAGGGCGCCCAAACTATTGAAGAAATTAAAAGTGAAATTCAAGTTTTATTTAAATGATGCTTTTTGAAGGAAATCGACCCAATTGAGGAGATATAAGTTTTCTTTGAGAGAAACTCATTCATTATGCATATGAGAATCAATTTTAATCATTTCCTTCTTCAGAGAACGAAGCCAAGGGTTTTAGTTTTCTTCTGCATTGGAGAACGAGCCATCTTCAGTGTATTGCAGTTCAGAGGCTGTGAAATATCAGCTGATTTATTGCTTATCCTGTGAACTTCATTCAGAGGTTCAGGTTGTGCAGATTGAGAGATTATTTGCAAGGTTTTAGAGTTTGAATCTTCTAGTAGGGATTATTATTGTTTGCTGATTTTATTTTCTTTATTCCAACATTGTTTGCCATCCATTTCAAAAGGGACGATTTGCTGGTTTAATAATCATTTCTGGACCAGCAAGTGGTGCCATACCTCAGAGGGGTGATTTAGGGTCTCCAGGCCTCATAAAAATCCAATAATTTGCAAGAGGGGTCGCCTAGGGTAATATATGTGAAACTAGTTTGGCAAAATAATGATTGTATTTGATGGTTCGATGATTCTTAGGGTTGCTTTTTTGTTCAGAATTACAGCAGCAAGTTCTTTCCTTCAGTTTCCGTGTATGATTTGATGTTGTGTTGCATTATTATTGTTCAGCAAATCATTTCAATAATATTGGCTATAGTTTCTTTCAGTATTGCATTTGTATTTATTTCCTGGCATTGTATTACCATTCATATATACCATCAAAAACACAAAAAAAGCATAAACTACAAAACCCAAAACAAAAAAATTGCAACAAAACACATTGCATATAGTTGGAGAGATAAGGGGGACTTGAGGGGTTTCTATAGTGGTATCAGAGCTGTTTCCTGCCATCCTGAGGGTTTGGGATTCACATGCAGCCACAGGAGGTTGGACCTCATAGATATTATACTCGCAGGAGAGCTTTGTTTGATAGGGAACATGGATTGAACAGACAGTTGGGTACCATGGGTGACAGAACAAAGGTTCCTTGAGATCATCGGGATGAAGATGCAGAGGTCAAACAGACTCTTAGAGATTTACGGACAGGTCAGCAGCAGGTAGTTGATGTATTACAGCAGTTGACCATGGCGATATAGAGGATTGGTTCGCCTAGGAGACCATCACCACGTCGTGATGAAGACAGGAGTGATGCAGGTTCATGTAGGATACCCAGGACTGTTTCACGGACAGCAGATAGGCTTACCTGCCTGACTTTTGTGAGACAGGAGGCTGATGGGGCTATTGTAGATGAGGAGCCTGAGGAAGTGTTCGCTGATATTCTTATGGCAGCGAATGATGAGTGGGAGTTATTGACGCCAGAGGTTAGAGAGAATTACTTTTGACAGGTTTCTCACACAGAGGCGAGAGCATTACAGGAATAGGCAGGATAGGAGGCCTAGACATCAGAATAGTGACCTGAAGCACACCACAAACAAGCTCACTTTAGCTATGTTTGATGGTAGCGGTAAGGTTACAGCACAGACTTGGATCAATAAGCTGGATAACTTCCTTACATTGCGTCCCATGGCGGAGAAGGATGCTATTAGATATGCTACTTTGCATCTTGAGGGGGCAGCTTATGACTGGTGGCATCATGGGATGGTGACACTTCAGCATGACCGTATCACCACTTACCAGGAGTTCGTGGACAGATTGGTGGAACGGTTTGACAAGAAGGATCCTGAGATTTACTTTAGAGATTTGGCCCAGTTGAGACAGGTTGGTAGCTTGGAGGCTTGCATAGGAGACTTACAGCGGTTATTAGTGAGGGTTCCCAACATATCAGAGAGGCATCTAGTTGTACTCTTCGTGGAGGGATTGTTGGAGCCGATGAGAGGATGGATTAAAGCATTTGATCCTCTCTCACTACAGGAAGCGATGAAGAAGGCACGCAACATGGGACTTGCAGCTCCATCCAGCAAGTTCAATTCCAGGAATACTTTTTCATTTAAGGACAACAAGGGATTCAATAAAAATAAGGAGAAATATGATTTTAAGAGTGATTCAAAGGGAAAATCAGCAGCACCCTTGGATCATGAGACTCTTAATGATTTGCGTAGGAAGAAGCTTTGCTTCTACTGCAAGGGTCCCTATGACGCTAACCATGATTGTCCTTTGCCGCCTAAGGGTAAGGCCAATAGAGTTATGTGGGCTTATTATGAGGATTCAGAATCTGAAAATTCTGAATAGCAGGAGAGTTCTGAGGAATCAGAGTCGGAGGCTTCAGAGCCTAAGGTGGAGGCAGAGTCAGAGCTCCAATTCCAGGAGGCACGGTTGTCTAGCATCGAATAGGAGGGGTCTTTTAGACTTCGTGGAGTTTTGGCTGGTCAAAAGGTTATCACCCTTTTAGACACAGGTGCCACCTATAATTTCATTGATGCCAGATTTGTGGAGAGGCGTGGGCTCATAACCGAGGAGTTTGAGGGCATTCGGGTTAAGGTGGCTGATGGTTACACTCTCAGGTGTGACCGTATGATTAAGGATCTTCCTTTGCGCTTGAATAATTATGAATTCAAGGCTGATTATTATGTGGTAAATATAGGCGATATTGATTTAGTTTTGGGCATGAAGTGGCTTCATTCTCTTGAGGAAGTTACACTTCGTCTCAAAGACATGGAGATTCGATTCGAGGTGGATGGGAAGACTCATATACTGAAGGCCATCCGAGACAGTAACGTCAGGACTATTTCCTTTCGACGCATGGAGAGACTTATGCGTCATGACATGGTTGAGTGGGCCGCCGAGTGCACTTTGACACCTACACAGGAGGGACAACATAAGACCGAATATCATCCTGACATTCAGCAGTTGAGAGTTAAGCATGGGAAGGTTTTCAGTGACATTCCACCAGGGAGACCTCCAAACAGAGGTATTGAGCACATCATAGAGCTCGAGGAGGGCGCCAAGCCCGTCATGATTACTCCTTACAGGCACCCAAAGCGGCTTAAGGATGAGATAGAGAAGACTATCAAGGAGCTGCTTGCTATGGGCCACATTCAACCGAGTAAGTCACCATTTGCTTCTTCCGCTGTTCTAGTGAAGAAGAAAGATGGCACTCTTCATATGTGCATAGATTACAGAGTCTTGAATAAGAGGACCATTAAGAATAGATATCCCATACCCCGTATAGATGAGCTTATTGATGAGCTCCATGGTGCCTATTACTTCTCGAAGATAGACTTGAGATCGGGATATCATCAAATTAGAGTTCGTGAGTAGGATGTTGAGAAGACCACTTTTTGTTGTCATTGTGGACACTTTGAGTTTGTGGTTATGCCATTTGGGCTAACCAACGCTTCAGCGACATTCCAGTCCACCATGAACAGAGTCTTCCACTCACATTTGAGGAGATATGTACTTGTCTTCTTCGATGATATTTTGGTCTATAGCAAGACATGGCAGGAGCACTTGGCTCATTTGGACACAGTACTCAGCATTTTGGATAGGGAGTCCTTGTATGCCAAGGAATCCAAGTGTGATTTAGGGATGATTGAGTTGTTATACTTAGGCCATATTATCAGTGCAGAGGGAGTGCGGATGGATCCTGAGAAGATCCGTGCTATCATAGATTGGCCTACTCCTGCAAATCTTACACAACTGTGAGGATTCCTTGGGTTATGTGGTTTCTATCGCAGATTTGTCAATGGATATTCACACCATGTAGCACCTATGACGGATTTGTTGAAAAAAGGTGCATTCATTTGGACTCCTAAGGCACAAGAGTGTTTTGTGAGGTTCAAGGAGCTTATGACTACATGTCCAGTATTGGCACTGCCAGATTTTACGAAGCCTTTCGAGGTTCAGTGTGATGCTTCTGGTGAGGGCATTGGAGCGGTGCTTATGCAGGACAAGCACCTGATTGCTTATGAGAGCAGGAAGCTCAGAGGACCAGAGAGGGTTTACAGTATATATGATAAGGAAATGCTGGCCATAATGCATGCTTTGGCCAAATTCAGGCAATACTTAGTGGGCAATAAGTTTTGTATTAAAACTGATCATAATAGCTTGAGGCATTTCCTAGGACAACGGGATTTGAATGACCGTCAGCAAAAGTGGGTAAGTTATAGGCATATGACTTTGACATCACCTATGTCAAAGGTACACAAAATGTTGTTGCTGACGCTCTTTCACGCCCACCTCATCTGAGTTCTATGGTACAGATTGCAGAGGATTGGAGGCACCTGATTGTGGCAGAGTATGCCAAGGATACATGGGCATCTGGTATTGTTGAGGGATCTATTGTGGACACCAGGTACACACTTGTAAATGACTTGATCATTTACAAGAACAGGATTTTCTTGATCCCAGGGTCAGAGATGAAGAACACCATTCTGCGAGCTTTCCATGATGTACCTATAGCAGGGCATCCCGGGTACTTTAAGACATACAGACAGGTTTGGGAAAGATTTACATGGAAGGGTCTTAAGGCAGATGTTCTTCAGTATGTGCGTGAGTGCCCTGTTTGTCAGCAGAACAAGCAGGAGAACACATATCTGACAGGGTTGTTGCAGCCACTTCCGATTCCTGACAAGAAGTGGGAATGCCTGTCGATGGATTTTATTATGGGCTTGCCTAAAGCCCAAGGACGTGATTGCATATATGTAGTTGTGGATCGGCTGACGAAGTATGCCCACTTCTTTCTGATCACCACTACTCACACAGCTACACATGTAGCAGAGGTATTTTTCCGTGAGGTTTTCAGATTACATGGGTTGCCTTGGAGCATAGTTAGCGACAGGGATAGTTGGTTCCTGAGTCACTTCTGGCAGGAGGTGTTCAGATTTTGTGGGACCGAGCTTACACCGAGCACTAGTTACCACTCGCAAACCGATGGTCAGACGGAGATAGTGAACAAATGGGTGGAAGGCTACCTCGGGAATTACATTGCAGGGCAGCAAAAGGTGTGGGTCAAGTGGATATACTTATGTGAGTATTGTTACAATACCACCTACCACATGACCATTCAGATGTCCCCATTCATGGCGTTGTATGGGTATGAGGCACCTAGTTTTCTTGATTTGCTACTAAGTGATAGTAGAGTGCCCAGTGCTGGAGACTTATTGCAGGAGAGCCAGGACATTATGAGGGCTCTTAAGGAGAATATTGCTAAGGCACAAAATCAGCAGAAGCGGTATGCAGATCAGAAGAGGACAGAGAGATCTTTTGAGGTGGGAGACATGGTATATCTCATGCTGCAGCCCTACCGACAGTCTACTCTCAGGAAGAGTGGATCAGAGAAGTTCAAGCCACGGTACTATGGTCCTGTCAGGATTGTTAGGCGTGTTGGGGAGGTGGCTTATGAGCTAGAGCTTCTAGCGGTTAGTAAGGTCCACAATGTTTTTCATGTGTCACGTCTTAAGAAGGCATTAGGACATCGTGTGGTACCTTAAACAGTATTGCCTCCCTTAGATGATGAGGGAAAGTTGATTTTAGAACCTGACTCTATCCTGGAATATAGAGAGAGACAGCTATGCAGGAGGACTATCAGGGAATATCTGGTGAAGTGGAGAGATTTACCAGTGGAGGATGCTACGTGGGAGAGTGAGGAGATTTTGCAGCATCCTGAGTTGAGATTGCTTGAGGACAAGCAATTTGTGATGTCCCGATGCGGGCCCCTATCGGAAGGTGACGTAGGTCTGTCCGAGCGGTTTGCCCAGCCACGTGTCCGGGGTCTTCGGCGGGAGTACCTGTCCTGGGGATGCCCCCTTAACGCTAAGAGGGGTGCCGTTTACTAACAGTCCGAGCTTTTGGTGCAACGGTAACTAACTTGGTATCAGAACTGGAGGTCTCGAGGTCGAGACTCGCGGAGCGTGGTGGGTTGTGATGTCCCGATGCGGGCCCCTATCGGAAGGTGACGTAGGTCTGTCTGAGCGGTTTGCCCAGCCACGTGTCCGGGGACTTCGGCGGGAGTACCTGTCCTGGGGATGCCCCCTTAATGCTAAGAGGGGTGCCGTTTACTAACAGTCTAGGCTTTTGGTGCAACGTTTATTAACTAGTTAGTTACTGTTGCACCAAAAGCCCGGACTGTTAGTAAACGGCACCCCTCTTAGCGTTAAGGGGGCATCCCCAGGACAGGTACTCCCGTTGAAGACCCCGGACACGTGGCTGGGCAAACCGCTCGGATAGACCTACGTCACCTTCCGATAGGGGCCCGCATCGGGACATCACAACCCACCACGCTCCGCGAGTCTCGACCTCGAGACCTCCATCTCTGATACCACTGTAAGAATCCAGGTGATTCTCAACCCCGAAACCCTAACTGAAATGCTATTTTTTGAAAGTTTTGTGTGTTTTGCATTTTTTTGAGGTTTTTTGATAAATAAAGAGAAGTTGCGATTTTGCTCTAAATTGCTAATAAATTCATAATAAATCAAAAATCTCTAAATAAGCTTCGAAAATGCTCAGAGAAGATAGGCGCTTGTATTTATTAGATTTCCAGAGCACAAACAATAATAAAAGTTGAACAATGAATGAAATATGAACTTATTTATAAAGAACCTGATTTTCTCCTGTAGGCGCCACAGTAATAGAGTAAGTTGGTACGGCTGAATGAGAAAACAAATCTCTGGACTCTGAAAATCAATACTGGATCCCTGTAAACCCTAGGCGCACCCACTCTTACTGACAGAAGCTGAGATCTGAGGATGTTCACTGGCAAATGACAAAGTACAGCCTTCAAGCAGTAGTACGGCCTGTACCAATCAGCAGCAATAAATAAAGTACGGCCCAATGAAAGGAATGCCAGATCTCTGTGGGAACAACTCTGTGAAGTCGCCTCAAATGCTAGATGAATATTCTCTGTTAAACCCTGACTGAATCAATCAATAAGCTCAATCTGTAACCTCTGTGTGAAGTCACCAAGAAGACAATCTTCAACTGGTATTGCACAGTCTCAGTATGCCAAATTCTGAAGAGGTATCGTTCTCCAGAATCGATTCGTCTGCTGAAACCCTAGGTTTTGCAAACTCCAATGCTTAAAGCAAAATAGAAGACAAATTTGAATAACATATCATAATGGTTCGATTTGTCTTCACTGTGAATATATAGCTCCTCATAAAATTTTGACCCAAATCCTTCTTTTAATAATCACTTAAATAAATGATTAAATATTGCGCTTTGACTTAGGAGAAATACATTTAATAATTGGTGCCCCTCAATTAAATGATCACTTAATCAATATATTAATTTTTCCACTTTATTATAAAGTATAATAAATACTTTATAATGCACCCCTTTTAATTAAATATTTAAATAATTAATAAAGTGACTTTAATATAAAGTCAAAAGTATTAATTATTCATTAAACCATTAAATACACCAATATTTCTTCGTCTGACTGTCAAACTTATGAACGGGGTCGACTCTGAGCTAAACAGCTGAACCAGGTGCCTTGCCCAAAATAGTAGCTTTCGCCTGTCCGACTTTCTAAAAATAGAAAGTCTCTGAAAAACCACTCTGAAGGATTCTGCGAAGGCCCAACCTGAAACAACTGCAACACTGAAGCTACAGAACACTGAGTAACTGCCTCAGATGATCCTCTGCACACATCTGTCAGCCTACGAGGATCAAAATAATAGGCTAACCACATAACCAGCTGCGCTGACTAGGATGGGGACATCACAGTCCGCCCTCCCTGAAATTGCTTGTCCTCAAGCAATCTCAACTCTGGATGCTGTAAAATCTTCTCTGACTCCCACGTAGCATCCTCAACTGGCAAATCTCTCCACTTGATCAGATATTCCCTGATCACCCGCCTCCGAAGGTGTCTCTCTCTCATCTCAAGGATGGCCTCAGGTACTAGTATCAATTTCCCTTCGTCATCAAGGGGTGGCAAAAATGGAGAGGGTATCACATGCTGATCCAATGCCTTTTTTAGGCGAGAAACGTGAAACACGTTGTGGACCTTGCTATCAGCTTGCAAGTCCAACTCATAAGCAACCTCGCCCACTCATCTGACAACACGAAATGGACCATACTAGCGAGGCTTCAGCTTCTCTGCCCCACTCTTCCGCAGAGTAGACTGACGATACGGCTGCAACATAAGGTACACCATATCACCCACATCAAAGGTATGCTCAACCCTCTTCTGATCAGCATACTGCTTCTGCTGATTCTGTGCCCGCTGGATATTGTCTCTGAGAGACCTCAAAATGTCCTGTTGATTCTGTATCATATCCCTTGCACTCGACACTCTGCTATCACTCAATATCAAGTCCAAAAGGTTGGGCGCCTCATACCCATACAAAGCCATGAAGGGTGTCATCTGTATCGTCATGTGGTGAGTCGAGTTATAGCAATACTCGCACAAGTATATCCACCTCACCCAAGCTCTCTGCTGTCCAGCTATATAATTACGCAAATAACCTTCCACCCACTTATTAACAATCTCTGTCTGCCCATCTGTCTGCGGATGGTAGCTGGTACTCGGTGTCAGTTCGGTCTCATAGAGCCTGAACAACTCCTGCCAAAAGTTGCTCATGAACCGACTATCTCTATCGTTGACTATCATCCGAGACAACCCATGCAACCGGAACACCTCTCTGAAAAATAACTCTGCAGTCTGCGATGCTGTGAAGGTAGTAGTAATCGGGTAGAAGTGCGCATATTTAGTCAACCGATCAACCACTACATAGATGCAATCTTTACCCTGGGCTTTCAGCAAACCCGTGATAAAGTCCATCGATAAGCACTCCCACTTCTTGTCAGGTATCGGAAGTGGCTGGAGCAATCCAGCAGGATATGTGTGCTCCTGTTTGTTCTGCTGGCAAACAGAACACTCACGTACATACTGTAACACATCAGTTTTCAGCCCTTTCCAAGTAAACCGTTCCCGAACCATTTTATATGTCTTATAGTACCCGGGATGACCCGCCATAGGAAGATCATGAAAGGCTCTCAAAACTGTAACCCTCACCTCAGAGTTAGGAACCAGAAAAATCCGCCCCTTGTAAATGATCAAGTCATCTATAATAGTGTACCTATCATCCTGCTCTGTCCTGTCAACAATGCTAGAAGCCCATGGGTTCTTAGCATACTCTGCAATAATCCGATGCCTCCAATCCTCTGTGATCTGTGCCATGGCATTCAACTGAGGTCTACGAGACAAGGCGTCAGCTACAACATTCTGCTTCCCCTTAATGAAAGTGATGTCAAAGTCATACGACCGCAATTTGCTGACCCATTTTTGCTGCCTCTCATTCAGGTCTCTCTGTCCAAGGAAGTGTTTCAGGTTGTTATGGTCTGTACGGACACTGAATTTGCTGCCCACCAAGTATTGCCTGAACTTAGCCAAAGCATGCATAATGGCTAACATCTCCTTGTCGTAAATGCTGTAGAACCTCTCAGGACCCCTAAGCTCTCTGCTCTCGAAAGCAATAGGATGTCGCTCCTGCATCAAAACGGCACCAATGCCCTCTCCTGAAGCATCACAGAATAAATCAAATGACTTCGTAAAGTCAGGCAATGCTAGCACTGGACATGAAGTCATGATCACCTTAAACCTGTCAAAGCACTCCTGCGCCTGTGGTGACCAAGTAAAAGCCCCCTTCTTTGTCAAGTCAGTAAGGGGTGCGGCGTGACGTGAGAACCCACTAACAAATCTTGTAAAAAGCACACAACCCAATGAAACCTCTGAGCTGTGTAAGGTTCTCAGGTACCGGCCACTCAACTATAGCTCGGACCTTCTCAGGGTCCATACTCACTCCCTTGGCACTGATGATGTGCCCCAAATATAACAACTCCTCCATACCGAGCTCACACTTAGATTCCTTAGCATAGAAAGACTCATCTGCCAAGATACCCAAAACTGCGTCTAAGTGAGCTAGATGCTCCTCCCATGACCTGCTATAAACCAGAATGTCGTCGAAGAAGACCAATACAAATCTCCTCAACTGAGAACTGAAAACCCTGTTCATAGTCGCTTGAAAGGTGGCAGGTGCATTGGTTAGACCGAAGGGCATAACCAAGAACTCGAAGTGACTGCAATGACATCTGAAGGCGGTTTTCTCAATATCCTGCTCCCTCATCTGAATCTGGTGGTACCCGGACCTCAAATCAATCTTCGTGAAGAAGATAGCACCGTGTAACTCATCAATCAACTCATCGATGCGTGGTATAGGGTACCTATTCTTAATTGTCCTTTTGTTGAGCTGCCTGTAGTCTATGCACATCCGAAGTGATCCATCCTTCTTCTTCACCAATACAACCGATGAAGCAAAAGGTGACTTGCTAGGTCTAATATGCCCCATAGCTAACAACTCGTTGATGGTCTTCTCTATCTCATCCTTGAGTCGTTTCGGATGTCTGTAGGGAGTGATCATAACGGGCTTTGCACCCTCCTCCATCTCAATGATATGCTCCGTGCCTCTGTCTGGAGGTCTACCAGGTGGAATGTCACTAAACACTTTGGAGTGTTTAGTCCTCAAGATCTGAATGTCAGGGTGGTACTCACCCTTCTGCTGCTCCTGCTGAGCTGGCATCAACATGCACTCTGCCGCCCAGTCAACCATGTCATGACGAATGAGTCTCTCCATCCGTTTGAATGAAACCATCCTCAAATTACTGTCTCTAATAGCCTTGATGACATGAGGTCTCCCATCAACCTTGAACTTCATCTCCATGTCACGCAAATTGAGTGTGAACTCACCCAAATCGTGCAACCATGCCATCCCTAACACCACATCAGTATCTCCCATATTAACAACATAGAATTCAGTCTTGAATTCATAGTTATTCAGTCGCATCCGAAGATCAGTAATCTTTCGGTCACATTTGAGTGTGTACCCATCAGCCACCTTGACTCGAATACCCTCAAATGCCTCTGTCTGAATGCCACGTCTTTCCACCAATCGTGCATCAATGAAATTATGTGTAGCGCCCGTATTCAATAAGGTGATCACCTTCTGCCTTGCTAGGAGCCTGCGAAGTCTAAACGACCCATCTCTCTGAAGGCTAGTCAAATGGGCTTCCTGTAGCTTCCTTCCACCTTCGTGTTCACCCTCATTTTCAGACCTGTCATCATCTGAATGCTCGGAATCAGCTTGCTGGTCTGACAGATCAGATTGCTCTTCGCCCTCATAAAACCATTCAATCTGATTATTTTTGACCTTAGGACGAAGTGGGCATACATGTTTTTGATCGTAGGGTGCCTTGCACCAGAAACACAACTTTTTCCTTCGCAAGTCATTCAATGTTTCTTTGTCAAAGGGTGGTGCATTCTGTCTCTTAGGATCCGGTTGATCCTTCCTTCTGTCAAAGGGTTTATTTCTATCAAAAGATCTATTAGGCCTCGTGTAGGGTGTCGAACCTGAATTGAACTTGCTGCGAGGTGCTGCAAGCTCCATGTTTCGCGCCTTCCTCATGGCCTCCTGAAGGGTAGGAGGGTCAAATGCCTTTACCCAACCTCTCATAGGTTCTGTCAAACCCTCAACGAAGAGTATAATGAGTCTCCGTTCTAAAATACCAGTCACCATGACTGCAACTCTTTGAAACTCACCAATATAAGAATCCAAACTACCCGTCTGCCTGAGCTGAGCTAGTTCCCTGAAATAAAGTTCCGGATCCTTCTTATCAAAGCGCTCTATGAGCCTGCTGGTGAACTCCTGGTAAGTATTGAGTGCATGATGGCCAAGTGTATACATGCCGTGATGCCACCAATCATGCGCTATTCCATCAAGATGCAAGGTAGCAAACTTAATGGCCTTGTCCTCCTGCATAGGCCTCAGTGATAAATAGTTGTCCAACTTCTGGACCCAAGACCTCGCTGATGTCTTATCGGACCCATCAAAATATGGCAAGGTGATCTTACTAACTGTGTACTGCAAGTCCCTGTTCACTTGTGGCTGTGGCTGCTGATGCTGAGGGGCTCTACGGTCAAATCTGCCTCCTCCTCTAGGTTTATGAACATCCATAAACTCATGAAACGATAATGCCTGCCTGATCTCAGGTGCCAATGATAGGTACTCACCGTGAAACCTCGTCACATCTGCTACTGACATGCCATTATGTGTTGCCCCTGTTGCTCTGCCCCCGGAGTCGGAGGTGGAGTCTCTCTGGGTAAGAAAGTAGGCTGTCCAGGCCTACGCTCCTGATGATCGGTGACGGCTGTCGTGGTACTGATGCCAAAGGCTGATCCACTGCTGCAGTCCTGCTCGTCTGTCCAATCTGTATATAATGTGGCTGTGATGGAGTATACTGCCTAATAGTGCCCATCAACTGGGACATCATGTCCATCATGTTATCATGCCTGTGTCTGAACTCCTCATCAGTAATGTCGCCCTCTGCATGTGCTTTCCCTGAATCCCTAAGTGTCTCTGTAGGAATCTCACGGTCTGCCATTAGGGTTGCAACATTGTTCTTGCTGCTGTTGCAGCTAGATCTGTGAATACCAAGTACTCCTGACACTGTCTCACCTTCAGGAATAGGTGGACCTGTCCAATCCTCGGCTCTGCCTGTTCCTACACCCTTGGTATACTGAATGATGTTCTTACTCATGAAAAAACAGCCAAAAAGTACTCTGGAAACTGAAAAAGCAACTGAAAAAGCACAGGATGGCAGGAAATCTGTGCTCTGATACCATTATTTCGATCCTCGTAGGTTGACAGATGTGTGCAGAGGATCATCTGAGGCAGTTACTTAGTGTTCTGTAGCTTTAGTGTTGCAATTGTTTCAGGTTGGGCCTTCGCAGAATCCTTCAGAGTGGTTTCTCAGAGACTTTCTATTTTTAGAAAGTCGGACATGCGGAAGCTGCTATTTTGGGCAAGGCACCTGGTTCAGCTGTTTAGCTCAGAGTCGACCCCATTCATCAGTTTGACAGTCAGACAGAGAAATATTGGTGTATTTAATGGTTTAATGAATAATTAATACTTTTGACTTTATATTAAAGTCACTTTATTAATTATTTAAATATTTAATTAAAAGGGGCGCATTATAAAGTATTTATTATACTTTATAATAAAGTGGAAAAATTAATATTTTGATTAAGTGATCATTTAATTGAGGGGCGCCAATTATTAAATGTATTTCTCCTAAGTCAAAGTGCAATATTTAATCATTTATTTAAGTGATCATTTAATTGAGACCTCCAGCTCTGATACCAAGTTAGTTACCGTTGCACCAAAAGCCCAGATTGTTAGTAAACGACACCCCTCTTAGCGTTAAGGGGGCATCCCCAGGACAGGTACTCTCGCCGAAGACCCCGGACATGTGGCTGGGCAAACCGCTCAGACAGACCTATGTCACCTTCCGATAGGGGCCCGCATCGGGACATCACAACCCACCACGCTCCGCGAGTCTCGACCTCGAGACCTCTAGCTCTGATACCAAGTTAGTTACCGTTGCACCAAAAGCCCGGACTATTAGTAAACGACACCCCTCTTAGCGTTAAGGGGGCATCCCCAGGACAGGTACTCCCGCCGAAGACCCCGGACACGTGGCTGGGCAAACCGCTCGGACAGACCTACGTCACCTTCCGATAGGGGCCCGCATCGGGACATCACACAATTTCAGGAGGGGCGGACTGTAATGTCCTCTTCCAGTTGACATCTCTAAGCACTTGAGATTAGCCTATTATGTGGCCCTTGTAGGCTAATATGGAGGATAGAGGGTCTTGTTGAGGCATGGCTTGGCTTCAGTTATCAGAGTTATTCAGTTTGGCTTTCGTTCGGGGTCTTTTGGACATCATTTGCTTGACTTACTATTTTTAGTAAGTGGAGACACTCAGCGGAGCACCCCTGCTATTTTTAGCAGTATGGTCTGGTCATATGCAGATTCAGTCACTTATCATCCAGCTTCAAACGGTTTGTCATTTGGACTTATATTGAGAGAGATATTAATATTTATTTGCCAAAATAAATATTAATTTAATTGAAGTTTATATTATAAAGTTATAATGTAATTTAATATTATAACTTAAGTGACTTATTGAAGGGTTCGACCATCATGAAGAAGGGGCCATTTTTTAATTAATTATTATAATTAAAAGGGCATCCAAACTATTGCGAAATTAAAAGTGAAATTCAAGTTTTATTTAAATGATGCTTTTGAAGGAAATCGACCCAATTGAGGAGATATAAGTTTTCTTTGAGAGAAACTCATTCATTATGCATATGAGAATCGATTTTAATCATTTCCTTCTTCAGCGAACGAAGCCAAGGGTTTTAGTTTTCTTCTGCATTGGAGAACGCGCCATCTTCAGTGTATTTCAGTTCAGAGGCTGTGAAATATCAGCTGATTTATTGCTTATCCTATGAACTTCATTCAGAGGTTCAGGTTGTGCAGATTGAGAGATTATTTGCAGGGTTTCAGAGTTTGAATCTTCCATAGGGATTGTTATTGTTTGCTGATTTTATCTTCTTTATTCCAGCACTGTTTGCCATCCATTTTAGAAGGGACGATTTGCTGGTTTAATAATCATTTCTGGACCAGCAAGTGGCGCCATACCTCAGAGGGGCGATTTAGGGTCTCCAGGCCTCATAAAAATCCAATAATTTGCAAGAGGGGTCGCCTAGGGTAATACTTGGCATATGTGAAACTAGTTTGGCAAAATAATGATTGTATTTGATGGTTCGATGATTCTTAGGGTTGCTTTTTTTCTCAGAATTACAGCAGCAAGTTCTTTCCTTCAGTTTCCAGGTATGATTTGATGTTGTGTTGCATTATTATTGTTCAGCAAATCATTTCAATAATATTGGCTATAGTTTCTTTCAGTATTGCATTTGTATTTATTTCCTGGCATTGCATTACCATTCATATATACAATCAAAAACACAAAAAAAGCATAAACTACAAAACCCAAAACAAAAAAATTGCAACAAAACACATTACATATAGTTGGAGAGATAAAGGGGACTTGAGGGGTTTCTACAGTACCCTAACATCCTTGGAGGGTTCAACCATAAGAGAGTATGGGGAGCATGACTTGATGGGGAGCCTAGGATCCATCATGCCAACCCTTGCCCTTTCTCTTATGATTTGGCCCCTTGGGTTTGCTTTGTCCTCCTTTATAGAAAAAGTTCTCCATTGTTGACGCAATGTCCTCCATTATTGGTCGCAATGACTACCATTATCGGTTGCAATGATCGCCATTATTGGTTGCGGTAAGGAAAGTGTGGTTCCTTGTGCTCTTCCTTCATTTGGGAGGGTTCTTTTGATGTTGTCTTACTTGAGCAGGGTTTTCTTCTTGTTTGGGTGGTATCTAGTCGGGTAGCCTTGAGGATTGCCTCTTGAAGTGTGGAGGGGTCTAGGGTGCTTACTAGGCCGTGAGTGGCATCTGACAACCCTTCTATAAAAAGGTAGGTGAGCCAGTCCTTGAATATTCTCAGGACCATGATTGCTAGTCTTTGTAATTCGGTAATGTATTCCTCAAGGGTCCCTCTTTGCCTTATTCTGGTTAGCTCCTTGAAGTATTTTTGGGGATGAGTTTGGTCAAATCTTTCAATGAGTTTTTTTGAAGGTCTCATAGGCCTTGATATTTTTGTGATCTTGGGTAACTAGGCCATGATGCCACCAGTCATGCGCCCCCCCTTCTAGATGTAGTATGGCGAATGTAATGGCATCTTTTTCTGTCATGGGGCAAAGAGTAGGGTACGTTTCTAGTTTTTGTAACCATACATGGGCTGTAATTTTTCCCAACCCATCAAAGTTAGGGGTGGACAGTTTTCTTATTTTACTTTGTATATCTTTGTTTTGTTGATTGTTTCTACCCCTATGATAATTTTTCGTCACAACCTCACAATATGTTGTGAAGGGGATGGTTCTTCGGACTTTGGGATCAAGACTTGCATATTCTAAGGCAAATTCATGTGCATTTGGGTTGTTAATTCTTTCATTTTCCCCTAAAGAGTTTTCTTCAGCCAAGAAATGGGGTCTATTGGTACTTGGGTTTGATCCTATTGTAGTGTTATAATTACTTTCAGATTAGCTGGGGGTGCTTTCCCTTTCATGTCTTGTATCAGGTCTAAGGTTGTTTATGTTTTGAAGGGCTTGGAGCATGGCTTGACTAGTTTGTTCATTTTTTTCCATGAATGCTCTCAATTCTTGCTCCATAGTCCTCTTCTTTTCTCTTTCTAGGGCCCTTAAAGTTAGTTGGCTTGATTGCATCAACTATTATCCCTCAGGCTGGCAGGATGATGCTTTGATACCACTTGTAATCCCTTTTTCAGACAACTCTAATTTGCCTTTAATCTTCCTAAATCAGAATCTTGAGGAGGTCTAAGATCAATAATTTCAGTGATATTTTTAGAGAACAACCCTCTTGGCTCCTCTCACTTAATTATTAGACTAATATTTTATGGATAATAATGATATGGATATATGCTGATAGAATGAGTACGTATTTGATATGAAAACGGTCTGTAGTTATACGATATTGAAATATAGAATAGATACTACAAATTGTATGCAGTTTTGGACTTGAACTTATTTGATTTCATGAATAGATAGTTGGAGTGAGTGGGTGTATATTTTATTCATTGTCTCTGCTCTACTATTTCAATCATGCGATTCAATCATAGGCTAAGTGAATCGTCACCCTTTAAGTAGCTGTTTGGCTTAGGGAATTTGTTACTCCCCCCTTTGGAACAACCTTGACCTCTGCAAAACTGTAGGAGAAATCTTCTAGTAATTGATGCCTTTGTTATTTGTAATTCACTCCATTTTATACTTGCGGTGGGCTGAGGGACATACCCCTTCATGGTATGTGCTTGTCCCAAAAGATGTGTCTATTGGTCAATGGTCTCAATTAACATCATCTTTTAATTGGCTTAGGTGATAATTAATATTTACTAGTATTATCTAATGCTTTTGCTGATCAACCTTGAGGAAGATTGTTATTGTTTTACAATATTGTGCCGATAAAATCAGGAGCTCCTTACTCGGTTGGCTAACTGGTAAATCTCTGGCCAATGTAGTTTGACTTGGTCTAAAGTGACAACTAGGAGAATATCTAAATTTGGAGAAAGCCGATAATTTTCCCGATGGATGTCTTTGAAAATCAGGAGCGGTAGCTTTTGATGCTCACTCAAATTGCGACAACAAATATCGCGGATTGCTATGACAAGTGAATAATCAACATTGATATAGCCGATAATCTATGGCAAGGCATATACGGTGGGATGGAAGTCGGGTTAAGCTATTTCGATTGGAGGATTTCAGACACCACTAAGTATCGGCCACACTTGATGACCTATTATATTTCATATCAATGTTTATTCATTTAGTTGAGCCGTAAATATTATTGGTTTTTATTCATTTGCTTTTGTGAATGTTTTATTGTTATCATTATTTACAATTATCAATACTAATATATATTATATGCCTCTTAATTTAGCATTATATCTATAAGTTCATTTTACTGATTTATATTAATATTTTATTTTATATTTGACTATTATAATTATAATATCATCCGATATTTTAATTATAATAATATTTAAATATATATATTTTTTTGTATTTACATTTCAGGACTCCACTCTGGGGACGACATTGTTCAAGAATTTGGCCTTGAAAATCTTTGTAGAGGTTGCTGGTTTCACCACACCTGAACTGCTGCCCTCAGTACCATTTTGCACTGTCCTACCAATGTTCAGTTGTTGGTTCAAACCTCTCAACAGCTGGACCATTTCCACCATGGTTTCTGTCATGTTGGATTGGAACTCTTTGGATTCCCTAACAAATTGTTGTCCTTAATCTTCTTTGTCACCCATGGTAGCTTTCTCCTTTCCCTGAGTTGGTACCTTAAATCCCTATCGCTCATGAAAAGGTACACAGGCTGGCAGGATGCCAAGCTCTGATACCACTGAAATACACCCAGCATAGTTTGCACACAATTGAAAAATACACCAAGATAAGATTTGCCCTTGATGACAATATATGACAGCAATAAGGATTTAATACTGAAACTGAATATGTTTTAATATTCAAGCAAGAATTATAACACAACAATAGAATTCCGTAATCAAATTGAAATATAGTATGCACCAATTTCATACACAATAGAAGCAAAATAAGACTTGCGCCCATATCACAATAGGTAATAGTTTATAGAATGCCAAATAGTATCTGGATAAATCTCAGACTTACACCATTGTCTGCGAGATCGGATCAATGTCAAGAATGATATATTGTCAATATAATAGTGCATTCATAGACCCGTATATAATTCCAAGGCGGTGGCTGATAATCAACTACAAAAGATAATGAAAATCACATTTAGGGGATGCCGGATGCAAGCTCGATTCAAAGGATAAATCACAGATGCTATTGGATTTGTGACAGAGTGAATGTGATAGTCAAATCTAGAACTCTTGAATTATTGAGGGCACTATCACGATATATGTGTGCCCTTTCAATGGCACCTTTCTCTCACCCAGGGACTCCTTTGCGCGGAATGAGGAAAGCCTGATGTGAAACACGATGGTGACAATAGGAGTATGGAATCGCAACCAGGAAGGAGTGGTTTAGGAATGGCACAAGCTTGAAAGGCTCCGCCACTCTTCATAGTGTAATCGCCTCCCTTCTCAGCTTCGCTTCTTAGACTTGTTCAACCCTGAACATGCAAATCACATATTAGAATGTGAATGGCAGATGTTGCAAGGAAGGAAATCACGACGCTAGTGAGGTTTGCGTCTCACCTGACGCAGCTAGCAGAGGGTATCGTCTTTGATAAATCATAACTTGATTTCATCCTCCATGATTGAAATAACCCCCTTACAATTTTTTTCAATTTTTGCCACAACATTTCACTCGTTAGCGTTAGCAAATCCAAATAAACCAGCGGAAAGGAACCCTTTCACTTTCTAATCACCCAAATCCTAGTGCGGGCAAGGTGAGAGCATATGGTAGAAAGGGGATTGTTAGCTTGTAAAACTAAAACTATAGGAAAGTACAATGAAAGGACAACTGAACCGATCAAAATATGATGCAAATGCAACTCAACCACTTATTTAGTGGGAGTATATTGATGGCTTAGCCGATCAGCATGATGATGAATTACAAAGTACTGAAAAGTAAAGTATGGGCGGCTTGCCGACCTCTTCCGCTTGTTCAGCGGGCAGTACAAAAAGTAAATGCTGAAAGTAAATGGATGGTGAGGCTTGTCCCTTCCACTAAAAGTGGGAATTACAAAGTAAAGTACAGAAATATAAAGTGACTGAATCAGTACTATTGATTTTAGCCTTACAATGAGAAGCAATCTGTAAGTTACAAGAGTATTATTAGCTGTCCAATCCACTCCAAAATGATATTAGATGATCTCCAAAACTTCACAAGCTAATCAACTATGGAAAACAAGCCAAAATCTAAACTTCTAACAATCTGATATGAAAAACCAGCATACAAAAAACTCAAACCAGCGAGCATGAATCACACCGAAATGCTCACAACTCATCCAATACTCCTCCGATTGATATGAAACAAAGTGCAAAGGTAGCATAGGAGGTAGGCACCCAAATCAAAGTCAAGAAGCAGCAGCAAACACCTTTGAATATTTTATGCACGCATTCCAAGGCACCTGCAGGCGAGGTACGATCTTCAAGGAGAGGTGACCAGCAAGAAGAAATTCATTTCACCACAATAAAATCTGAAACTCCACAAAGTGAGGCGCCCAAGGAAGATTCAAACATGGGGTCAATACCCAGAATCAACAAAAAATCACCCAGTGAACTACAAGCAAAAACATGCTTCTGCAAGCACCAAACCAGCACACAAAAAATTGAAAAAACACACCAAAAACTTTAGAAAACATCAAAGGTAATCATCTCCATTATGTTCAATCTATTCTTCAGTGTAAAGAATAGTCCAAATGCTTAGCTAGGTGCTATCTTGCAAGCACGGAACTAAGTTTGGTAGGAGGTATGCTTTCCTCGAAGTGATTTTGTAGGAATTTCGGCAGCACTTCGTTATAATTTGCATTGGATGCCAACAATGAAGGCCAACACTCTTATTTATAACCTTTTCTCCCACAAATTCAAATTCAATTCCCTCTAATTAGGGCGCCCAACTCAAATTCACATTCACCTTCATCAAACTACATTTGCATTTCATTCAAACTTCATTTGCCTCCTTAACTTGGCGTCCAAACATGAGGAGAGATAACTTTATTAAAATTACCAATATTTCATAAGTTAGGCGTCCCACTTTATCAAGTGAAAAATACATTATTAAGGACTTGAATATTACCTCCTCAAGAAGTTGTCCACTTTAGCATTTGAAATATTTTTCACTTAAACATTATTTCATCAAACTAGGCGTCCTCCAAGCCTTAGCCAAAAATTCACTTAAAATATAAATCGAACCAAAAATACTGAATTTACCAAAATAAGCTCCAAGAGTGCGGGAGACCAAACTGCTCAAACTGACTTGCCTGGAATAGCCTTTGAACTGGCCTGTTGAAACCTTGCTAAAAATAGCATTGCTAAAAATAGCACTCACTATAAATAGCATATTGCTAAAAATAGTGTGTCCAAATGCATTTTAACCACATTTTGAGTAGCTATTGCAACTTACTAAAAATAGTAAGTCCGTAAAAGTTACTTGTTTCAGTTGCATGGCACACCACTGCGAAGCTCTCTGAAAACCCATAAGCAATCCAGAATCCAAACTACAAAACTCCAAGATGCAAGCCTCCAAAACTGCCGAAGTATCCTCTTAGAAAATAGGAAACCCTAATTTCTGCTTCTGACTAGCCTACGGGCCTTCGGGATAGGCTAGCGGCCAACTGCACTGAGCACTACTAAGAAGGGGACATTACAGTGATGATCTCAACAAATAATTGAATGCATTAATATACGCCTCCTTAGCGCTTTCCCCACTGGGTTGGCTAGATAGGACTAGGTTAAATTAAAATTAAAATATTATTATTTAATAATTTCAATTTATTTTATTATTTATTATTCAAATTTTAAAAAATAA
The DNA here is from genome assembly GCA_007258455.2 of Sequoia sempervirens. Taxonomy (NCBI): domain Eukaryota; kingdom Viridiplantae; phylum Streptophyta; class Pinopsida; order Cupressales; family Cupressaceae; genus Sequoia; species Sequoia sempervirens. Next base: position 490,416,150 of record VDFB02058242.1, read on the forward strand.
GATCTTTAGTGTTAATAAACATTGTTCTCGCCCAAATTTGAATCTTGGGTCCAATCAGATTTTGGGGACATGACAGCCCCTTCCAGGGGTTTGGGGGCAGATCCCCTAGTAGGGTCGAGTGACAGCGCCCCTCGTGGGGTCCAAGCACAAATTAAGGCCTTCAAAACCTCACAAACCTTCATGGCGAATGTGGTTTTCACGATTTTATTGCCTATCTTTTGCAACACCAAGAAGTCTCTGGGACGGTTGGGTGACTCCTGGTCTTTTGGTGGGGCCCATTGGCCATTAGGGTTTGGCCTTGGGAACCCAAACCAAAAAAAAAATGTTTTTTTTTAAATTTTTAACTTTTCTTGCTTGTTGGTTGTGGGAGATGTGTAGGCATCCTCAGGACGGTTGAGGGACTCTTGGGCGTCCTCGAGATGGTTGAGGGACTCTTGGGAGTCCCCCAAACATCCCAGTGTCCTCGTCATCTCAGTGGCGTCATGACAGAGGTGGCAGAGTGGTGGGGGGACATCTCCCCCATGTCCCCACGTCTTGGAGACGTCCCCATCTCAGACACATGGGGATTTGTAGGGGGGCGGGGGGGATGCGTCCCCTTGGTACACTGGATAATACTTGCTGATGTACCATTGTTTATATCTTTACTCTTGGATCAGGGGTAATTAAATGGTAGAGTAAATTAAAACATATAGTTGCCTTATCTTTTGTTGGAGTAGAATATGAGGCAACTGTTGGTTAGGATGTGAGGTGATGTGGTTCTGAAGGATCTTGTTTGATTTTCAACTTTGTCCTTTTACACTGATTTCACTCATTTGTGATAATCAAGAAGTCCTCAAGATGGTGAAGAATCTAATATATCATGCCAAAACAAAGCATATTGAGGTCCATCACCATTACAGCTTCCAGTTAGTCGATATGAATATGTTTGTCTTTATTATTATCCTACAGAGGAGCAGATTGCAGACATAATGACTAAACTTCTTAATATAAATAAATTAGTTAAATTTAGAGATAAGCTTGGAAGTGATCTCGTTTAGTCATTAATGGGGAGTGTTAGATATATCATTTAGATTAGAAGTGTTGTTAAGATTTCTCTTTTCTTTGGTAATGTAGGTTGTTGCAAGGATAGCCAACTTGGCATGCCTCTGTAAGCCAATTTAATAGGAGCAGTTATGATGCAATTGTACTGCTTGTCTTGTGGTTTGTTTTGCTAGGTGAAAGATCATTGTTCTAAGAGACTAACTATTTCTCATCATCCATGTAATAAGAGATTGTGGCTTTAAAGGTATTTTCATGGAGCTCTCCTAGCAAAGCTAAAGTTACACATCATTTGGTCATCTGCTATTGAATAATGTAAGTTCATTGCTTGTAGACTTTTGCAAATTCTCTATTCTCTGCAGGATCTTCTTTATCACTTTCCTCTTCTTAATTTCACCTCATCACATCTCATGAATTCCCATAATTTCTCATTCTTCCCAAGTCTTTTCTTGCTGACCTGTCTTATTTTTGTGCTTGTACTCTAGACACATCTGGTTGTCGCTCAAAACTTGTCCATTTTTTTGCAAACGTGCTCCCATTGAACTTGTCTTTTAACATGTTGATCTTACACACCATAGAAGCTTACTGATTAGCAAAGTTTTTCACATCTCTGCGTACATGATGTCATGCTCACTTCTATGCTTAATTTCCTTTTGAAATTGCAACATCCTTTTGAAATTGCAACATCCTTAACTTGTTGATCTTATGCATCTATACAAAATGTTCCTAACCTCATCCTAAGTTGCAATAATCATATTTACTTCGTTTGCATGAAAGTAAATATAATATATTTGCAACAAACTGAAACACCTTCTGAGTGGCACTTGGTCCATGTGAAGTACTTAAAATCCTAATCTTGAATTTAGACCTGGCTTGAACTTGTCAGGCCTTTTTAGTATTGGATTTACATTTGGTCAAAAAACTCACAAATTATAATTTAAAAAAAAAAATATAACAAATTTCACAACAATAAATGCTTTTTGTCCACGCCATAATAAACTAACAAAAATTTGGTAATACATTAACAACTTGGCAAAATCCAAAGTCCTGCTTTAGGGCTCAGAGGAACTTGTGAGAGGAGTCTTGGGAACTTGTTTTGGAAAACTTGGCTTACAACTTGAAGTCTTTTAAATACTTGTAGAACCTTGATATGTTCTCAACAATCAGTCAAATCTACACTTCTTGTTCCAAACAGTAAAGCTTTTTAGAGCTCTTGACGTCCTTGTGCAACTCAGGCAACATATACATATCATAAAGGAAAAGCAACTAGGCTTGGTGCGCTGTATAATTATAAAGTAGAAGATAAATTGATTGATTAATCTACCTTGCATATAGAGGTCTTTAATTTTTCTTCTCAGAAAGCGCAAAGGGTTAATTTTTTTGGGTGTGCATGCCCATGTTATTGTAATGCTCCCTTTTGGGAAATTCCTAATTTTAGGCCTGCCAAATAACAATAATCACTAAAAACTGATATTAGTAATAACAAGTATTGACTTTATGGTTATATTCAATTTAATACATAAATATTATAATATTGTTAGCAATACATCATAGTGAAAACATCATAATAGTTAGATCTATAGTTCATAGCATCATTAACATTTGAATTCAAAATATCTTAACATCATTAATGATTATTCCAAGGCATATTCCTATAGCCAATCATATTAGGAATTGACTTGAAATGTTTGCAAACCGCGATCTCAAAGATGGTTGTCCTTGTATTGTGAGAGCATGGGTGGATCCTCGTTCATCCATCTGGGGTGGTGTACTTGAGAAGACCCTCAAGCCCAAGAGCACTCATCTACCTCTCGGCCCACAAACATGGCAGGATCTTAGGACCACTCCATCCCTTAGTCCACCTTAGAGGCGCTCCATCCTCCTTGATCAAGCCCAGGAGCACTCATTTGCCTCCCAACCCATGAGCATGGTAGGAGCTCCATTCCATCCATCTCGAGGTGGTGTGCTTGATAAGATGCATGAAGATTGCCTTCCTCAACAAGCTCGGGAGCACTCATACGCCTCCCGGCCCATGAGCGTTGCATCTCGAGGTGGCGTGCTTGATGAAGGAAAGGCTGATACTTCACCTCTTGTGAACTCAGAAGGTTGATCGGCCTCCCTATTTGCAAAACACTTCTATAAATTCAAAATAGATTGCTAAAAGGAATCTATTGTATTAATTGGTAATAAAATATTATGCAATTATGATATATATATATATATAATGTATATTCTCAAACTTTGCAATAATTTTCTTGCTGAAACCAATATTTATTTCCAACAGATATCTTATATTTCAATTTCTGATTTTCCTTTTTCCAATCTCCACTTGATGCCCTCTCCCAAGAAAATGAACTCCCTTTTATATCTTCATATCTAACTGAAAGGATACTCCCCTTGGAATAGAGATCTCCTTTCCAAAGGCCATGTCTTTTTGTTTAAAACTTAATGTTGTTTTGTTTTGTTCCCAAGCGCTGCCTTTGTTTTGATTCTTAATGAGCGTTGCCTTTAATAATGATCACTGACCTACTCATCGCCCCTTTCCTCTATTAAGTTAATCGCTACATGTTTAGGTAGGGGCCATGACAGTTATGTTCCATGGAGGGTACTTAACTGCTTGTGTAATACATTGCTTTTACATCAAATATTCCATGAGGGATTGAATCTGGATCAACCCTGTAGGAGTGAAATGCTCTCACAAATAGGTACCTTGGGCACAAGTCCATAAGGAACTTTACTCCCATTCGTTTCTTTGTAAGTTATTAATACTAGTTTGCATTAGAGGACGAGGTAATCGTGATTGATGATTCTAGGTAGAATTGTATGTGAAAATGACTCCTGTATGGTAAGAGATTGTTGTATAAATTATCAGATCACTTTATTGATTGACAGAGCAATGAATATATAGATTACAATGATAGGTGACCAACAATCACGAAGACGTGATTGGTGCCAAAATGGAAAACTAACGGAAGAAGTAACACATACAAAGCTAAATTAAAGGAATGTTAAGATGACCATTAATATTACATTTAATATTTAATACACTCCCTTAATGGTCATCATACAAACAAGAAACTAAGTCTACCCATATTGTGCTGGTCATCAAAATGCATAATGCACATACTACTTCTGCTCAGTCTGCTCTGCTACGTGAGCACTTTGCTGAGATTCTTCCTGGTTGGACTTCTCATCAGCCAACTGCTTTCTGCAATACCTTTGTATATGACCAATCTTTCCACAGTAATGGCAAGTAAAAGACTTCTTGGAGCCCTCCTCCGAATCGCCTCGTCCTTTCTGCTGAGTGGACTTGCCTTTGCCAACGTCCTTGACAGTAAATGCTTGTTCAACACTTGGAGACTCACTGCTGCTCCCAAACTGCTTCTTCCACTGATCTTGCTGCAAAAGCTTGTTGCACATCTCATCAAACTTCAAGTCAACATTGGTGGATGTAATGTTGAGCGTTTCGATGAAGTGCTTGTAGGAACGTGGCAAACTTTTCAAAGTAATCACCACCATATCCTCCTCTTCTACCTTACGACCAACGACCTCCAATTGATCGTGAATATTTTGTATTTTCATCAAGTGCTCTTGCAAAGACACTTGGTCATCCATCATAGTAGAAAAGAGAATATTCTTCAGAAAGAAAGCCCTTCCCTTGTCTGAGGTCTCATGAAGATCTTTCAGATGCTTCTAGATCTTTGCAGTAGATTTATCAGAAGGTATTTCTGGTAACATGTCATCAGAGATAGATAATTTAAGAAGCATGACTGCCTCTCGATTAATTCCATCATACTTGTTCTGATCCTTCCCAGCAGCAGTGGGACGAACCTCTGTACCAAGAACAAGTGCATCCAGACACCAATACTCAAAGATGGTAAGCATCCTCTGCTTCCACGTGTTGTAATTCTTTCCATTGACCCTCTGCGAACTTTCCAACATAATATTGGACAAAGATGCCATCCCTCCTGTTTTCCAAAGCACGAAAACATGAGGTAACTCGGTGTAAATTTTTGAAGAAATTTTTTTTTTCCGAAAACTCTTTGCAAATTTTTTATTTTCCCAGAAAATTGTCAACACTGGGTCAAAGAACTTTTCAAGCTGCCATGAAATCACGCAAACTTGGCACAAATTTCAAAGCACGGATCCCAAGATACAAATTTCGAAGTACCCAGAAAAAAATAGAGACAACCCAAAAAATAACTCCAAAAACCCAGAAAAATATTGTGATCAGAATAAAATTTCGGCTGATTTTACTGAAAAATCGTGCAAAAATCAAAATCTGCAAAAAGAAAACATCTACAGGAAGGTTGAGAAACCCTAGCCACAGGTAAAAACACACCCAGACTCGGCAGACAGATAGATGTTGCCTGTGCAGATCCGGTGGCATGGAGAAACCCACGTTTTTGTGAAGAAAACGTGCAAAAGAAAACACCCAGATCGGTGGCGCTCAAAAAATTCAGAAAAACAGCTTCAAAACTCCATGAAAGCATGGCAACAAGAAGCTGGAAATTGCGTTTTAAATATCTGAAAAAAATGCGTCCAAAATAGGGAAAATCATGGGCCAGAAATTGAACCAAATTGCGCCTAAAATGCATGGCCAGAAGCTCCTCAGAAAACACGCGGCTCATAAAAGAAGAAAATCAGGCCAGAAAGAGGGTAAAATCCGCACCGCGCAGGCTGGAAGAGAGACACGAAAACGTGCCCAGAAACATGCCAAAGGAAGAAACGAAAAACGCAGAACAAGAAGAACACGCCTTGAAGAGATTTAAAGTCGCGCCCAGAAGGGTTTAGACACATGCCCAGGAAGGAACACGCGTCCACCAGCTGAAAACCTTGCACGAAAATCTTAACCAAAAAAAATCACCCAGGGTCGAGTCTATGCTCTGATACCATGTTGTGTAAATTATCAGATCACTCTATTGATTGACAGAGCAATGAATATATAGATTACAATGATAGGCGACCAACAATCATGGAGACGTGATTGGTGCCAAAACGGAAAACAAACGGAAGAAGTAACACAAGTTACAAAGCTAAATTAAAGGAATGTTAAGATGACCATTAATATTACATTTACTATTTAATAGAGATGAAGTAGACATACCTGACAGCATGGTTATAGAGAAAAAATGATGATGTGTAGCCAGTAACTAATCCTTTTAAACTGATTGTGAAACATTTCTCCTAGACTTGCCTTCTCAACATCCTATTTTTCAGTGGAAGTTGACGAGTGGCTTCTGTTTGCAGTTTAAAGCCATCACCTGTTCTACCAAAGATGTATGATGAATTGACAGTATGCCCCTTTTAAATTTTGTATAACATATTAGCAAACTTTTAAAATAAAATTTCAAAGTAAAATTTTCCTGCTGATATCAAAGACAAGTTGCTCAAGAAGCTTAGATATTCTAGTGGTTAGCTTAATGAAAATCTGATCCATAATTCAGGTCTTATGCTGTTACTAGCTCATTGGGTGTAGTTGAGATACCCTACATATGAATTTGTCATCAAACTGGTATGCAGGGGATGCGGAAAGGATTGGTGTGGGTTACAGATGGAATGTGACTAATTTGAAATGCATTTATTTGAAGTTACAGACCTGAAAACTACCTAGAAAGGCAAGAATGACGAGTTAGCCGGTTGTATAAGTGGTGAACACACATTTTCCCTGATGAACACACGTTTGCCATAGTGGAACTTGCAATTTTCCCTGATGAACTTGTTAAAAAGCAGCAAATGATTTACTAGTACAGCAGTGAATGTGTCTTTGTGGGGGCAGTGAGTGAGCAATTGGAACACCGAACATTTCAACTCCAGTTTTGATGGTTGGTTTTTTATCTTCTTACCTTGGGGGAGCTGAGGAGAGGTCTTAACTACCTCTTCCACATCTTAGAAGGGGTTAGACACTCTTTTTGGTGGTGTGTAGAGCCATCATTAAGTGTGCATGTGTGAGTTTGTGAGACTGAGTGACTCAGAGCTCTCGAGTCACATTAGAGCTTGTTAGGATCAATTTGGCCATTGTATACCCATCGTACTTTCTTCTTACCTAGTGGAATGGGGAATAGTTACTCCTTCGATTGGAGTTTTTCATCCAAAGTAGGTTTTCTCTAGATCAAATTGTGTTGTTCCAGATTTGAGCATGCTTGTTGAGTTTATTTCCACAATTGTTGATGTTTAGATCTCTGTTATGCCATGGTATACATGCCTTTTATAATTTGAAACCATTGTAGATGGTAGAAATAGTTGTCAAGGTGTGTTATTTTTTGATGACTGTGTGGCATATCCACCCTAGTTCATGGATCAAAGTCTTTGAGCATGCTTTGCAGGTTAAAATAAAACAAAAGTACTAGCTATTGGAAAAAACCCTTTAAAACAAAAAAGATGTTGCACAATGCAGTTCTAATATGACACGTTAAGCTAACTGTATAGATACTTTCATTCTAGTTTCATACATCATCATGATATTTTAGAGAAGTGAACCAGTTAGGCTTAAGCATTACTGGTGAATGGCTGATTCTGTTTGAGCAATTTTTTACTCTGAGAAATAAACTAGGAGATTTGTGGTTGCTCTCATTTGAGTGTAATTCATCTGCCATGTTTACTTACAGCAACATTTTCTTCATTTTTTTTTCCTTCTGAGAAATGTTTTTTCTTTGGATTGTGCTAGGTTGTCCTACCACTTATGAAATGGGAGGCATCAACCTTCAAAAGGCCTATTCTCGCATTTCTTCTTATTGCTTCTATGGCCATTTTTCCTGTTTTCTTGCTACCATCAGGGCCTTCCATGTGGCTGGCAGGAATGATTTTTGGTTATGGCCTTGGATTTCTGATAATAATGGTGGGAACTACAATAGGCATGGCATTGCCTTACTTCATTGGATCACTATTTCGGAATCAAATAAATGTATAGATTCTAACCTCAAATTATGATTGCTTGCTATGTATTTAGTGTTCTTGGTAGAATTTTCAAAAAGCATATTTTCATGCAAAGTTGGTACTAACAGGTTCTACATTTTCTGATTCAGAGATGGCTGAAAAGATGGCCTAAAAAAGCTGCAGTGATAAGGTTAGCAGGAGAAGGAAGTTGGTTTCATCAGTTCCAAATCATTGCGCTTGTGAGAGTATCGCCATTTCCTTATACTATTTTCAATTATGCTGTTGTTGCCACAAATATCAAGTTCAGCCCATATATTTGTGGGTCAGCTGCTGGAATGGCACCAGAAGCCTTAATTGCCATATACAGGTGAGAAATTATTTGCTGTTATTTACTGGCATGAATTTCATATATCTTATGTTTATGAGTAAAATATGTCTTTTAGACTATCTTCTTGTTTTGTTTGGTTGTTATTCTGTTAATTGTGAACTATCTTTGTATCCAAACCTAGGTTACCGAATCGCTCTGTTGAGGGTGTCGTTTCCAGAGACGAAACGATTCAGGTACGAAAACGGGTATGAATCGCTTTGGAATCGCACAGGAATCGGTTTTTCGCCTGTGGGTATAATTCCGGATTTGCAAAAACGATTCGGGCTGTTTTGGTAATGACGTGGCGATTCAACCCTGTTTTTTGGCGGTTTTGAAAACGTGTTTGACCATTTTCATCGAATTTCGCGCATTTTAGGGCGAAATGTTTGATGAAAGCATGGATTTTGCGTGTTATCAATTGCAAAGTGTTTTGTTTTGTTTTTCACTTTGGCTGTGAGTTTTATTCGACTTTCAGTTTCCATTTTCCAAGCTTTTACCTGCTCGCGCCTCAGACTTTGACGAGTTGCACAAAGAAACCTCCGACGCGCGCCTCAGACTTCGACCAGTTGCAGAGAGAAACCCCCAACAACAGAGAAAGAAAGAAACACGCGACACAGGAAGAAATGCGTGCGGCACGGACTTCTTTAAATTTTTTTAATAAAAAAAAAAACAAAAAACTTCAACCAAATAATATATATTGTCATTAGATAATATAAACTGTATTTTTTATTTTTTATTTTAGTTTAAATTTAATTTTTTAAATGTTTTAGTCTTTAGATATTTGATAATGATATTTCATAATGCTAATACCTGGATATATAATAATATATATTATATATAATTGTTTACATATTTAGTAATATATATATTTATAATAATTAAATAATAAATTATTAATATATATAACTTTTAAAATATAATTTTAGTATTTAGTATTTATTATTTTACATATTTAATATTTATGATTTCATAATATTATACAATTTATTATTTTACAGTTTTACTTATAGTCTTATATAATTAAATTATTAATAATATATATAATTTTTAAAATATATTATTCATATATATATATATATATAATTATTATATATATATTTGAATATTTTATTATATTTTTGTACAGACGTACCTGATTCCGTACCCAACTCCCCAAATTTTTTTGTCATACCCACGTACCTGTACCCGTACCCAATTTGGCAACCTAGATCCAAACAATAATATCATTCTAAAACTAATGAATTTTGGTATGGCAAGTTCAAGACTGATATTGAGATTCAGTTTTGATTCTGTTGGTCTAGCATTGGCTTTTCAAAAGACAGCCCTTCGTAGGAATCCTGGAACATCACCAAGAAAATGAAACTAGGGTGGAGTAACATTTCAGAAATTACATTTTCTTGGATGGTTTCAGTGACTATTCTGTGTTTCAAGATGCAGAACTGCCAAGCATGGAACAACAAACTTTCAATTAGATGTGCAGATACAAGACTGATAAGATGGTTATGAATTGTGATTATTAATTTTTTTTTTGTAGTTGCAGTTATCCTGCCCAGAACATCATTCATGGGATCTTCATCTCTGTCATTTAAATTCCTCGCTTTCTAGAGCAAGTGAAAGTGAACAACTCATCCTTTTCCACATCTTTGCATGGAACACGTTTTGCATCGAGTATGTTTCATAGAAAAAGTATCTAATGCTATGAAGTCTAGTCTAAATCTTCCATATTAGAACTTTGATAACTCTAATTTCTTCTTAGAACAAACGTGCTTTCCCAGATCTGCTTTCCTTTCACATTTTATGGCTTTTTGTAGCAGTCTCCGGATTCTCCAGATAAGCAAATCCTCTTGGAATGATTGTTAGAGGACATCCAGATTATTACTATTTTTGTATAATATTGCTATTATATTTTACCTCTAAATATGAGTGGTCTGTTGTAACTTTGGTTTTTGTTTGTTAATTCCAATGCAGATTAGTCTCTATTGATGTTTATTAACATTTTACCAGTTCTTTTTCATCTATCAAGTGTGAGTGTACTAGAGAAATAGAAGAAATACTTTCAATATTACAAAGCCTCAAACAAGTGACTTTTTCTCATTGTATTTGTGCCCATTAAATTGGCTTATAAAGGGAAGTCAAGTTGGCTATCTGTCAAACAGCCTACACAAACAAACATCAATGAAACCTCTACAAGAAAAGAGCTCTCCTAATTTGGGTGTTAGCTTAAACTGGAACCACTAACATGAAATCTAACCTAAGCCATTTATTATAAATATTATATTTGATCAACTATTGACTAATACATCTATGATATATCTAGCAGCCCCCCCTAATGACTCAACCAGATTCAATTCCAAGCTTATCTCTAAATTTGATAAATTTATCTTTACTGAGTGATTTAATCATTATGTCTGCAATCTGCTCCTCTGTAGGGCAATAATAAACATAGTCTTAATTATCAACCAATTGGTGAATGTAATAGTGATGAACCTCAATATGCTTGGTGCAGGCATGATAGACTAGATTCTTTGCCATCTCGAGGACTCCCTGATTATCACAAAAGAGTGAAGTCAGTGTAGTGGGACCAAGTTGAAAATTAAGCAATCCTTTGTAATCACATTGCCGCACACCCTGCACTAATAGTTGCCATATATTCTGCTTTCATGCAAGATAAGGCAATTGTATGTTGTAACTTTCTTTGCCATGAAATTACTACCAACCTGAGAGTAAAAGTAAATCAAAATCTAAATCAGCGAGTATCAATTGATCTAGCCAAATTGAAATCAGTATATCCAGATTCTAGAGTGCTGATAAACAATGCCAAAGGTGAGTGTACCTTTGACATATCGAAGAACACATTTTGCAACTTGCCAATGTTCTTCTGGAGGCTTGGACATGAATATAATTGCAAACCAGTATTAATAAATAAAATATCAGTTGTTACATCACACTATTCATCAATTATTTTTAAAACAATAAACATGTGCTTAAACATCATGAGCAATCAGGTATCAGTTCAAATATTGAATAATCTGCATGAATATTCTGCATAATCAATGAAATAATGAACTGTCATAGTAACATACTGATCATACATGTCATTGCATTTAATACATCATATTAAATCACAAAATGCACTCGTTTGATCATGTATCAAATATTAACATTCTGCTCCCTAAGGGTAAGTGAAAATGAGATGTGACGCCAGTTTTAGTTTTTTGTGTATTCAAGACAAATATTGTAGCCTACCTTTATCTGCATTACCCCACCTTATCTTGTGGATTATATAAATATCATGTTATAAAGTTATGCTATAATATTTCTTAGATTTAGTATCGTGTGTGCAATTTCTCCTTAATGTTTCGAGTCCTCTTTTTGAAGATGTGCAAAACTAAATAAACTTAAGGTATACATATTTGGCTCAAAGTGATAATTTCCATAACAGACGGGGAGTTTGCATTTACTAGCAGGCAAGTATTGATTCATTTATATGAATGGCGTATGTGAAGACTTGATCTCTTGGCCATCCCAACCTACAATTTTCTCCGCACATTCCACAAGTGTTAAAAAGTGTAGATCTAAAAGCTCTTTTGGATAAGACAAGCTTGCTTTTCATCTTCAAATTTATTTTCATACATAAAAAAGAAGTATTGCTAGGCCAAGTGGTGTACTTTTATTTTTATGGTTGAGTCTGAACCTGAGCTTTTTTTTTGCTTTAATTTTCTGAATTTTATGGCTGAGTGTGACTGACAGCTGAGTCTGGCAGACTTGGCAAATCTGATAGGACTCATTGGCTTCCCAGGTCATGAGTCTGTTGGCCTCATTTGTATGCAATCAGCTTGGGACTTGTTGAGTCTAGGAAAGTCCTATAATTATGATATATTTGTGACACCATCCCCTGGCAATCCCCAAATTTTAGCCCATCCCTGCATTCCCCATCCCCCATTCTAAAACTTTGTGGAACATAGATTAAATGGAAGGTAATTGCTCTTCTTGAAATCATTGAATGATTCTTTTCAGTTCAATGCAAAGAGCAACAAAAGTGATGATAGCTAAAACTCCATCCTCTTTGAAAGGCTTCAGTATGTGCCTCTTACCTCTTAAATGCACTTGATATATTTGTGCCACCATCCTCTGGCAATCCCCAATTTTTAGCCCATCCCTGCACTCCCCGTCCCCCATTCTAAAACTTTGTGGAACATAGAAATGGAAGGTAATTGCTCTTCTTAAAATCATTGAATTATTCTTTTCAGTTCAATTCAAAGAGCAACAAAAGTGATGATAGCTAAAATTCCATCCTCTTTGAAAGGCTTCAGTATGTGCCTCTTACCTTTTAAATGCACTTGATAATTATTTTCCTTGCCATCATGAATCACATTCCTATTATGCTGCCATTGCCTTCCCAATAGAAAACAACAAACATTCATAGGCACTACATCATAAACCACTTTATCTACATATGATTCAATATTAAATGAAGCAAATCATAATTGACTATCAAGCAGACTCATATTTTCCAAATCAAGAAGTCCTATGGACTCAGTTTGGACTACAAGAAAACTGCAACATATATGCCATATCTGTATTTACCTAGTTATTCCAATTCCTGCTGTCAATAATGACTTTTCATACCTTCCCTCAACACTTGCTTTAGGTTCTGAACACTCTTCTAGTTCAATCAATTTTTGGAGCCTACTTACACATGTTCACTAAAGTTCTTTTTATCATTTTTTTAGCTTCAACCTCTACTGCTTGGGGTTCTTCTTGAACCGCCATTGCCATATTTGCAATGTCGTTTGGAACGCAGTTTGGACTTTATGAGCTCGATTATGGTTTCCAGTAGACATATGTTGGTTGTCCTATATCTCTACCTCCACCTGTACCATTGAAATCAAAACCTCCTCAATGCATGGGTCCCACTCCCTTTGCATTCTTGAGTTCCTCTTCTTCTGAAGCCATGCTTCTCTGGATGATAGTCTTGACCTCCAACAAATTCAGAAGAATCATCCTGTGTATCTAATGGAGCACTGATGCCACACTTACCATTTCTCTTTTTGTGCTGTGTAGTTTCTCTTCAGCCTCTAGAGACCACCAGTCATGCATGAATTTGTGGTGAAGAACATGACCCCAGAGATCCAGCAACTTATAGAAAGTCTGACCCTCTTACCAAGCAATAATGTTAGAGAATACCTTCTATGTTGAGAGTTCAATTCTCTTATTTAAGTTATTTGTAACACAACTCATATAATTAAGCTTCAGATTTTTTTCCCTCTTTTATAAGCAACTTTGTATATTTTGTAAACTTGGGCATATTTGCTGACTGGTTGCAAAAATTCAAGTTAGGTTAACTGTCAGGGATTCAGCTCCACAAATTAATATAGTTGCCTTTTACTGACCCTAAAAAGAAGACATGGCTTGTTTATCATGTTCCTGTGGTGAGTTGAACAGGTTGCTGATAGTATTTAATTTACATTATTGATATATGTGATTCCTTAAATCTTTACCATCTCATAATGCAAATTAGAGTATAGTATGCATTGTAAGATCTCTCTACAACAAGGACTCTTCACAAGGGAATTTCCTTCTGGGGAAGCGGGATTATTTACAGTCACTCTAATATGATTTTTCAATAATTTTAATTTGCTTTTATTCTGGAAGTTTTTTTTTCCTTTTGGTTCAGATGGAATTCTTTTATTTTCTTGCAGTGGCCTCCTATTAAAGACATTAGCAGATGTCAAATACAAAAATCGCCATCTCACCCCTGTGGAGATTATATATAATGCAATTTGCTTTGTCATAGCTGTTGGTACTACTATTGGCTTCACAATATATGCAAAAAGAGCTTTACGAAATATGCAGGAAAATGGTGAATCACATGAGGAGGTGGTTGAAAATGGCGGGTCTATCAGTTTGGTAGAAGTGCAGTCAGTTTCAGCAAGGTACTCAAAAAGTTCTACAATGGAGAGCTCTAGGAATGATTCTACAAATGTACAAATTTGAACATACAACTGTTTTGGCATGGATGTAAGGAATAAACTTAGAGATATATATACATGTAACTGAGCAGGAATGCAAAAGGCAGCCTCCATTAGGCATTTCATACCTTAAAAAGGTTTGCAGTGATGCTTGGTTAATACAGAAACAAGGATCAAGCTGGTAATATTCTTGAGTTTCATACTTCATTTTTGAAGTATGTAATTTTGTAATTTGATATATTTACAAGAACTAATTTGTCTCGTCAAATTCAAGTTCTTCAGGGGTAATTTATTGAAGTTGGCATTACTTGTGTGATACTCCATTTGTATTGTGTCCCTTGATTGCCAGTGATATGTGACGCCATGTAGAATGATACAGGAACTGAATTTTATAGAAGTTGGTCTATCTAGAGAGTCCACAATGGTATGCTATACCAATTTTGAGTTTCTATTGATGTACATATTTTGGACTCAAATGGAGATACTGGAATGGAAGTACATTTCCAATTGCATCTTTGCTGTGATTTGATAAGTGGTAGATAATGGCAAAATATTCTCTGTATTTTTCTGTAAAGTGGGATATTCCCTTCTGTGATTTCTATCCACATGACGTGTCACTGCCAAGATGTCTGGTTATCAAATCAACAATCTGAACTGGAAATTCAGAGTCAGAAGCTTCAGTTGGACATACGTTTTGCTCATGTTTTTAGGCAATTCATGTGGTAGCCATATTAAAAAATTAAGATGGAATATAAAGAGCAATGCATGATACTAGCACTTTCATGAGTTATTTTTTCCGACTGTCATATGCAACATCTGTGGCTGTTTTTTGTCATTATTGTATAGGAAATGTTTTTATTTGATTATTATTTCTTATCCTGGTTATTGTCATGGAAAATTGTTCAACAAAATGAATTTCATTCCTAATGATATAATAGTATTTGTTAGATTCAGTATCTAACTTTTCTTACTTTATAAGGAATGTTTGTTGCATCTCTCCATATTGCAGTGAACTAAGGGCAATTATTGCTTATGAGGGGTTAAAATTTAGAAGGGCATTAAACCTTACAATTTGATGCTCAATCCTTGGATGTAAAAATTTAATATAGCTTGCTTTGTATCTATAAACAATGTGAGAGACATATTGCAAGCCCCAGCAATTCATCCATGAAATGTTAATTTGCTATTGTAGACAATCGTGTTTTCCAGATGTTTTTGAATAGCCTTTATGTTGATAATTTTTCAGCTGAAAGTCATCAGAAGCTCTCTGTTGCAGACAATAAATGAAGCCTGAGACAGAATATTCTATGAAATGTAGTCTCATTGATGTTCTTAAACTCAAATGTGTAAATTTTGATATTTTCAGGGTCACATTATGTGCTTCAAAATCTTAACAAGTCATCAAACTTTGGCCTTTAGGCCAGACGCACTGGACAAGTTTTAATGAAATTTAATAATTTTTATATTTCCGGATCTTGTGCAAGTTTTTTGTTTTCTATTTTTGCAGTATTAGAGGTTAAAAGTTGTTCAAATGGACTTTCCGCATGCTAATGAAATATTGGTTATCTTACTTGTCCCCAGAATGCCTTGTTTGCCTGTTCTTGGTATGAGTATTGATGGCCTAATATTAGGCCTGCATTTTTCTTTTTCCCTATTCACTCCTTTTTATTCCATTTGATTTGCTCCCTATTCTTGTTTTCTGAAATGTTTGAGTAATCATAGAGTAATATATTCTTGGTATATCATGGAGTAATATTAGGCCTGTATTTTTCCATTTTTCCCATTCACTCTTTTTAAGTCCATGTAATAAGCACCCCATTCTTGTTATCTGTTATTCCATTTGATTTGCTCTCTATTCTTGTTTTCTGAAATGTTTGAGTAATCATAGAGTAATATATTCTTGGTATATCATGGAGTAATATTAGGCCTGTATTTTTCCATTTTTCCCATTCACTCTTTTTAAGTCCATGTAATAAGCACCCCATTCTTGTTATCTGAAATATATGAGTAATCATGGAGTAATATGAGGTCTCTGCATATATTCATTTTTCCTGTTTTGCCTTTTCTAAGCCCATGTGGTTGGCTCACCATTCTTGTGACCTAAACTTCTCTCAAGGATATTATGGAAAGCATTTACTTTAGATTTCAACGTAAAAACTATAACGAAAGGAAGGTCCCAAAGTTCATTTTAAACAAGGATCATGTCAATGGCATGAGCCATTCGCTATATGAAGAATAATCAAATTATTATTGAATGTACAATTAGGGGAAATGTACCAGTAGCCGTCAGGGCTAACTTCGCGCATTCGTGCATAGTGTAAAATAGGTCTGATTTCATTTTTTTTTTTTGGGCTTCTTCGTAAGCGAGTTAGGACCTTAAAAAGAAAAAAATTGGCTTCTCGGTATTTAAAACGCGCCTTGTAGAACCCGTTAAGCGAAAGGTGCTCAAAAAGGGTGTTTTTAAACCTCCATCCCCTACATCTTTACCACTTTGTCAGTACCTGCTCATTTAGACAACCAATAAAAAACCACAAAAATTTAAGGTGTTTTCAATAGTTTTCAATTTGTTTTATTTTTTTTGGTCAACTACACATTCAGTAGTGAACATATATTGGTGTAATTTATAAATTTTTATTGGCACAATTAAAACAATGTAATGACTAAAATGTAAACGGTTACTGGGGGGTCAGGTAAACAAGGAATAAACAACAATTGGATCATGAATGGCAATTGGGGGTTTTCCCTTAATGTTTTAGTAAGTTCAAATAATTTTATATTTTAACAAGGATAATGTGATGCTCTATCCGGTTTCTACCTAAACGAGTTCTAAACTTCTCAATTGTTTAAGAATAGCAAGGACTTTGCAAGAGGATGGGATTTATATGATGGTTTGCTTGTTCAGCATCCCCACTCTCCTTATGTGGTTGAAAAAATTCTAGAGATCTTTTTTACAAGTTCTTTTTGTGGTTGAAAAAATCCTAGAGATCTGTTTTACAAGCTCGTGAAAAAAAACCCTTCCCTTTAAGTTGGATTTGCCTAAAAAATGTCTTGAAATTAATTTTACCATTAAAAAAATTGCCAATGAGAGGGGCCACCAAAAGAGAAGTAGGAATACATTGTTTCACATTTAAAGAATCTACTTGCAATCTAGATTGAATTGTTGGAGTTCCCATCTCAATCTATTCTAACCTAGACAATACCACATTTGAGAAACAACGAAGTGAGATAGATTGGGCCAAAAGAGAATAAAGAATACATTGTATAACATCTAAGGAACCTACCTGCAATCCATATTGAGATGTTGGAGTTGCCACCCCAATATTGCCTGAGCAAAGAAAAAGATAAGAGGATCAAATGATGTTGAAGAGGGAGCCCCAATTCTGTAAGATGAGGATCACATCACATTTGAGAAAAGAGGTGAAATAGATTGGGCGAATCATGGAAGATAGAGGTGTGGACCTAGAAGCCTCACATGGAACCAAAGAAGAGGAGGTGAAATAGATTGGGTGAAACATAGAAGATAGAGGTGGGGACATAGAAGCCTCACATGGAACCAAAGGGTCTCTATTGTGGGTTCCTAGTGAGGAGATTTCAATGAAGTTTGATATGCCTAGACCAATTGGTGTTTATGTTATGAACCATTCCACCAAGTAGAAGAGGGGCCTCTTTTCACCTTTTTACACAAGCAATCATTTGCCATTTGTCCATAAAGAAACAATGACTACAATGTAAAACACATTTTCCATAGTCTAGAAGTGCTTTCCAAATTCTATACCCAATATAATTTAATCTCTTATGGGAAACCACCAATTAAGTCCATCTCAACCAATAAAAAAAGCATAGGTCAATAGGGAGTGCAAGGTCATTTTAGGGTTGAAAGAAATGAGTTTGCCCAAGGCGTTACCAATAGTGGACAAATTAGCAAGTTGCCAAAAATGGAGCTAATGACTAGACAAATAAACCCCCAGAGGAGCTAAAGCAAAGGATGTAGAAGATGGGATAAAATATAAAAACCACATATTCAAATAAAACAATGTTGAACCCTAGTACCATAGACCAACTTTCAAAAGATTTTCCAATCTTTCTTTGGCCCACACACAACAATTAAAAGTTTGTGGGGATGGGTCAAATACCAAATTGTGGGTTTATATGAGTTGGAGATCCATGTGTGGAACTTTCCCAAACATGGCCAAAGATTTTGGAACCAACATGCCAAACCCAACTTTGAATAGTGTATGGATTGATTGCCCCATTGACAAAGCATCTTGAACATAATATACAAGCAATATGTTACTCTTATTTTCTATGTATATATTTATTTTCTTTATTTATTTCTAGATTTCTTGCAAGTTGTATGAAAAATCTTTCTAGGGCCACATTTTACAACAAACAATAATTAGTGGTTGAAGTTACAACTACCCATTATATGCTCTTAGCTTGCCTTTACAAGATTTTGGTGATAAAAAAGTGGTGAAAGTAGTAAGTTACAAACTCTTTTTCTCGAATTATTTTTTCTACATTGGATTGTCTAGGTTAGAAACCCTATGCCTAGGTTCATAAAATATTCTTAGCACCTATTGTTTTTGGCTAAGCAAGATTTCTCATGAAGGGCTTAGTGAAGTGAGGGGTGTCTTGACTCCAATACCTAAGACTCAAATGATAATTGCATACAATTTTGAGTTTCCACGTACTTTTAACATATTGGAAGAGCCTCTAAGGTTAGGAGAAGGCTCTCCATAGGAAGTCATTAGCTGTTTGAAATCTATAGTACATTGGTTGATGGTGAGTGAGGAAGTTACTCTCATTGTACCTCAAAGATGGGATAATGCAACTACAAGATGATGGAATCCTCTATAGTCAAAGCTTTGAAATGCTAGGTAGGTGTTCACTATTTACAAAGGAGACAAGTACGTTTGACAACCTACAAAGCAAACACACCCTAGCCTAGAATTTTCCTTTCCCCCCTCATTGTACATAGATGTACACATAGGCAGTTAAAATATGTGAAGTGTGTTGATTTCTATAAATCCAATTAGTGTTTGTTTAGTTCTATTAATCAGAGATCATGCTCCATATTAAAAAACCTAGACAATAGTATCTAGATCACATGTTTTGTGCTAGTTGCAATAGTAGCTTCATCTCCTATATAGTTTGCCAATTTACATTTTCTAGGCCAAATTTCTCCCCATCTAGGAAGAATTTGCTATTTTTGTCTAAAAATCTACACGTAGGGTATTATGAATAAAAAGGATTTTTTTTTTTGTCTAAGACATAGATATGATACAACTTGCAAGGAACTATGTGGATATCATGTTTTTTTTTGAAAATTAGCGAGTTAGATAAGTGGTTTGGATGGATTTTTTTCTAAAAAAAGTTTTATTAGTGTTCTCAAAGATGATATCCAAGCTAAAGTCTAAATATTTACACTTGCCACATCTAGAATTAGTTGTTATATTAGTTGTCTCATGTCATAGGATTAAGAAACTTTTTATGTTCTTGTCTTAACCTATATCTAACCTTGCCTATATAACCAAGTTCTTGTATCATATTTTATCAAGTTGCATTCATAATCAAGCAAGCCATTCTCTTTCCATACTCTCTTGTGGAAGGTTGCTCTTTTTTTAGGTGATCTTGGGCTGTGGGAGCTCGCTATCATCTCCTTGGAGTTCACTATCAACTCCTACATAGTATCAAAGCTTTAGATCTACAAACTCCTTGGATCTGAGGGTGATTTGGGCATGAAATTTTTTGGGTACACTTTAGGGAAAACAACACACCATTGGTCCCAAAAGGCCCCAAAACCCCTATTTTGATATAAAATACTTAATATTTTGGTGATTGGAAAGTTTAGGGCATTTTTTGAGGGTTTGATAGATTTCACTAGTTTTCTATCCATACAATCTATACGGTCTATGTTGGGATATGGTGTTGTACACCATTGCATAAAATGTTACATTATAATGTTGTAATTAAATAATTATTTAGTTGTGGTGCACCTAGGTGGTGTGGTTAATCACACTAGGTAATTATTTAGGGACCACATTATGTTGTATTATTATTTAATGTGTGGGAGGCACGATAATAATTTAATATGGGGAAAATATTAAATAAAGTGAAAAATTAGTATCCAATATTAATAAGGGGTTAGTGATTTTGTATTCACATGGTTTTGTGGTACATGGTTTTATTTTACCACTTGGTTGTATTTGTGTGAGCTTGAGTCTATAAAAGCAAGCACATGTTTAGTGGTTGAGGTTGGTTGAGTGAGAGGGCTGTCATTATTGAGTCTTTATGAGGAGTGTATATGTGAAGCATGGCATGTGATGTGTGGATTCGTGCTTGGACACATGAGGATACATTGATAAGATTGATGCTTCAGAGGTATTCATTGTAACTCTTGTATTGCTTTATTGCTGAATAATATGGAGTATGAATGCTTTTGGAGGCCAAGTTTTTCCCTCTTGAGGGTTTTCCTAGAGTATATCTTGTGTTATCTTGTGGCTTGTCTATTTGATCTATGCATTATGGTTACTTGTATGCATGTTTATCTCTCATGGGGTTATGTAGGAAATGGAATAAGTTTGTGGGTTGAATGCAATATTTCCTAACAAGTGGTATTAAAGCTTTCATGGTTGAATTTTTTTTTGTTATAGTTCCCTAGTTTGAGAGTTTTTGCAAAGTTGAAGCCATGGACATGCATGTAGGTTTTGAGGTATTATAAGATATGGAACAGATGCTGTAGGTGTTTGTATGCAGATTTGGGCTTTTGGGTGTGATCAAGAATTTAAGATTTAAGATTAAGATATTAAGATCATTAAACACAAAAACTCAATCAACTACAAAGAACAAAGGAAACATAAACGTAAATAAAATGAGACAATGTTACCAGGTTCATGCATCCATTGGCTGACCTTCGTAGCCCTTCTCCATTCCGCTGTAAATAATTAATGCCCTCAGATTATAAGTATGCACTAACAAGCCTATGACCAAGACAAAGCAAAATATCAAAGTTTATTCTCAATAGCACAACATATATAATGTAGATTCTGAAAATTATAGTGACAACATCTTTTTATAGAGTTGAATGTGAAATGGACAATCGAGATTAAATGATTTTTATTTCAATTAATGGATGAAATTAGATGAGACAAGATAAGATAGAAACAAGATTGACAAAAGAATGAGGAAATTGATTGATTTTTACAAAAATCACTTCAGTTTGAGAGGGAAATTGCATTTTCAAATAATGAAAACATTATTTAAAGGCAAAAGGAAAAGGGAAATTAACTTTTTGATTAACTATAAATTTAATTCAAAAAGTGAGAGAAAAGATGAGTCATTTAATTAAATAAATTTTAATTAATTTGTGACAGAAAAAACTAAAAGTGAATAATTAAATAATTAACATAATTATTTAATCATAGTGGAAAGTGACAAATAATTAAATAAATATAAACTCATTTAATTATAGAAGTCAAAGATATTAGTGACACAATTAAATAAATTACAATTTATTTAATTAATCAAAAGAGGACATAGAAGGATAAAATGAATTAATTAAATAATTTATATTATTTAATTAATAGAAGACTTTACAACATTAGATAATAATTAAATAATTAAGATTATTTAATTATCAAGGGTGAAAAAGGGGTTTTAATAAAGTCATAGGCCTAGTGATAATTTTCAGTGTTCTACATTTACCCCTCTTTGATACAATGTAGTTTATTGCGTTGTGTCAAAGAAATTTAGTCAACATGCCCCAGTGCAAGCAGGGTGGACTCATGACCCCTCGAATTTTTTTTGCAAATTTTCGACAGTTTCCAAAAAAATGGAAAATTGTTTCGATAAGTCCAAGAAATAGCCAGAAGTGTGATAATGATGAAAGATTTGATTTGTAGGACATTTGGGGTGGTGAAAATTAGGTTCGAAGCCTCCAAAATGTATACAACTTGACATTGTACTGTGACACATTTTGAGCGATAAATCTATGATATATGATTTTTGGTAGTGAGTATATGATATGTACTTCTATTTGGTGCATTTATTGTTGGGAAAAATGTGTCTCAACCTTACAATTATATATGGTTTAATGTTGATAAGATGTATGTTGGTATGTCGTGACTAATCATGCAAATACTGTAGACTTGTAGCAAGACGTGACCAGGCGAGGATATTTCTCGAAGTGATCAAGCTAGGATTCGTGGCACAAATGCTCGAGATCAAGACACATTTGGCTATGATGTCAGCGCTAATTGAGTGGTGGCATAGCGAGGCTTCATCTTTCCACCTTCCTACTAGAGAGGTGACTGTTACTCTAGAGGATGTCTGGTGTATCTTGTGAGTGCCAATTTACAACAAGCGAGTTATTTATGATGTGGATGTCGAGACGATTTCCTGTTATGACACACTTGGTGTAGATACCCTCTGGATAGAGACTACACAAATTGATTTCCAGGACTACAATGGACATGCACCAAACTTGACCTTAGTTATTGGAGCTTTGATTTGTGGAGTGCTTGTGCCAGATAGGCGAGGTCGAGGCTTCAACGTTGGTTGGGGGATTGCTTAGTCACGAACGATATCAGATATGACTCTCTTTGCTTGGGGCCCCATGATCCTGGCATCACTATACCATGATATGCATCAAGTTGTCTACATGGGAGGACAAAGCATAAGGGTCAACATTACATTGTTACACATTTGGGCTTGGGAGCAATTTTTTATTCTCATACCTATTATTACCTTGGAAGATATTGACACAGGTGATCCCACAGTATATCGATACGGATCCATGACGACACTCCATCACACAGGTCCAATAAGTATCCCGTACTAGAGATGGGTCATTGACAACATGACATTTTTTCGATGGAGACCCTGGTTGTAAGCACTGCCATGGTTTGATGATCATCAACAACTATTTTATGCCTCACAGATCAGGTACATGCAGGGTCAGAAGCATATGATGATTTTGATGTACCTTTCAAATTGGGTTGCTTGATAGTTTGGGAGGTTCAAGATATTGTTGCACGAGAGTATAGGGCTGTGTTCGTACGAACTACTAGAGAGGTCAAGTGGGGACCACATATTCCACCCTAGGTGGTGGTTGATGATTTTTGATAGCTCGTCCAACAACCATGGGTATATGTCGGTGGGCTATATGATGCAGGGACTACTACATATGATGCATGGTGGTTATAGTTTGCACTAGTTTGGTCGACAGACCCAGTAGTGGGACAAGTACTAGGTAGAGGTAGGGGTCAAAGATAGGGTAGACTACCTCAGTATCCTCCTCAAAATCCTCCCTGAGATGGAAAACATCCTAGAGATGGGCATGATGGGCAAGATCAGGGTCCCCCTTTGATTGATCCTTTGAGACAAGCACCACCACTATCACCACCACACCACCACCAACAACTATTGGAAAATGTGTCTCAACCTTGCAATTATATACGGTTTATTGTTGATAGGATGTATGTTGGTATGTGGTGAATGATCATGCAAATACTCTACACTCATAGCAAGACGTGGAGTTTGGGGCATTGCCCCAAAATTTATTTATTTATTTGTTGTTGGCATGTCAAGGCTTTCCCGCTGACACATCAAGGTTTTTTTCTTCTATCGACATGTCAAGGTTTTTTCCCGTTGGAACATCAAGGTTGTTTTGTTAACACGTCAAATGAAAAATGACCTTGTAAAACCCTAATTCTAAAAGGTTCCAAAAATCTTGTTATAAGCAGCTGGAATGTATGTAGACAAGGGTGTATTCTGAGAGTCTGATAGTGGTTGTGTTGTCTCTTGATCTCTAGTGGTGATACTCCTATGAGAAGCTTGCTCTGCAAGTATATTGTAATCTTTTAATTTCTAAATAATATATTGAGTGACTTTTTAGGTGTGGGGTTTTTCTCTCGAAAGGATTTCCCCCACGTAAATCTGTTTTGTGGTATGCATGATATTTGTGTTTAAGTTTTTGTAATTGTTAAAGATCTATAAAGTTTTGCATTTTTCTCTCAAGATTAGTGTAGGAAGTTGTTTCGCTACCTTAACTTCCTTACATTTATAATGTTATGTGATGGATGATGTTGTTGTTATGCATTCTATATGATGATGCTACATGTGAATTCCTTATGGATGACTATGCCTATACGTGATTACTAGATATTTAGATGGATGCATTTAATTTTTATTATGATGTCATGGATGTTATGTATGTGCCATGTGATGTTTATGATGAATTATGATTATGCAGTATGATTATATCATGCGGTGTTATGAAAATTCAATGATTATGTGAATGTCTAAATGTCATGTATGTTTTTGTATTTTCCAATGCAATATATATGATCAAATGTGTATGTATGATGATGCCTATTATGATAATGCTGTCTATAATGCTTCCTAACAAGATCATGTATGTAGGATATGTTTTTGTGTGTCATAGGATGTTGTAAAGAGGAAAATAGTAGAAATATTAGCATGGGAGATAGGGATGTTAGCATGGAAGACATGGATATTAGCATAGAAGACATGGATGCTGAGATAGTGCTAATAGAGATAATTTGTAGATATATATTTTTCTAGACAATACTTTTGCATTTAATCATCATTGGGAAATAAAATATGACAAATGGACAACAAACACCATGGTATGACATAGACCAAGGTGTGCAAGGTCATCCATCTGTAAAACAGACAGTCACAGACAAGGAATGTCCTAACTCATACTAAGGGTAATGTTGCCCCGGTCTTTTTGTCAAGACAAACCGCATACAACAATAAAATAAAAGACGAGTCATGAGACATCATTGCTCCTCTAAATCCTTCATGGGAAATCCTCAAGGTGGCTAGTAACATGACCAAAGTAAATCCAAAAGATAAGATGAAATAAACCAACAAGGTCAACAACCATTCAGATTATTTGCCAGTAAGTATTTTTCAGTGTGTTAAGCGATTGAGTGATGGGTTGATTGTTTTGACAAGGTGTGGTTTCAGGAGAAGAAACATGTCGTATAAGATGTCAAATCTGGTTTCGATCATGTAATTACTTGTATAAGGCAGTTTGACAAATGATAATGTCTAGTTTTAGGAAGGACACATCCTATGTAAGACATGGTTTTGATCGATTTGACTGGTTTGATTGATTTGACAAATGACTAATTTGAATTGAAGACCTGTTGGCTTGCTTGTCTTGTTGATTCAAGAGTTGTGTTTGAAGTTCAAATGATTATTTCGCGTTCGAGTTGATAGTGTCCAATTTATTTTGACTGACCTAACGAACCCTAAAAGACTGACCGGCGGGGCCTCGAGGGCTCATCGACAGATGACCTTGCCTATGTAGCAATGCACAGAGACCTCATAGTTTGACATGAACCTTGAATTTTTTTAAATGAAAAAGGATCGAATCATGATTTTATTTGACAACACCTAAAGGATTAACCTAATGCCTCGGGGGCACATCGATAGGCTTTGCCTACGTCTAGTCATAGAGGCAACGTAGTTCGACAATGACAAAGATTGACATGATTGAATTTTCCTTCGTTTTTGGTATTTTTGAAAGCTATCTGAATGCTTTTGTGTTTTTCGCATGTGTTGATTTTTTTGGATTTTGAAGTTTTATGATTTTTTTCTTTATTTTTTGTGTTTTTTGAATGTTTTGATTTTTTTTGTATTTTTCAAATGTTTTGACCTCCAATGACAAGTATAGAAAATAATGAAGCCAAGTGTTAGGAAATTTCCCCAGTTAGGTATTAGACTAACCAATAGGGATGGGATGGGACAGGGGTTTATTATGGATGGAAGATGAAGGAGAAAGGGTAGAAGATGTCAACCGCTTGGAAGTCATGATAAAGATGACAAGGCCTTATGATGGATGTCAAATGGGAGATGATGGAAGGTAAAGGAAATATTATGGATTAGGGTGGAAGACTGGATAGAACGATAGTTGATTGTTACCCCTAAAATTTTTTATTTCAAGACAAGTGGTTTTAAACTTATCCTTTCATGGCAAAATTTTATAACTGTCACAGTCTTGTTAAAATCCTGAACCAAGTCGCTAAGTTCTGATGTTTATAAATCACACAATCCTTTGTAGCTTTTAGAAATGATGCTTTGTGTTATCGAGATATCGACAGTTCTGGAAACTACAGAACTCCTGACTCATGGTTACAAGGTTATAGCTCGTAGCGACAGGGCGACTTCACTGATGAATGCACTATTTCCAAAAGTATCAGAGCATTTAATGAAGTGTACAAAACCTTTAAGGAATTTCTTCTCCAATTTCTAGAGATGACAACAAAAAGTTTAAACGTAATCTTTAGAGATCTTCTGAAAGGACAACTCTTTAATAAGGAAGTTGGAAAAACGGTTTGACAAGTTTGCTTAGCAAGTAAATGATCACTCTTCGCCACCAAAGTTAAATAGATCTGCATGTAAGGGAAGATGGTAGAATTTTTTTTTGATTTCAAAGCTTTTTCCTAAAATGCTACTTTAGGGTGATGTCAGGGAATGGGAAGATGAACTTGTTCTTGTTGTTCAGCTTGATGTGAATTGGCCAAAGGAAGAGAAATTCAACATCATCTCTTAGTTGCGTTCACTAGCCTGGAAGGAGAAAATCAGCTATGCGAAGTACAACAGGACCATCCAGGTTTTAGATAAAGAAGAGGAACGTGCCGAATTCAACAATTTAGTTATGGAAATGCAATTGGAGTTGTATAGAGTTCCGGCACCGCCGGTGGTTTAGTGACATGCATGTAATATTTTTGCAACAGGGAATAATAATGTCTTTCCTTAAAATAGTTGTCGCCGGTCGTTTTCAAGACTGCTACTTTTTGTAATGTAACAGTTTTGGATGTGCATGCATATATGGGCCTCTAGGTTAATGGTGGAGGCATCTTTTTGGTGGGTGATTCCCGAAAAGAGGGAAAGTAAGGGCTATCTTGGGTTTTCTTTCATACAATTGGTTGTGTAGGGAGTCTTTGTGCTCAAAATTTTGATATTGGAGGAATAAAGAAAGTGTTTTTTAGATCTTTGCATTTATAAATGTTTTCTTTAAATTTTCAATAGACTTTGGACTCTTGCAATTGTCTTCAATATTAAGTCTATCATAGCTAACTGTAGGTGAAATTATTTCTGGAGCTTTGGATGCAGAATAAATCATCTGTTGAAAGGAAAATTCATTGCTCGTCCTTTTCCTTTTTCTTTATGGATGTAGAATAAATGGGATTTGTATCGTTTGTTTACATTCATTCCTTTATGAATCTGTTCATCGCATTTACTTTCAGGGTGCTGCCACAATACTATGTCTCACTTTTGGGATGTTCTAATTTTTGCCTGAAATCACTATTTTTAGAAAAAACTAATGATTTAAGTCTTGAGAGGCTCCATCTAAAAGGTTTTAATTAAAGAGGGATATATAAGACCCCCTTAGATCAAACCCCCTTGGATAGAACCCCTATAGTATTAAATCATACCCACAATGGAGTCTCCTTCAGAACTATCAAAATGCTAGCAAAAAACCACTTTTTTTTAGCTTTTGAGGGATTAAATAATATAATTTAAAAAATATATTTTTCAAGATTGTAGTCCTTGAAACTAGCTTTCCAACAAGTATAAGTTTGATATATTTTCATTTTATCATGTATTTAAGTTTCAATTTTTACTAAACATAGGTTTTTCTTTGAACATCAAGCTCTTTGTTGTGCAGAGGTGGAAAAATAGTAAACCATTGTAAAAAAAACTTCAAAAAATACCCATTCCCTAGATATTGATTTCCTTGTTTTACCCAAAAAAGAAAAATTGGATTTTGATATATACACAAAAAATTAGGTTGTACGACACACACGTATGTCCAAATTATAGTTATAGTGAATTCAAAAATTAATTTTAAAAAAATATGCAGTAAAAAATTATGAAAAAATATGGACTTTCCCTAGATATTGATGTTGAGAAGCTATATGCCAAAAATTATAATTTAATCCTTTATAGAAAAAAAGTTATGTTGTATGACACAAACTCTACTTTCTAAAAATGTTGTTTTTTTGTCTAAAACCAGTTATTAAAGGAGATGTTGAAAGATTCATGATTTATTTTGAAAAATTTGAAAAACTATATTTAGAATCTACACACAAATTGCCACAAATCACTAGTTCACATCATCTTCAAATTCTTTATGGTTTAGTTGCTATAGGTCTCAGAAGATGAAGATTTAGTTGAAAATATTGATGTAAATGTCCATCTTGGGCAAAAAGTGAGACACAGTATTGTGATTTCACCCTTCATGGTTATGGGTAAATGTTAGTCTACCTTTTCTGCTTTTTGGTTAAAAGCATACCGTGAGTTTTCATTCATTGCAAATTGTTCAAAGGTAGCCGCGCCTTGTAAAATAAGCAGAGAGCACTTGCAACTATTGTTGTAAGTAATTCAACTGTTGGTACTATTTGTTCTCCCTCTTGGGAAATTTGAGTCATTTTCTGTATTTATTTTTGAAGGACAAATCTGTTAACCAACATAGATGACAAAGCAAAGATTGACTACACAAGGCATCTGTTTGCTAGGTTTTCACTATTGGAATAATTATTTTCTCTTTACTATTTTTATGATTTTATGATTTTTTTGCTGTCACCAAGATGCCTGTTTGCCAGGTTTTCACCAAGGTAATGATTTTTTTTATTTTTTTTGTATTTTTATGGTTTTATCCTGGCTCTCTGAAGCTAGGTATAGAACTTGTGTAGGTGCAAGCTGTTAATAGGCTTGAACAAAGGTTCCCCTTCAGGCGTTGACAACTAATAAGTGTCGAAACCAAAGGGTGTTGTTATGAAATATGGAACCAACTAGTTGGGCTCAAATTTTCCAGGTCTCTCACGTTCGGATTATTTTTTGGATTCTGCATCAACACTAAGTCACCAATGTTGAAATGTTTGACCAAAACCCTTTTGTTGTAACTGTGAAAAAGACGGTTTTGGTATGCCTATAGATGAGTCAAGGCCTTATGTCTACGTTCATTGAGCAACTCTAATTCATGCAGTTAGGATATACGGTATTCCTCATCATTAATGAGCTCTTTCATGGACACCCATAGGGAGGGGACTTCAACCTCTATAGGAAGGATATCCTTTGAATTGAAGACTAGGGCGAATGGAGTGTCATTGATGGGTGTGTGAATGATCATGCAATACGCCCATAGGGTGGGGTTAAGCTGAATGTGCCAATCATGACAAACATCATTGACAATATTTTTAAGAATTTTGATTATGGTCTTATTGGATGCCTCAATTTGGCCATTACCTTGTGGGTAATATGGCATGGAAAAGTGGTGCTAGATGTGGAATTTATCACATAATTCATAGACATCCTAATTTTTAAAGGGACGACTGTTGTTAGTGATGATGGATTGTGGGACACTATACTAACATATGATATAATTGAGGATAAAATTGGAGATTTGTTTACCGATTATGTATGTTAGGGGAATAGCTTCAACCCATTTTGTGAAATATTCAGTTGTAGTGATAATGAATTTTTGGCCATTAGATGAGATGGGATGAATTTTACTCCAAGGTCGAGTCCCCATTGGGTGAAGGGCCATGGCCAAGTGATCGACTGTAGCTCTGGTGCAGGTGCGTGGATGAGGTCACTATGTATCTAGCATTGTCAACATTTCTTCACAAAGTGATAGAAATCTTGCTCCATTGTAGGCCAGTAATATCCTAGGCACATGATCTTTTTAGCTAGAGTTGGACCACTAGAATGGGCTCCACATATACCTTCATGTACTTTGCGTAAGGTAGTTTGTGCTTCATTAGTGTCGAGACATCTGAGTAAGGTATTGTCTAGGCCACATCTATATAGGGTATCACTGATGATGGAATAGCGAGTGGCTTTGTGGAGGAAGGCCTTGCATTGGTTACTGGATAGGTCAGGTGGTAATGTCTAGGAATGTAAATAGTCATAAATGTTTTGGTACCATGGGGAATTGGGACCAACAAGTTCACACACCATCTCAATTTCGGGGACATTGAAGGTAGGGACCAACAATTGTTCAACTAAGAACTTGAATTGTGACATATTGTTGGGAATATCCAAGAGAGATCCAATGGTGGTCATGGCATCATCTGCTTTGTTCTGAATATGTGAGATATGGAAAAAAGTAATGTTTGCAAAATATAGTTTAAAATTGTCAACTATTCTTTTGTATAGGGTCAATTTCTCATCCTTAGTGTCATAGTCATCGTTGACCTTTCAAATGACCAATTGTGAATCACCGAAGACTTGCAGACTTTTGATTTTCTATTTTATAGCCATGCACAATCCTGTTAGTAAGGCCTCATATTCTACAGTGTTGTTTGTACACAAGAAGGCTATTTTGAATGATTTGGGTATAGTATCACCTTGATAGGTGACGAATAGTATTCCTGCACTTGATCCATGACTAGTGTATGAGCCATCAAAGTATAATTTCCATGTTGTGCCAATGTCTAATGTAAATATTGACTCATCTGGGAAATCAGAAATCAAAGGGTGATCGACTTTTGTGGGTGCATTGGTAAGTTGGTCTACATAACCTGCCCTTATATTGCTTTTCATTCCACATATTGTATGTCATTCTCATTGAGTATCCTGAACCACTTAGCCAATCGTCCTATCAATGCTGCCTTGTTGAGTAGGTATTTGAAAGGATCTATCTTAGCCACTAGTCTTGTTTGATGATTTACCATGTAATTTCTTAGTTTTTGAGTAGAAAAAACCATGGCAAGACAAGCATGTTTAATAGGACTAAAGTTGAGTTCATACCCAACCAATGTGTGACTAATGTAATAGATCACCCGTTCTTTGTCGACATGATCATTTTGCACAAGTAATGCCCCTAGTGCAGAAGTGGTAGTTGATATGTAAAGGATTAGGGGCTTAACATCTATTGGTGGCATCAAAATAGGAGGTGTCAAAAGGTAATATTTAATCTATTGAAAAGTTGCCTCACACTTGTTTGTCCAAATAAAAGGAACTCCCTTGCATAAAAAATATTGAAAAGGATGACATTTATCTAGAAGCTATGCAATGAAGCATCTAATGGACTGAAGTTGGCCTTGCAATGACCTGAGTTGACTGATTCCTATTGGGGACGAATATTTAATATAGCTTTTACTTTTTTCGGGTCCACTTCAATACCTCTACGAGAAACTATGTATCCTAAGAGCTTTCCCAATGTCACGCCAAAGACACATTTCATAGGATTTTGGTGGGTTTTATATCCTTCGAGCCTTTTGAAAATTTTGTCCAGGACTCTCAAATGATCATCGTGTGTCAAGGATTTTTCCAAAAGGTCATCAACATATTCTTCCGTCAATGTGTGTATGAGATCATGAAATATGGTGGTCATAGCTCTCTGATAGGTTGCACGTACATTTTTAAGTTCAAAGGGCATGACATTCCAACAGTATGTACCCCATGGGAAAGTGAGTGTCATCTTTTGTTGATCCTTAGGATTGATACAAATCTGATTATACATCGAGAAGCCATCCATGAGGGACAACATTTTGTAGCTTGCCATTAGATCTACTATGATGTCTATTTTAGGAATTGGGAAGTCGTCTTTTAGACATGCTTTGTTCAAGTCACAAAAATCTATGTAGATATGGATTTGTCCATTCAATTTGGTCACTGGTACAAGGTTTGAGATCCAGTCTGCATAGTCAACAGGTTTTATGAAACCAACATCCAATAATTTCTCGAGTTCAGTTTTGACTAGAAGAGCTATCTGAGGATGCATTTTTCTAAGCTTTTTTTTGAGTGGCTTTGCATTTGGAAGAAATGGTAAATGATGCAGGACCAATGTGGGGTCCAACCTAGGAATATTAGCATACGACCATGCAAAATTGACTTGATATTTTGTGAATAAGTCTTAAAATTTTGATTTTTCATCTTCTATCAGGGATGCTACAAGGAGAACAATCTTAGGATTCTCTATCATACCTATGTTGAATTCCATTACTTCTTCGATTAGCATCAGGGTTCTCTCTTGATTAACAGGGAGAAAGTAAAACCCTCCATCCTTGGGTGCCTCAGATAGATTTTTTCCCTCGGATATGTCGTTTCTTTTTACTTTTTCCTAGTCAAAAGGTGCCTTGCGGTTTTCACCTAAAGACCGTTCATTTTTCATTTTTGCGCCTAGAGGGTGGGATAGTCTCATTGAAATATGCCGCAATGTCAAGATCTATAATGAAACCAGCCTTATGGGCCCCACGCGGTATGCTTTCTTGTAGTCCCATGAACTCAATGATGACGTCATCATTTTAAAATATGTCCAAGGTGGGTGGAACTTGCTGGTCCCAATCGATCAATTGTGGGTAAACAAGGGGAATGCCATAATTGGTGTTATTGAAGGATGGGGAATCAATGGATAGGGTAAAGTCATAGGTATTATTGGGGTCCCAAAAGAAATTTACCCATGCTTCTCCATCTGTGGTCTTTGGATAGGTTCATGAAAGGAACTGATGCAGATATTAATATCCATGAGGTTGGTAAAGGATGTACGAGGTGTATCAGACTTGTGAAAGCCATGGTCGAGCTCATAGTCACTGGTGGTACTAGAATCTCACTCATATTCATTAAAGTTGGTGTCACTATAATAGATGTTGATAGGATTTTCAAATGTCTCAACATATTTCGAAGCACTCACATCCTTATTTGAAAGCACCTTAGTTCTTGAAGTGCCAATCCTAATTGGTATAAATCCAAACCCCGAGTTCTTTGACCATCTAAGATGCATCAAGGGTTCTCTCATTCCATTTTTTATGTATACCAAGTCCACGGATTCCATGATAACCCTTTTTTTTCATGAGCTTAAAGCCTTTACCATATTGTTCTGTCAGTAGCAGCTTCAGATCTTCCTCATCTGTGTAAATCCAATATGAAATATCATCAATGTATTCTTTGTTTAACTCTCCCCAATTTGTGAAGGTGGTGGTTGGAGGAATTTTATGACAACTTTAGGTTCCATATTATAGACAAGTTTTCCATAGGACTTTGGAGACTTTGGTAACTTAGTGATGCAATAGGAAGTGTTCATACGATACTCCCCACACCCCTTGCCCTAGATTTGAATCTTGGGATCAATGGGTGGAATAGTGGATGTGGAGGATTTAGTTAGAGTGGATGGGTCAATGTAATTGGATGGAGTGGATGCTGTAGCTTCATGGTTTATAGGCACTTGGTGTTTAGGGACCCCCCTCAAATTGGTGCAATATTGAAAGGGGTCAGGATCGCCGATGAATGTGATTTCGGTGCCATTGCAAGGAGACTTCAGACATTGATGGTATATGGATGGAATGAATTTCATGGCTTGGATCCATGGTTGATCAGGAAGTAGATTGTATGGTAGTTCAAGATCTAGGACTTGGAATGTGGTATCTAGTACTGCAGGTCCAAATTTGATAGGTAGTGTGATAACACCCTCGGAAGAACGTTCTTCATTGTCATAGGATTTGATAACAATGCTCTTAGTTATATCCACACATGCTTTAGAGAGGTCCAATGCCTTCACTAGTTTTAAAGTGCAAATGTTCAATCCAATTCCACTATCTACTAGGACTCGTTTGACCTTGTGTTTGTGGATGAAGACCTCAAGGTACAATGGGTTGTTATGGTTTGAATTGGGTGTAGAGTAATCTTGGTTAGAAAAGGAGACATGGTGGGAGTTTTCCAAGTATCCAACCATGGATTCAAATCAGTTGATGTCTAGGTTGGTAGGGACAGAGGTTTCTTTCAAGGCCTTATCGAGGATAGCTTTATGTTTAGGTGATACACACAGAAGCTTAAGGATGGAAATCTATGTAGGTGTCTTGCCTAGTTGGTCATAAATATTGTATTGGGCTTTGGATTTTGGCCACTTTGGAGGAGGAATGGATATGGTAACCTTAGTCATGTGGGTAGTGATGGCGCATTCAGGCTGCTTCTTAATGGTGATCGTGTTAACATGATCGTCAACAACTCAAATGCCATTAATAGTTGTGTAGTCAAAAGAGGCATTGGTGTAGTTGGCATGGTTGTCTATCTTTTGACTTGAACTAGAGGGTTTTATGGAACCATGGTATTGAATTGGATTCTTGAAAATTGTATGGTCTTTATTAGAAGGTTTTTGTTGTCCCTCGACCTCTATGGTACCATTTTCAATTAGGTCTTGAATCATGTTCTTCAACCGATGGCACATAGAGGTCTTATGCCCTTTGATGCAATGGTAGTCACAAAAGGCATTGTCATCCCACCAAGAGGGTTTGAATTGTCCTGGGTCGTATTATTTTGGATCTTGGAGTTGTATAACATTTGATTGTACTAGCTTCTTCAACACATATTCAATTGGTTCCAGTAAAGGACTGTATTATCTCTATGGGTATTGCCTTGATTGTCTTGGGGGTCCCCACTCTAGATTATTTTGGAACATGTTAGCTACTTGTTTGGAAACATATGGTGTGTTATTATTCATGTTGGGTTCTTTGAGAGGCAATGTGGGAGTTGTTCTATTCATAGCTTTCATGTGTATGACTCCATCATTTGTTGCATTCTTGGTTACAAGACCAAAACTTGTTTTTATCATTTGATGTCCCTTGGACATTTTGTGTTTTGGTATAAATTTTAATTTCCCCTTTAGTGATAAGGGTATTCTCAAGGATGGCCCCTATGGAACAACAATGGGTTTCTAATGCATACCTTAAGTTTGTGTTCAGGTTTTGCATGAACATGATAATTTTCTATTTTTTAAGAATTGCAACAGGACATCGGCTAGCTAAGCTTCTCCATCTCTAGAAGAATGTTATGAAAGCTTCACACTCTTCTTGTTTAGTTTGACATAAGGTGGCAATAGTGATGTCATTTTTGATATTGAAGGAAAAATGGGTGATAAATTTGTCAACAAGTTCGTCCCATGATCGTATGCCCTGCCAGTAGGTGGGAGAACCATTCTAAAGCATGTCCTGAGAGACTCCTACGAAATAGTCTCATTAAGTATGTTTGTTCAAAATCAATATCAATCAAGGTCGTATGAAATTTCCTCACATGGTCGATGGGGTTTCCTGTTCCTTTATATTTAGGTAAAGATGGCATGAAATAATGTGGAGAAAGAGGATGCATGTATAATGTCCCATCAAATGGGTAAGGACATAAATCTTGCATACAATAAGTCTTCTTGTTTGACAATGTCATGGTTTCTACTTGCTTTTGCAAAGCTAACATTTGATTGGATAGGACATCATATGGTGTGAGTGTTATGCCTATGGTGTTTACAAATGCATTTTGGTAAGGTCCTAAACTCATGTTTTTGTATCCAATATTTACATGGGATGGTATGTTGGTGTTGATATTGTTGGAAACAAACAACACTGAGAGGGGGGGGGGGTTGAATCAGTGTTGAGAAAAAAAAACTTTATTACTTTGTGATTCAACTTAATAAAATAAACATGCATCAATAGAAAGAAAATAATCTCAACACCATAACAACAAAATTTCTACGTGGAAACCCTGTTAGGGGAAAAACCACAGTGGATGGCCAATCCACAATACAATATGAGTATACCCAAATAAGAAGTAAAAAATGGGAATGCACTTGCATTCAGGCTCACTGCCTAGAGCTCACTGCTCAAAATGGATGGGCTCATTGCCCTACAAAGATTTGGAATAAATCAAAAAGAGTGAACTAATGAAATAGCATCCAAAATGCCTGATTACTATTTTGATTTAGCTCTGATGACAATCTGCTATCCTTTAGACTGATTCAACAATTTTGCTTTGCTCTGGACAACTCACACTGTAGAAATATTAATGCACAAGTGAAACTGTGCATAACTGCTTAATCAATCGTCCTGATGATCGCAACACACCACCACGCTACTTTCTCACACACAACAAATGATATATTGAATCTCTTATATATCCACAACTAGAAATACAATCGCTATAGGTTGGCCTTAATAAAACTTGGAAATATTATTAACTGTTGGCCCAAAATTACAATCAGATTTTCAATGTGGATCTAACACTGTCAACTAGACTTTAGCTAAGACCCATAATTAAATATTTGAACATAATTTTTTTTTGAATAATTCCACTTTACACATCCACAACGTGCCATATTCATTGATTCGACTGCAACAAACAAATAGACATAAAACATCCTACCAAACCTCCAAGCTTGTACTACAACTAATGCAACACCACAAAATTTAGTAATAAGATAATATACGTGCTCACCAAGCAATCCCAGGGGTCCACAACACAAAACAATGATTGGGTGAAGTAGATAGATTGAATGACTGATCAGATACCCTGTTCTTCAAATATTCTACTGGTAACACACATTATTGCACTTTATTTGCAAGTATGACTAGCTACAGATCTGTGGACCATGAAGATGACTTCAATTTCCATCAATGACAACATTGGAAGCCATATGCAAAAAAATATGAGGTATGAATATTTGAGTTGGGTTTGGAATTTTGATTTGTGGTGTGAAATTTTGAGTGGGAATCAATTTGGATTTGTGGTGCGATGTAGGAGATGTTGGTAGTGGATTGCATTTAGAGAGGGTTGGAAGTGCTTGGACCTTGTGTATATTGGCTATTAACTTGGAAGGAGCCTTGTGTATTTACTTGTTGGGGAAATTGTATGCTAGGACCTTGTGGAACATTGGTGTTTGTGTTAGCTCCATGAATATGAATTGTAGTCCTTTTATTTATGCAAAAAAGATTTGATAACATGGTGTTCAAGTCCCTAGATGTTCCAAATGGATATGATGATGTGGTGTTTGTGGAACTTGATGCTTCAAATGGATTTGAAGATATGTTCATGGTACTAATGGATTAGATTATAAGAAAGGGACCCAACCACATCAAGGCTCCAGGTCATAGAGAGCCGAGAGCGAAGGGTTGCCCTAACTTACCTCACTCTAAAGGATGGGGATTGAGAGTGATGAGCACTGCATAGTACTTACGTCACTCTATAGACCTGAGGTTCAAGTTTGGGCTAGGTAAACTGGTTTTCAGAGTCAATACTACACCTCAGAAAACTCTCTGTCGAAGGACGACAACACAGTTTTAGGATGATAGTGTGTCACACTGTCGTCTCTCGGGTGCATTGGAGTCTGTATGGCAAGAAAATAGTAAGTGCAGTAGAAATTGCCTACAAATGTACTAACAACCTATCTAATTTATCTTGAAGGAAAAAAATAGAATAAGGAAGTATCAGAAATAGAGACAAAGATGATAAAGCAGATAAATAAAGGCTAGGGTGACAAAAATGATCTCAGAAAAGTGCCTATTTTCTAGCTAGCTCCACACGTACATTCACCTACACACAAGCAAGAGGAAAACTTTTTTGGGGATGTATAGGGGCCTGCCTTAGTTAGATCCCCATTTTGGTGTTTCCACCTCCACGAACAACCAGAAAGCAACATAGTAGAATATGCAATAAAGGAAAGAAAAGAGAGCAATGAACACTACAAAACAATACTATTCTACTCAATCAAATCACAAAGGAGATGAGTGAAGCGTTACCACTTCCACCCAAAAGCTCACTAGCCAATGGAGGAGAATGCAAGGTATGGACTTGGAAAGGTCACCACATCTACAACGATGATGAAAGGAGGCCTTGTAAGACTCCAAGCCCACACTTCTATGGTTTTGCCTCACACTTGTGATGTGGAGTTGATGGAGCTTGAAAGCTGTTGCAATGGAGTGCTGGAATCCTGCTTGAGAGTGAAAGAGTGAAGAGAAATTTCTTAGAGAGTTTAAGATAATTGCTAGAGAGTCAAAATGAAGTGAGAATGGATGAATTTGAAGGTAGAATGAGGAAGAATACGCCATTTTTGGGTTGGTTGGTCGAAGAGAGATGTTACAATTTGACCCCAATAAGGTGTGTAACGCCTCTACCAGCTTTAGATGCAAAAATCTGTTAGGGATGGCAGTGTGCTATGTAGACATCTGCATATCTCATGTGCATCCCTGACAATATTCTCTCACTGATGCACTTGACAGAAGCCAAGTGGATGCAAGGCAGTTGGGTGATGTGGAATTTTTCCTTCAAATTTGATTTTCGAAGGTGAGGGTATGTGAAAGGGGAATTTGCATAAGGGGTGCAAATTTTCTCCTATACATTTTTTCCCCAATTTAGCGAGAAAAAATACTCATGAGTGCTTTGGTAAATTAGATTGAAGAGTTAGTAGGGTTAGAAATGTATACCTGAATTGTTAAGGAAACAGACTACAATCTAGCGAACTTGAAAGCACAGGGTAGGAAAAGGACTTCACAAGTACTCTCCCTAAGGAGTTTTGAACAAAAAGACTCCATAGCCCCATAGAACTATGAAGTTACACAAAGTACACCGAAGGCCCTTAGACCAACGATGGACAAATCTCATAGGATGAAAGTGTCTCATAGGCCCACAGACCTATAAGGAGACAACCCCCAAGATCTCTCACATGAAGGAAGCCCAGTAAAGTAAGTGCCTTATAGGCTTGCAAACCTACAAGGAGGTGTCCCCCAAGTTCTCTCTCATGAGGGAAACCCAGTAAAGTAAGCGCCTTACATGTCCACAAACTTGCAAGGAGGCATCCCCCAAGTTCTCTCTCATGAGGGAAACCCAGTAAAGTAAGAACTATATAGGCCCACAGACCTGCAAGGAGGCATCCCCCAAGTTATCTCTCATGAGGGAAACCTAGTGAAGGGGACTCTGCAGAGTTAGACTAGAGAGTAAATTTACAAGCGAACCTGCAAAGCGACATGTTAATCCATAGATAAAACATGTCAGAAAGCAAAGCATCCACATAGGAAAATAAGTGGATAGTCACATAGATTGTCGACAAGTTGGAAGGCTTTCAAAGGGGTCCCTTGGGAACCCGACATGAAGAGGGGTCCACTCAAGGGATGTGCTATTTGAAAGTGTTAAAGATATTTTATTTCTCAAATCAATTCATCATCAAGGGATCCCTTCAAAATATGTTTACTTCATCAAGGAATTCAAAAGGAAGAAAATTCCCCCTTCGCGAGGGGAAGGTCGAGGCTTATCCCAGGAAAAATCTGCTCCCACCTTAGAGGAAAGTTCTCAAGTTTCTTTCTTTACAAACCCATGATGAAGGAAACACGTTTCATTAGGGGTCCAAGTTGAGAATGCAATTTTTGAAAAAATCTTGTAAGGATTTTCAAGAAAAGATTCGTCGGCCATGAATGCCTTTCTTGAAAAGAAAAGTATTATGAAAGTGACATTGTCACACATGAGAGGGACATCTGAAGCAAAGAAAAGAGAGATATAAGAAAATAGAGAAAGAGAAACAATCACGAACAAGAGAAATAGGGGGATCTAGTTTCACGAGGTTAGATTTGCTCATGCTAATATAAATAATAGGTAACCACAGTGCAAGGTGAGAGATCATAAATCCCCACCAGATCAAGAATAATGCATAGAAGATAAAGTAAAAATTAAAAAAAATGGGTCAACATGGAAGGGGAGCCTAAATACCCCCAACACTTTGCATTGTCCCCAATTTTTTAAAAATAAAGCACACACATGGAAGAATGATGATACAAATAGAAGAAGGTTCACGACACAAAAATGACTCCTATATCCAATCACCAACAAGGGTGACAAGGGTCATCTAGAAACACTCACACGAGCATGGGGAAACACATCACAACACACATACATCTATTCTAAAGATAAAGAAGAGGCCTCCCCCTAACACTCATCGACCAAGAGGTCATCCACTTGCCAATCTAGATCATTATAAGGGGAAGGAGGATGAGCCTGCAATGGTGGAATATTAAGGGGAGGAGCTTCTGACCCTCCCACAATAAGGGATAAGTAAGAAGGCCCCACAAGGTCTTCTCCGCTCAGCTCTTGTGGAGCTATGGTCAGCGATTTCGTGAAGATCACTGAAAAGGTCAAAAAATCATCCAAAGAGTTGAACATGTGCTTTATAGGTGTGCCATGTTGTACCTCAACAGATGGAGAGGACTACACTTGAGATTCATCACTTGGCTCATCGAGTGATTTAGGAGTGGTGACAAACTTAGGGGAAGCCGAAGCTTGTTCCATCACTAGGACAAAACAAGGTAGCATAAAACCACCCTTCAGAGAAGGTGGGATCCTCTTACACCCTCTATTGCTGGAAGGGACAACCTCCACCTTCTGCTTCGTTGGGAGATGTGAACTCTCCACAAATGAGGCAAGAGGCATGGAGGAGGAGAAAACCATGGTGGACACCACCGAGGTATTTGGTATGTCCATGGGTTTAGGTAATGGTAGAATGTCCAGAAGGGACATCAACAGGAGCAACTCAGCCGAGGGAGCAATAAACACCTACAACTTTTTAGGGTCAGGTGCACTCACACTCACAATAGGAGCTAGAAGTGAGACTAGACTCAGTTGAACGAAAGTAGAGGGGAGGAGAGAGGAGGATGCATCAAGAGGCCCTGAAGTAGGGGTGGTCATCTCCCCTTCCTTCTAAAAAGTGGCCTGTTCAACTGCCAAAGCCTTTTGCCGATGCTTGCGCTCATGCACAAGACAGTTTCTATGACTCTTCGAGCTAGAGGTCAGGAGCTGTGAAGGGACAAAAGGCTCCTGCTTAGCCATAGGAGTGTCTATCATAGCCATTTTTTAGTGGAGGGACAAAATCCTGAGTGGGAGCAAGAGGGAGTGCTTGAGAAACAGTGGGGGGAGTTGTCTTTAGTGCCTCGACAACGAGCCTCCTCCCATTTACTATTTTAGGAGTAGGAGCTATGGGAGGCTGTAGAGGCTAAGACAGGAGATTCCCTGGGACCCTTTTGTCTACCATATTGAATGGGCCTAGGCTTCGTGGGCAGAACAAGAAGCTCAAATGTGGGATGCTTGGGATTTCATTAAGAGAGCACCATAGGATTATTTTGCAAACATGAAACAAAATATGATGGCACCACAATGGGGCAAGAGTAAAAATCAAGATAAAAAGCAGAAGAGGAAGAAGAGGGACCTTGAGAGGGCTTCTCTTCTTCTCTTCTATGGGCCTTGGCGATATCACTGCCAGCTTTTAGGAATGCTCTATGCAAAACAACATAAGGTGATAGAGGGTACCTAACTCTAGGTGCTAAGCACCCTTTCTTGTACTTTTGATAAGTGTGGTACAAGAGGTCCTTTCTAGGTGAGAGAGAACCAATAGCTGTAGGCCAAAAGTGATCTAAAGAATAACTGCCACATGCGACCAGTGGTATATAACCATTGTCATGGATCACATGTACTGAACCCTCATGAATAAACTTCAAACATTTATGCACAACCAAGGAACTAAATGTTGGAAAGAGACACTATACAAGTCATCTAGTGTTGTCATTTATGGCAACCCTAGTCAGTGATTCGATCCGTATGTCAACATTTTCTCATATCGGAAGCTAGATTGAAGATCAGTGATTAACTATCAAGCTAGAACATAACATCCGACAAAATTGTGTTCGTTGATTCATATGTAATTTTTTGTTATAATTTTGAGTTGTGGATCTCAGGGAAGGTTTTTAGATGCATGATCTATGTTTTTGTTGAATCATAGAGCCTCGTATCGATTGTTGTGCAAGTTAGAAGATCCAATTGATTAATTTTCTGTTTATCAGTGCAAAAGGTCGACTAAGTGAATATAGCATGTTGTGGATCTTCGAGGAGTAATTTATTGAAGTGTTTTGTGTTCGAGCATGATGATTTGGGTCCTCACTATGTTGTGGCCAACTTTGGTTGGTGCGCATTAAAAATTAATTGTGTTTTGAGCCGACAATTTGTAAATATTTTATGTTTTATTGAAGCTGACATATGGTTGATTAAATCCTTAGTTGTGGATATATATAAGCAATCATTTATATCATTTTGGAGTATGTACAAAGTGTGTTGATGTGTGTTGCATAAGTCAAAAGGATTGTGGAGTGATTATGCATAGTTTCACTTGTGCATAAAAGGATTTGTGATGCGAATTAAAGTAGACAGAGAAAAAGAGAAAAATAAAATAGAAGGTCAAGAGAGCGATTAATGTGCTTAACCAGAACTATAATCAGGGATTAGCAGATGCTATTTTGTTAGTTCAAATCCTTTGGATGTAATCAAAATACTTTTGTAAGATATTGAGTCTTATTTTGTAATTGAGCAGTGAGCTCTAGGAAGTGCCCCTGAATGCATGTGCATTCCCCTTTTGTAAGTACTTATTTGAGTACTTAGATAATATTGTGGATTGACCTCCACTGTGGTTTTTCCCCTAATAGGGTTTCCATGTAAAAAATCCTTGTGCTATGGTGTTGTGGTTGTTTGTTTTATGTTCATGCATCTTTCTTTTGGTTGAATGTTATAAATGCTTTAAAGATTAGATTAATAAAGTTAAAAATTGTAGAACAATGATTCACCCCCCCTCTTAGTGTTCCTTGATTCCAACACTACATTCATAGCTACTAACCAAGGGATACCCAACTTCACTCTAAAAGATTTGGACCTCAGGATTATGTCAAATATTAGGTTTACAGATTTAGGTCCGACAAGGACTGAAAAAATGATACTACAAAGGGGAGGTACGAAAAGTACGTTATGCATACAGATGGTGCTCATAGGTGCGCCATATCCATCTTTATGCAGGAAGTTAATTAATATGATATCCTCAGTTATGATATTCACCTGAGATGTCGGGTCAACAAGAACACTAGCTACAACATTCCCATTGATTTGCATAGGGATATAAAGAGGAGATGGTTCTCTATTAAAACCCATCGACATGTCCTGCAAGGTGAAGGTTATACTTAGACTTCTAATCATAGGCTACATAGAGGGGATATACAGATGTAGGAAAGAGGCCATCATGCACACTAAACAATACTCTCACAAAGCCCCCCAAAGGTTTGAAATAGGACAATGACCTATTTAAGGCTTCATTCCGCAATGCCTATGGAACCTTCCAACTACGCCTACTAGGGGTCACATGTTGGGCTAGAAGGTGAAATTCCTCACAACACTCACACCTACAATGTTCCTAGAATGTGAGGAAAGGACCCTTCAGTATTGGAAAATGGAACCAAAATGGTTTACGTCGGGTTCACCAAAAATATAAGAGAGGGGGACCAACCATGTCAAGGCTCCAAGTCATGGAGAGCTGAGAGCGGAGGGCTTCCATAACTTACCTCACTCTAAAGGATGGGGATTGAGAGTGAAGAGCATTGTATAGTACTTTTGTGACTCTATAGACCTAAGGTTCAAGTTTGGGCTAGGCAAGCTAGTTTTTAGAGTCAACACTACACCTCAGACAACTCTCTATCTGAGGATGAAAACATAGTTCTAGGATGATAGCATGGTGTGCTATCATCTCTCAGGCATGCTGGCATCTGTACGGCTAGAAAACAATAAGTATAATAGAGACTTCCTGAAAACATACTAACAACCTAGCTAGTTGATCTTGAAGGAAAAAATAGAATAAGGAAGTACGAGAAATAAAGACAAAGATGATAAAGTAGATAAATAAAGGCTAGGGTGACAAAAATGAACACAAAAAAGAACTTGTTTGCTAGCTAGCTCCACACGTATGTTCACCTGCACATAAGACAGAGGGAAAATTGTTGGGGCTGTATAGGGGCCTACCTTAGTCAGGCCCCCGTTTTGGTCTTTCCACCTCCACAGATAACCAGAAAGCAACATAGTTGAATATGTGATAAAAGAAAGAAAAGATAGCAATGAACACTACGAAACAATACTATGCTACTCAATCAAATAAAAAAGGAGAGGAGTGAAGCGTTACCACCTCCACCTAAAAAATCACTAGCCAATGGAGGAGAGTGCAAGGTATGGACTTGGCAAGGTCACCACAATTGTAGTGGTGATGAAAGGAGGTCTTGCAATACTCTGAGACCACAATTCTATGGTTTGCCTCACACTTGCGATGTGGAGTTGACGGAGCTTGAAATTTGCTGCAATGGAGTGGTAGAATGTTGCTTGAGAGTGAAAGAGTGAAGAGAAATTGCTAATAGAGTTCAAGAGAATTGCTAGAGAGTCAAAATGAAGTGAGAATGGATGAATTTGAAGGTAGAATGAGGAAGAATCTACCATTTTTGGGTTAGATGCATGGTGTTAGAAAATGTATCCCTTGCTTGATGACAAATTGGACTTAATGTCACCTTGGTCTAGTGTTGTGAGGCGTTTTACACATCCACATTAGGTCTTGGGCCCGTTTTAAGCTAAATTAACCTAACTCTATCCTAATTTAATGGTGTAAAATGTGTTTATTTACATTTTCACATTGAATTTAGGAGGCTTGTAAATCAAGTGGACCTAATCTAGTGTTGTAATGTGTTTTACACATTCACATAGGATTTAGGGCCCTTCTAAGCTAAATAGACTCAACTCTACCTTAATTTAGTGTTGTAAAGTGTATTTATTTATAATTTCACATTGAATTTTGGGCCCTATTGCATTTATGACCTTTATATCATCATTAATAGACCCCTATGACCCCTTATTTTTTCATCTCGAGGCATATTTTGACTAATATCACAATAAAAACACTTTAAAATCTTGAAATCTTGAAGAACCACCTCAAAAACCTCAAGGTGGGACTCATTCGCCACCCTTGGAAAATGAGTCCCCTTAGGTGGGATCCATT
The DNA here is from genome assembly GCA_007258455.2 of Sequoia sempervirens. Lineage (NCBI taxonomy): Eukaryota > Viridiplantae > Streptophyta > Pinopsida > Cupressales > Cupressaceae > Sequoia > Sequoia sempervirens. The sequence goes on from VDFB02058242.1 coordinate 490,461,034, forward strand.
TTCCAAGGGTGGTGAATGATTCCCTTTTAGGGACTTTTTCAAAATTGAGCAGGAAAATTACAAGATCCTAACTTGAATTTTGATGAATGTCGGCCTTGGGGATCAAAATAATGGTCAATTTAGTGGCTTTCCTATATAAGAGAGCTCTTGAATCCTAATTCCATCCAAGTAATCCAAGCATCATCAAGCCTATATGTTATCAAGTCAAGCAAGCAAGAGTCAAGCATTCAAGGTCATTTCTAAGGTATTCAAGAGCAAGATTCTTCATCAATTGTTGCAACAATCCAAGATCCATCATCATGGAAAGGTTCTAATTGCATTATCTTATGTTTATGATTCATTATCTCATTTCATTATTTGGTTTAATTACCTCAAAGGGGTTTGACCAAGGCAAACCCCTATTCCCTAACAATCAACATCTTCTCTCTCTTTCTTTGTGTGATTGCAAATCTAGGTACTTTGAAGGCTTGAAGATGATTGAAGAATATGTTTTGAAATTATTAGAGAGACATATCCCTCTTTGCAAGGTCAAAATATTCACAAAAGGTCACTTACAGTCCCAAAAATTAGGGTTTCAGATCTAGACACTTGGAGGAACAAATTGAGCAGACAGAGAAGAGCAGATCTAGATTTTGAATTTCTAGAAAAGTCAAAGTGGACTCATTCACCATTATTGGTGAATGAGTCCCACTATAGGCATTTTTTGGAGATATTTGCAGATTCAGATACCCATTTTCCCGAAACTTGCTCTGATGCAGTTTTGCAGAACTGGGACTAATTCACCCATAATGTGAAATGAGTCCCACTAGTCTAAAAATCATCATTTTCAGGATTTCAAAGTTTCATTCCATCCCCAACAAGTTTACAGGTGCACACTTTCTATTTCACAACTATTTGTTTTGTTTTGTTTGCATTTCTAGATGATTTAGACTTAGTTTGCATATCACATTGTGTTTTCCAACATTTTGTCTTTTCCAAGTTTACACTTGGTGGTGAACCCCTTTCATAATTTCAAATAATATCCTATGATAGTCCCTTAGTAGATCTCTTGCCTCTATTCCATTCTTGGGGTGAAGATCTCTAGGGCATCCTTGAATGCTAGTTGGAGAAAAGCGATGTTCTATGTCTTAAACCATAAAGTATCCATTTTTTGACTACACATTTTGGTGAAACTAACTTTCGAATACCTTCTTTTCTGATTTGTAGTCCATCATCATCCTAGATTTAGCTTGCATTAACATTGCATTTCATTTTGCATTAGTTAATTTGCATTCTAGCGTTTCAAATTTTTGCATTAGTGAAAGTGCATATAGTTTGCATTTTTGCATCTCAAATAATTGAAAATCATATAAATCTACATTTTCATTTAATCTTCAGGTTATACAACATAAAAAGCATCAAAACCAATTGAATTTTTTTGAGAATTTTGGAAAAAAACCCTAACTAGGACTCATTCACCATTCTAGGCGAATAAGTCCCAATCCATATTTTAAATTGCTTGTTACAACATCAAAAACCTCATTTCTGTGCTTCCTAAGTCTCCTGGTAACATATACTATAAGTCTGGAAAGTTTCAGGAGCATTTGTTTTATGCATCTAGGTCAAAAACATCACTTTAGGGTAGTCTTTTTTGAAACCATTTAAATTACAAGCATCATCAGATCTGAAAGTGATAACATTTTTGAAACTTTGCATCACATGAATAAAAGTACTTTTCACTTTTGCATATATAATGTTTACACTCATAAAACTTTGCATAAGTTTGATAAAATTGCTTTTCATTTTGGGATATAAATTGTTTGCATTCTTAAAACTTTGCATACATTGGATAAAAGTGTTTTGCATATTTGGATATACATTGTTTACATTGCTGAAACATTGCATGAAATGGTTACAAGTGCTTTTCATTTTTGTTTAAATAATGTTAGTGTCTTACATATCTAGGCATGCTAAGAAAAAGTTCATATCCCATCCCCATGAGAGTGTTTTAGTGAAAGGGAATACAATCTTGGACATTCCTAACGATCATATTTGTTCTTCTCCTAATATCTTTCCTATTGGAAAAGAAGATATTTTTGTATTAGAAGAACCAATCAATGAGAGTTTTGAGAATCCAAGTTGTTTATCTCCTCTTACCTCTCTTATTAGGAAAGGCACTACTAAACAAGAGGACATGACAATAAGCAATCATGATGATGACACAACCCAACATGGGACCTTTGAAACATACCTATGTTCATCTCCCAACATCTCCTCTTGTGATAGTGATGAGGATATGTTGGTGGTAGATAAGAAAACCTTCAAGATCTATGATAAACCTCTTTATGCCTCTTCCCCTACATCTCCTATTTTGGAAAACATTATGGGATAAAGGAATGAAGCTATGGACCATCATGACAATAATATTTGTTCTTCTCCTAGTATCTCTCATATCTATGAAGAAGATACATCAATACATCATTTTCATGACAATCTTAGTTATCCCCCTTCACCTAGGGAAACCCTTATTGAACAAGACAATTCAACCATTTATCATTTCCCTTCTTGCGATGAAATCCTTTTAGAAGAACCTACCTTTGAATGTGTTGGAACTGTAAAAATATGGCATTTTACATGTTCATTTTACTTATAAATTTCCAGATTGGTCCTACCGTGTGCATATTTCACTCATTTTCTGCCCATATAGCCCCTTTGACTCCATTGAGTCATGCATCTTTTCTAACATTTGTTTGCTGCAGGCTTATCAGCGTGACAATATCTGGGTCTCCCCAATCCGTTTTTATGATAAAATGTCTGTGTTGCCTATCGGCAAGATGTTTTCTGTGTCACAGTGATTGGAGTTTACTCACCAATAGTTATCGGCACGACTTTCATGTTGTTTTAGTGACTGAGGAGTGGTATATCAGCATAAGTATTTTCATCTATGTGAGGTCTCCCTGAATGGGTCAGGTCTCATCGACTTGCACATATGAGGATTCATCGACAGAGCTAGGCAATATCGGCATTGTGTCTCAGCGAGGTCTTCTTGTCTTGCCGAATGGTAGTGGAAGGATACAACATATTAGCGTAAGTTTTGTCCTCGGTGGAAGCTCTCACTGAACTCATCATGTCTCACCAACTGGAGGAACAAAATTGTCTTATCGGCATAAGTTAGGATCTTCGGTGGAGGTCATAGTGAACCCAAGGGTGTCTCACTGACCGACAACTATAACATACACTTCGGTAAGACTTGTGAGCTTCGGTGTTAAGTCTTGGCGAGCCTGTCAGGTCTTGCCAACAAAATATAGCGAATGGCTTTCGGCAAAAGTATTATGTTGTCTTGGCGAATTGGTATGTGCTCGGGGTGTTTCGTTGAAGCAATGTATGGTCTACAAGAGGTTCCCCCAAGGGTTGGAAGTTATAGTGACATGTATGAGACGTATGGACTCATCGGCAAGAAAAAATTTAAGTCACAGCGACCAAAGTGTCTCATGTGGACTTTTCGGTGAAACAATGGGTATTCTCTATAGCATCTCCCCGATGGTTGAATGTCACGGCGAAACTGAATCAAACAAAGAGCTCATCAATGAGAGGGACTCTTGTGTCTCAGCGACTGGAACAAATGTAACATATATGTGCTCTCGGTATGACTAAAGGTTTTTTGATATGATATCTCCATGACTCAGATGGTCACGACGAAGGTGGATAACACAGGGAACAGGGGAACATGGGCATACAACGATAAGTGATATTTTTCCTTCAGCATACTTATAGGCTGTCTTGGCGATTGTTCCATTGATGATCATTTTCAAATGTTGTGGGTCGACATGTGAGATTTTCTACAATACCGTTGCTTGCCAACTCGATTGGAGCTCAAATTTGGTGCTGGGCTGACATGAATTTGAAACGATATGATTTCTAATGCTGGTGTATTTATATGCACCCAGATTGTAATTGAACATCATTAGATTTTAGATCACATACAGTAGTTAGGAATGGCTACAATAGAATAATTTTCTCTTATCAGAGACTATGTGCATGTTTTAAAATGGCGAATTCAATGAAAATCAGCTAGTGTGGCAGGTTATTTCTAGTGTTAATTGTATGTTGAACTTATTGAAAAGTATTGCTGAAGCTGTCTCCAAGTTGATTCTTTCTGGTTGTTTAAATTGATGTAACAAGTTTACTTTCGGTTATCAATGCACATTTGCTGTATTTGTGTGATTAATTGACTGGTTCTCTCAAGTAGAGATTAAATCCTTTTCGTTGATCACAGTAATCAGGAAGATTCATCTGGATTGTTAAAGTAGAGCTCAATGGTCATAATATTGCACTTGTTTATACAAGTTATGAACATATCATATGCCCGCAATTTGATTTTTTGCCAAAATAAGTTGCCCACTTCTGTTTCATCTGACTCCGCATACCCAATAAGGCACTGGTCTCTGTGATTTCATTATTTGAATTCATTCAGCTTCTTTACATTTGTTCATTGATCATTTTAGGAGTTAGATTAGAAAAGTGCTTTTGCTATTGCTATCAAGTTTGGTTTCATTTGTTCACTGTCATCTGTCATTGTGGACAAAGCATTTCAGAAGGTTAATCATAAGATAAGTCTGCTCAATTCAAAAGGTACACCCGCCTGGGTTTAGCAGCACCTAAAGAGTAGAAGGTTGATTTCTCTTGGCCTTTTTTGTTACCCTAAAGTGTATCAAGAGATTGGCAGCCTCTTGAGGCATTCAGCCTGCGTTTTTGAGAGCTAACAAATTGGTGACTTTGCTAGGGACTATATCAAAAAATTTGGTTGAAGACCACATTATAGAGTCATTGGAAGAAAATATTTGTTATTTGAGAAGTTTCAGAAAAGGTGATTCCACTGGGAAAAAAGATTAGAAATAATGATTTTCCTAGTTTTGGAAAAGTAGGTGGTGACTCTGAAAGAATTTTTGCATTTGTTCAAACATGAATGGAAGAGGATCTCAGTTTAGGGGAGGTCATGCTGAAGCTCCTCATGGTCAGCAGTATATGCCATATTATCATCCACAATACAATGGTTTGATGTACCAGCATCAGTACCCACATAACGCCCCCCCTCATCAACATACAACGATGATCAGACAGTTTGATTTGTCAGGGATTCAATTATCCCCTTATCCAATGGATGGTAGTTGGAGAGGTATTGTCCCATAGTTTACAGGGAGTGATGCAATCATTGCTAAACAACATTTAAGAAGTTTCAATGCTTTCATCCAAGATTTGGATGTGCCATATGAAGATTTACACATGAGGCTATTCATGATATCACTGGTTGAAGATGCTAGGGATTGGTTCAACAGCCTACTAGCTGTCTCAATTGATTCTCTCCAAGGATTTCAATATCAATTCCTCGAGCAATTTGGGAATCTAAGTGCACAAAATTTTGCTCTTCATGAATTAATACACATTCAGAAAGATCAAAGTGATACAATTTATGATTTTAATCAGAGATTCAATAAGTTGCAGAATAAGATACCTCTTGGATCAAAGCTACCAGATTCTATAGCACTGATTATTTACTTGAATGCTTTTGATCCAAAGACATGGTATGAGCTAAGAAATAAATTCCCAAGAAGTTTGGCTGAGGCACAAAAGATGGCACAGACAATTGAAAACAATAGGAGGGCTGCAGGGATAATGGATAAAAGAGACAACCCTAGGGTTCGTCAGCAAAGTAGTAGTTATCAGTACCGACAGGAGAATACTTATAGAAATGAAAGGTCGAGGTTGCATGACATGCCTTATAATACATACTTGAAGGACAACAAACCTATAACAGCTAGGCCTGGAAACAAGCAAGCTCTTGATCCATTGACAAAAGGAACCTATATGGTAAGTAAAAATTACTTCTGTGATTTTTGTGATATGCCACATTCCCCAAATTATTGTGTTGTAGCCCAAAAAATGCAAGAAGAGGGAATGTAGATTGAAAACAATGAAGAAGATCACACAGTATATCTGGCTTCAGATACTTTTCACCAGGTTGAGGAAGATGAAGGTGCAGGGCATTTCTCTTGCACAAAAAATTGTCACAGTAACAACAATGCATGTTGTGAGGCATCTAGTGAATATTCTAATACTAATGATGGACCTGAGGATTTTAATCTACAGTCAAGGGATTCTTCTACCTCTTATGAAGATCAGGATTAACAGGAAATGGGAAATGTTGATTCATTAGATAATAGGTATACAATACCTCTGGCTGCAGTTGAGAGTTATGAAGATATATTTGATCATGATGAGGTTTGTACATTTGAAAGTGATTTCCAAATTTTTTCAAACTCATTTTATGATGAAGAGTTAAATGAAGATCAGATGATTTTTTGCCAAGGTGTGTCAATGAGTAAGTTTCAGATATTTTCAAATCCATTCTATGAAAAGGAGGAAATAATTTTAGACAAGCAAAATGATGGAATAAATAACTGCATTGATGATGATTCTGATTTCCCATTCTCTGATGGTATTGGATTTCTGTTTGATAATGACAAAAGCAAGGAGTATAATTGTAGTGATGAAAATATAGAGACTTGTTCACTTGCCAGTGAACAGATTGTAGATTTGTTTACTTCTGAATACCAGGGATGTGCACATGATGATGATCTTGAAGTTTTGTCTCCAACTTACTTTTGTTTTGATAGTGAAAAATATTTGTGTAAAGATTCTTATGACTCCCTGTGTATTTCTTGGAGTGATGGTGATACTTTTGGTATTAATCAAAAGTTTGCTTCCATTCAGGATGAGGTATGTGATTCTGGAATTTCTAACTCATGTGGAAAATATGTTTATTTGCATGCCAAGGTTGGTAAAATTACAGATTTGATTGATTCATATATGCTAGATACTGGAGATGTGAGTTATAATCTAATGTTGATTCCAAATAATGATACTAAAGAGGTGCAAAAGGTTCCAGATTTGTGTGTTTCAGACAGTGTTGATATAACAGAACATTTTGTTTCTCAAGTAAAGCACTTTGATGATAAATTTTCAATACAGCTTGGAGAGTGTTTCATAATATATGATAGTGAGAGAGATATTACATAATTTTGCATTAAATATGTGTGCATTTTGTATGTTGGAGATAACAGAGATCTTTTTGATGATGAAGAGTATAAACTATAGAATTGTATAGGGATTTTGGGCCAAACTGAACATGATGATACTCTAAGAACTTGCAATAATAGTGACAGGAAATATTGCATGAGTATCTTCAAGAAGAGTCTGATATACTCAGGAGAAAATCAGGTATTTGACAGCGGAAAGCTTGGTCTGAGTTTCAGATCACTCAGAACAGATGAAGCAACACAGAGGATTAAGGGTTGCCAGTGCATGGACAACTCTTGCTTTTCCTCTTTAAAATTCTTTTCCATGCATAATAGTTTAGGGTTCTAGTTCATCTCCATCTTGCATTCATTTTGCATGCATTCCTTCATGCTTCATTTCCTTTTCCATTATGTTCATTGCTCATCATTTTGTGTCTAGTCTGCTCACCCAAAGATTTGGATCCTTGCAATGATTTTACTATCATTCATCCCCAGACAAAACCACTATTGGAACTGTAAAAATCTGGTGTTTTACATGTTCATTTTACTCATAAATTTCTAGATTGGTCCTACCGTGTGCATATTTCACTCATTTTCTGCCCATATAGCCCCTTTGAATCCATCGAGTCAGGCATCTTTTCTAACATTTATTTGCTGCAGGCTTATCAGCGTGACAATATGTGGGTCTCCCCAATCCGTTTTTCTAATAAAACGTCTGTGTTGCCTATTGGCAAGACATTTTCTGTGTCACGGTGATTGGAGTTTACTCACTGGCAGTTATCGGCACGACTTTCATGTTTTTTCGGCAACTAAGGAGTGGTATATTGGCATACATATTTTCATCTATGTGAGGTCTCCTCGAATGGGTCGGGTCTCACTGACTTGCGCATATGAGGATTCATCGACAGAGCTAGGCGGTATCGGCATTGTGTCTCAGTGAGGTCTTCTTGTCTTGCCGAACGGCAGTGGAAGGATACAACATACCGGTGTAAGTTTTGTCCTGGGTGGAAGCTCTCACCGAACTCATCATGTCTCGCTGACTGGAGGAACAAAATTATCTTTTCAGCATAAGTTAGGATCTTCGGTGGAGGTCATAGTGAACCCAAGGGTGTCTCACCGACCAACAACTATAACATACACTTTGATAAGACTTGTGAGCTTTGGTGTTAAGCCTTGGCGAGCCCGTTGGGTCTTGCCGACAAAATCTAACGAATGGATTTCGGCAAAAGTATTATGTTGTCTTGGCGAATTGGTATGTGCTTGGGGTGTTTCGTTGAAGCAATGTATGGTCTACAAGAGGTTCCCCCAAGGGTTGGAAGTTATAGCGACATGTATGAGACGTATGGACTCGTCGGCAAGAAAAACTTTGAGTCACATCAACCAAAGTGTTTCGTGTGGACTTTTCGGTGAAACAATGGGTATTCTCTATAGCATCTCCTTGATGGTTGAATGTCACGGCGACACTGAATTAAACAAAGAGCTCATCGGTGAGAGGGACTCTTGTGTCTCAGCGACTAGAACAAATGTAACATATATGTGCTCTCGGTATGACTAAGGGTTTTTCGATATGATATCTCCATGACTCAGATGGTCACGGCGAAGGCAGATAACACAGGGAATAGGGGAACACAGGCAGACAACGATAAGTGATATTTTTCCTTCGAGATACTTACAGGATGTCTTGGAGATTGTTCCATTGATGATCATTTTCAAACGTTATGGGCTGACATGTGAGATTTTCTTCAACACCGTTGCTTGCCAGCTCGATTGGAGCCTGAATTTGGTGCTGCGCCAACATGAATTTGAAACGATATGATTTCTAATGCTGGTGTATTTATATGCACCCAGATTGTAATTGAACATCATCAGATTTTAGATCACATACAGTAGTTAGGAATGGCTACAGTAGAATAATTTTCTCTTATCAGAGACTATGTGCATGTTTTAAAATGGCAAATTCAATGAAAATAAGCTATTGTGGCAGGTTATTTCTGGTGTCAATTGTATGTTGAACTTATTGAAAAGTATTGCTAAAGCTATCTCCAAGTTGATTCTTTCTGGTTGTTTAAATTGATGTAACAAGTTTACTTTCAGTTATCAATGCACATTTGCTGTATTTGTGTGATTAATTGACTGGTTCTCTCAAGTAGAGATTAAATCCTTTTCGTTGATCATAGTAATCAGGAAGATTCATCTAGATTATTAAAGTAGAGCTTAGTGGTCATAATCTTGCATTTGTTTATACAAGTTATGAACATATCATATGCATGCAATTTGATTTTCTACCAAAATAAGTTTCCCACTTCTATTTCATCTAACTCCGCATACCCAATAAGGCATTGGTCTCTGCAATTTCATTATTTGAATTCATTCAGCTTCTTTACATTTTTTCATTGATCATTTTAGGAGTTAGATTAGAAAAGTGCTTTTTCTATTGCTATCAAGTTTGGTTTCATTTGTTCACTGTCATCTGTCATTGTGGACAAAGCATTTCAGAAGGTTAATCATAAGATAAGTCTTCTCAATTCAAAAGGTACACCTGCCTGGGTTTAGCAGCACCTAAAGAGTAGAAGGTTGAGTTCTCTTGGCCTTGTCTGTTACCCTAAAGCATATCAAGAGATTGGCAACCTCTTGAGGCATTCATCCTGCATTTTTGAGAGCTAACATAATGTCATGAATATTTGGTTTTTATTTCTCCTAACAACTCTCCTCCTAGGGAGGATATCATAGTGCAAGAAAATCTGAACATTGACACATATAATAAAGATTCCTTTGGTGAAGTGACATTAGAGTCCCCTTTACTAACAAATCATGCAAATAAAGACTAGATTCTTGAGGTTATGACAACACAAATGGGATATCCTTTAATTAGTGAGATTCTTAAGTCCCCTTCCACTAGTGAATCACACAAAAAACTAAGAGATTTCTTGAAATATAGGGTGCAATCTAACAATGTTTTGCAGCAAATGAGTTGTAACTTAGTTGCTCAAACATGTAGGTAGCCACACATTACTACCACTCCATTATAGAGTTCCTAGTGTTGAAGACCTTTAAAAGACTCCCACTAACATAGCTGCAACTCATTCAACTATCATCTACATACAAGTGCCTATTTCAAGAACTATTACACATAATGCAAGAAGAGATCCAAGCCTCTATGAAATTGAATAATGTAACATCCTCCTTTCATCCCACAAAAGTTATACAGTCAGAAATCACATTCCATAAACATGAATTTCCCTCACTTGAGATTAAAAACAAAAATGAACCCTTGATGATAAAGGTGATCATTAATGAAATTGTAGTTAGGCGCACTCTCATAGAAAACAAAGCTGAAATCAATGTTTGTAGCATTGACCTCCTAGAAAAAATTGGCATGAACAAAAGGATCATTCAGCTCAATGATGTTCATATTCATGGATTTGACAATGTTAATAGGAAACCGCTAGGGATGATCGCATTACCTATTGAGGCCAGACCTATAGTGTTGCCTACCCCTATCCATATCATGCAAGGACCCCTTCCATACAATATTCTCCTAAGGAGGCCATGGATCCACGCTATGAAAGGAGTCCCATCTAATCTTCACCATACAATAAAATTTGAGTACAACAACAAGATATAAATGGTTGAAGCAGATGAATGAAGCTATGAATCATATGATCACAACACTTCCAACTCCCCTAACACTTTCCTTCCACAATCAAAACTTGAACCTATACAAGTTTTTGCTAATCCTTCACCTAAAACAAAAATATTTAGTGATAATTGGGGGTCGTTAGATGTTACACCTCCTTTCAATAAAGAATCCAAAAGATCACCCTTATGGTCCAAAGAGTCATAGAAAAACGATTCATCTTCAGATACAAGTTCTAGTAATGACGGGGGTTTCACACCTTCCTTTATGGGAGACTGTGAAATCTCACAACCTAAACCAAAACAACCTTGTGTTTTATATGCTCAACTTGGTTTTACGTCAGTAACATTAACCCATGATAGTGACAGGGGTTATCTAACTCCCATCAATTATGGGGAGATGAAACATAACTTTAAAAAGGGTTTGTGTTCTTGTGAAGAAGCTAATCCTTCTCAAAATCGCAAACCGCGTTCATCTTACTGGGAAGATTGCTATGGTATTAGATAAAATATCTCTCCTTCACATGGATACAATAAACAAATGCAAAAAACTGACATACCATACTCTTTCAAGAAAGATCTAGGGTTATCTCCCTTATTGCCATTTTGATCTAAGGCTTTAAGCAACAAAATTCAACATTTCAAGGAATGTGGTGCTCTTCCTTATGTTTAAGCACTTAATTCCTCTAACTAAAACTTAATTTCATCCTATTTAGCTCACCCTTATCCTACAGTAAGTGGGGGAAAGGGGTTAGTTATATTTTTCCTCGTATGACACTTGTCATTGCCTCTTTCAGCTAATTGATCACCTTCCATGAACATATAAGAGCAAGCTTGGGATGTGGATGACATGCCTTAAGTTGGATCGCATGTGACATACTACCTTTTTCATGATGTAGCTTATTTGAAACATATGACTTGGTATAGGGATTTCCATGTTAGCTCTCATGTCCTCCTTTTTTGTTGGAATTTATTGTTTGCTACTTTAAAGTAATTTTTCACAACATGGTGTTTAGAAATTTATTTAAAGTGGGGGCATACATTGGCATTATCATTTTACATTTTTCCTCTTTCATGGTTCTTAGTGCAGCCTTCTTGCTTCATACGATGCATCTTCCGCTTTGTGGATGACATTGGGTGGGATGTCCTTCATGAGTGTGATCTATCTTAGCATATTACATTCCTATTAGTGGCTTGATGCAACACACTGCATCCCTTAAGTTGCGAATCTTCTATTCTTTGATTGGTCCTCTCTTGGAGACATTAGGCACGATGTTCCCTAAGTTAATACCTTGCATGAACTAAGCAAGAATCCTTTGAACATTCCTTGCATGTTGCAATTTTGCATTTGTTGTTATATGGCCTCCTTGCATAACACAAATTGCATGCCTATAGAGCCATCACGTTTGTTCATGAGCTCCAAGCATACAAAATTTTTCTTGTCTCATGAAGCTCAAAAATACATTTTTGTGTGGTTCCTTATTAAAGTTATCAGGAGGTATAAATTTGGTATGGTTGAGTAGGAAGCCTAATCCGAGGCATGAATTTCCCCATAGCCACTTGCATGTGTGTAAGTGCATACCAACCATGAGTGTACGTGTCTCACCTTTTTAGGAATTCTCACCCATGGGACATGCAAGAGTTCCGTTGCCTCAGAGTGAATGAATTTTTAGACAAACAACCTAGATCTGATCCACATCATGTTGGACAAATGGTCAAAGCTTGATCTGAATTTTTAATTTTTGCTAATTTATACTTCTCCTCCTTCTAGTTATTGTCATTGCATGATTGTGTATCTCGTTTTTCTACATATCATTCTCCTTGTGTGTGTCCTATTGTGCTTATGTTGGTTTGAATTAGGATCTTGGATCCCAGGGGCTTGACTACTTCCTCGATCTTTGTTATCCTAGACCATCCACATTGGTACATACTACACTTGGACCCCTCTTGAATGTCTACTTTAGTGTGAGTCTGAAGCAAGTTCATCCTCTCACTAAAGTGGGGGCTAAATGTGGTGTGAAAAATAGTATCCCTTGCTTGATGACAAATTGGACTTAATGTCACCTTGGTCTAGTGTTGTGAGGTGTTTTACAAATCCACATTAGGCCTTGGACCCATTTTAAGCTAAATTAACCTAACTCTGTCCTAATTTAATGTTGTAAAATATGTTTATTTACATTTTCATTTTTAATTTGGGAGGCTTGTAAATCAAGTGGACCTAATCTAGTGTTTTAATGTGTTCTACACATTCACATGGGATTTAGGGCCCTTCTAAGCTAATTAGACTCAATTCTACCTTAATTTAGTGTTGTAAAGTGAATTTTTTATACTTTCACATTGAATTTTGGGCCCTATTGCATTTATGACCTTTATATCATCATTAATAGGCCCCTATGACCCCTTATTTTTGCATCCCGAGGCATATTTTGACTAATATCCTAATAAAAACACTTTAAAACCCTGAAATATTGAAGACCCACCTCAAAAACCTCAAAGTGGGACCCATTCTCCAAGGGTGGTGAATGAGTCCCTTTTGGGGACTTTTTCAAAATTGAGCAGGAAAATTGTAATCCTAACTTGAATTTTGATGAATGTCGGCCTTGGGGATCAAAATAATGGTCAATTGAATGGATTTCCTATATAAGAGAGCTCTCAAATCCTAATTCCATCCAAGTAATCCAAGTATCATCAAGCCTATATGTTATCAAGTCAAGCAAGCAAGAGTCAAGCATTCAAGGTCATTTCTAAGGCATTCAAGAGCAAGATTCTTCATCAATTGTTGCAGCAATCCAAGATTCATCATCATGAAAAGGTTATAATTGCATTATCTTATGTTCATTCTTCATTATCTCATTTCATCATTTGGTTTAATTACCTCAAAGGGGTTTGACCAAGGAAAACCCCTATTCCCTAACAATCAACATCTTCTCTCTCTTTCTTTGTGTGATTGTAGATCTAGGTACTTTGAAGGCTTGGAGATGATTGAATAATAGGTTTTAAACTTGTTAGATATATCTCCCTATTTGCAAGGTCAAAATATTCACAAAAGGTCACGTACAGTCCTGAAAATCACAGTTTCAGATCTAGACACCTAGAGGAACAAATTGAGCAGACAAAGAACAACATATTCATACTTTGAATTTCCAGAAAAGTCAAACTAGACTCATTCCCCATTAGTGGTGAATGAGTCCCACTATAGGTATTTTTCAGAGATCTTTACAGATTCAGATACCCATTTGTTCAAAACTTGCTCCGTATAGTTTTCCAGAATTGGGATCGATTCACCCATAATGTAAAATGAGTCCCACTAGCCTAAAAATCAACATTTTAAAGATTTAAGAGTTCCATTCCATCCCTAACAAGTTTATAGGTGCACACTTTCTGTTTCACAACTTTTTGTTTTATTTGTTTGCATTTCCAAATCATTTAGACTTAGTTTGCATATCACACTGTGTTTTCCAAAATTTTGTCTTTTCCAAGTTTACAGTTGGTAGTCAACCCCTTTCATAATTTCAAATCATATCCTAGGATAGTCCCTTAGTAGATCTCTTGCCTCTATTCATTCTTGGGGTGAAGATCTCTAGGGAATCCTTGAATATTAGTATGAGAAAAGCGATGTTCTATGTCTTAAACCATAAAGCATCCATTTTTTGACTACACAAGTTGGTCGAAGAGGGATGTTAAAATTCACCCCCAATCAGGTGTGTAATGACTCTTCCATATTTAGACATAAGAATCCATCAGGGATGACAACATGCCACATAGACATCTGTCCACCGTACGTGTAGCCTTGACAAATATTCTCTAATCAGCACACATGAAAAAATCCAAGTGGATGGAAGGAAATTAAGTGATGTGGAATTTCACCTTTGGATTTGATTTTCTAAGGTGAGGGTATGTGAAAGGGGAATTTGCGTAAGGGGTGCAAATTTGCTCCTATACATAGATGTAGAACCAAGAGGTTGTGACATGGACTGTGTCATTGGTTGTGTTGCAAATTGTGTCCTTGATTATGCCATTGGTTGCATTCCAAACAAGGGTGCAGGAATTGAGGTTGAAGTTTGAGTTGGAGCCCCTTGTACCATAGAAGAATTTATTTGTGGGTTATTGGAACCACTAGATGTAGACGTGTTAGGTACTTGGTTTTGTTGGTTTGGGGTGGGTACTGCTTGAAGTGTGTTCATGTCGAAGCCATGAGGTAGTTTGGCACCACTATGCAAAAGTTTGGCCAAGAACCTTTGAGGGTCCAATAGCACTATCTCATCTACAAGTGATGCAACCTCTGAGTCTTGGGAAGTTGCTTCTACTTCCTCTATAACTACTTGTCCATGTTGGTCTCTTGTGAGGAATTTTTCAAAAGGATTGGTAGATGCCTTGGGTGGTTCACTAGAAGAGGTACCCAATTTTAAGTTGCTTGTGTGGTTATAAAGGTCATTTGAATCAAATAAGTCATTTTTTAGGGATCCATTTCTTTCCTTTTCCTTTGTGACCTTGTTCTACCATAAAAGGGCTTGCAAGGGGAAGGTGTATGATGTGATGAACTATGAAGCCTAAGGTAATGAAAATGCAAGGGTATGACTGAAGCCTAAGGTATGCAACCTAAGTGATATTTTTATTTTATTTTTGAAGATATAGGGATTCCTAATAATGATACCACAATTAAGGGTCAAGGTGACAATAGTCAAGGTGTGAATAAGGTAATGTCACAATGATCAAAATAAGAAGTATGTCTATGAATAGGGTATGCAAGATGTGAGAAAAAGGGATGGAGTACTATGATCTAGTATGAATAATAAAACCTCTAGTGAACCTAAGATATAGTTGCTAATGAATCTAAGATAGGTATAACAACTAATCTGATTATCAATGACCTTGGGTATAATAAAGACTGATAGGATATGTTGACAAGGTGGTCTCAAATTGGACTGATGAGATGAGGAACTAGCCTAAATGACGATGGACTAGGATGATTGTTTTCTAAAAGATAAGGTCAAGAGAATACAAATTTGAAGCTATGGCCTAGTCTAAGTTTGATGAACTTCCTAATCAAGATGTTTATGCAAGCTAAAAAGATGACCTAAAAATTTGACCTATGGGGGAATGTCTAATGCAAAAAGATGAGGTGATGGATGAATGGATAATGGTAAAAATGAGGTGAGAAAGTCCTTGGTCTAAAAAAATTAAAGGTTAAGATCATTTTGGATATGTAGGCCTAGTTCGTTTCAAATGTTGTAAGTTTTAGGTGTGGTGTTTGATTTGTATTGGCAATGTTTGTTTGAAAAAACACGTAAAAAAAAAAAAACATAAAGTTTTTGAGTGACTCTGATATAAAATTAGAGAACATTTAAGTAGGGGCTTATGTTAGTCCCAAAATTATTTTTCCGGTATTGAAAAATTTCAAGAACACTTGTAAGCAAGAACAACCTAGGCTAGAAAGTGGATACTACTTGTTGTGTCCCTACTTAGATTGCTCCAAACAATGAAACAAAGTGGACAACTAGAGATCTTGGTGACAATGACTCCCCTTACCTGACACATGCACACCAAGTTCTCTTACCCCCTAAGATTTAGAGACCTTGAGGGATTTTCTATCTCTACAATGAAAAGTGGAATGTAGGGTGGGTTCGAAGGTTCAACCTCCTGCACCAACAAGTAAAAAGGATTTGGGATGCTACAAAAAATGGTTCTTATTCTGTGTTTCAAGGAAATACTAGTGCTATACATGCAATGGGTCACTCAATTAAGAGGCCTCCCAACCCATAAAGGGTTTTTACGTATCACACAGATACTGAGAGAGACTTCCATCAGTATAAGACATCCACACCAGGTGATTGAAGACTTTCCCAACAATCACAATAATTTATATATCCCAGACCGAAATAGTACCACTTGGGTCGTTCCCTCCCATAAGTTGGGAGGAAAGCCACTTAAGGGATTGACACAACAAAAATAATGGGTCTGGTTTCTGATAACCAAGTTTGCACCAGGTGAGAGCATACACCTACCATCTCAAGCACAAAAAACACTGGTTCATTAACCCCCCATATGAAAACAAAAAGAAAGTGATGGGTCTGACTTTTGATCACCGAGTTTGCACAAGGTGAGAGCATACACCTACCACCTCATGGAAAATTAACCCCCCCTAATTATTCTATGTGAAAAGAAACACTTAAAATAAAGGAAATTAAGGAGAGCCCTACAAAACCACTAATTAGTAATTTAAGCATTCAGTCTTCAACAAATGAAAGTTTAAGTTTTCATTTTAAGTCTTTGATATGCGAACCTGTAGAAAGCCAAATAAAAAAAGATTAGCGATAACATCAAACTTAAACTAAAAAGGAAAATGACATTAATCTAACTAACAAAAGTTAACAAAAAAAAAATGATCTAAAACTAACTAAATTAATCCAACTAACCAAAACTAATCTAAATTAATCTAAACTAAAGTTAATCTAACAAAATTAATTACTAACATTAATCTAAATTAATCTAAACTAATATTAATTTAAACGAACAAAATTAATTACTAAAATTAATCTAAATTAAAATTAATCAAAACTAATATTGATTTAAACTAACAAAATTCTAAATTAATCAAAAAAAAAAAAATCTAAATTAATACTAATAAAATTAACTTATATTAAGTAATCTAAATTAATCTAAACCAAAACTAAATTAATATAAATTAATTAAAACTAAAATTAATCAAAATTAAAAAAAACTAACAAGATCAACTTAATTTAAATGTAGAAACGCCCAATTGATGGGCCAATAGATGAAGGAAAACGTAGTGGAGGGATTATTTATGCTATTTATGTTTCCTAATTCTAAGGCATGTGGAGGAAGGTGTTATATTTTCAGAACATGGTTATGACCATAAAAGGAGGAATTGATTGTGGTGGCACAAATTATGGTAGAGATGATTCATGAGGAACTGTGGCGACGTAAATTTTGGTAGACGTTTCATGAGGAATTAAGTCATGCATGCTGCACAGCATGGTCTGATGCCATGAGAGTGGGATGTTTGAGCCACTGTTAGAAGGGAAATGGAGGAAGCCCATGGCTTAGCTATGCAAGGCCTTTCTTAGGGATGATTGATAGATTTCTAACCATAAGAACAAAAACTTCCACGATCGCAAAATTCCTATGATCTTCTCCCCTCCTAAACTTCTATCCACTCTTTAAAGTGCAACAAATTTAATCGTTCCAATGATTAGATCTACACAACACTTTCAAAACCAAGTGCAAGGATTCACGCTAGGTTCACTAAATGTGATCAGGAATTTAAGATTTAAGATTAAGATATTAAGATCATTAAACACAAAAACCCCAATCAACTATGAAGAACAAAGGAAACATAAATGTAAATACAATGAAACAATGTTACTAGGTTCATGTGTCCATTGGCTAACCTCTATAGCCCTTCTCCATTCCGTTGTAAATAATTAATGCCCTTAGATTATAAGTATGCACTAACAAGCCTATAACCAAGACAAAGCAAAATATCAAAGTTTATTCCCAATAGCACAACATATATAATCTAGATTCTAAAAATGATAGTGACAACATCCTTTTTTAGAGAGCCAAACGTGAAATGGGTGATCGATATTAAATGATTTTTATTTCGATTAATGGATGAAACTAGACGAGACACAATAAAATAGAAATGAGACTAACAAAATAATGGAGAAATTGTCCGATTTTTACAAAAACCACTTCAGTTTGAGAGGGAAATTGCATTTTCAAATAATGGAAACATTATTTAAATGAAAAAGGAAAAGGTAAATTGGCTTTTTGATTAAATACAAATTTAGTTCAAAAAGAGAGAAAATATGAGTCATTTAATTAAATAAAATTTAATTAACTTGTGACAAAAAAAGTTAAAAGTGAATAATTAAATAATTAACATAATTATTTAATCATAGTGGAAAGTGACAAATAATTAAATAAATATAAATTTATTTAATTATAGAAGTCAAAGATATTAGTGATGTAATTAAAATAAATAAAAAATTATTTAATTAATCAAAAGAGGACATAGAAGGATAAAATGAATTAAATTATTTAATTAATAGAAAACTTTATGAAATTAGATAATAATTAAATAATTAAGATTATTTAATTATCAAGGATGAAAAAGGGGTTTTAATAAAGTCATAGGCCTAGTGATAATTTTCAGTATCTACATTGGGTTGTCAATATTTGTTGGGTTTATTGTAGATTTGAAAATTTTCAAATTTGGGTCAAAGAGGGTTTCTTGATTTGAGTTTTCATATGAGGGTTTTGTAGGGGAGATTTTATGGATGACCTCTTAAGACAAAACAAACCTCACCATTGGATCCAGGAGGCCCAAGACATGAAAAATGAGATAAAATTCAACCTATATTGGAAAAGTTGAAAAAACGGATTTTTTTTAGCCGTATGACCATTTTGGCCATCCAAGTTGCCCTGTCATAAAAATTATTAAAAAATATATAGTCTGTCTTATGAAAAGAAATCCACAAAAAATTCTTTCTTTTCAGGCTTGAAAAATTATATAATTCAAGACCCGCAAAATAAATAAAAGGTGAGTTAAAATTTATATTAAATAAAATAAAATATAGGGGGGGTCTGCAGACTTCCCCCCACATACTCACCTATGCAGATGATAGCCTGCATTGACAAGCTGCAAATGGTACGATAAGGTACCATTGGTGGGCTGACCCCACCCCTATAGGGGGTTAAACAAATAAAAACCATCAGGGATTTGTCACACTTCTCATTCTTCTTTCCCTTTTCCTTAGGTTTTCCAAGAACATTTAGGGCCTCCTTGGAAGTGATGGATACCTTCCTCCTCATCTCTTCAGAAAGAAAAGAACCCACCACATCTTTAGTCTTCAATATAATTGAAGTACTCCCAACATCCATAACAAGAGAATCCCACGAATTAGGCAAAGAACAAAGAAAGATCTAACATTTCTCCTCCTCATCCATTTTGGCACCAACTGATGCCAATTGAGCCACCAACATATTGAATACTTCTAGGTGGTCTATGATTCATCCACTCTCTTCCATTCTCAAGGAATATTACTTCTTCCTCAAGAAAATCTTGTTCATTAAAGATTTGGCTTGATACATCTCACCAAGCTTCTTCCATAGTTTATGTGCAGAAGTCTCTTCATGGACATTAATTAAAAAAAAGTCTCCCAAGCACAATTTGATTAGAACCTTGGATTTATTATCCATAACATCATATTGAGAATCTTGAGTAGGATTTGTAGGCCTTGAAACATTCTCATCAACAACATCCCACATATTTCAATATATAAATAGATCCTCCATCTTTAGCTTACATCTCAAAATTATTTCCAATTTTTTTGTCCACCTCTATTCTCCCTAATGAACTTGCCATCTAAAAATTCTTGTAACAAGATCACAAAGTGTCTTCTACACAAGCTCCCTCTCAAATCTATATTATTTCAAAAAACTCAACAACCTACAACTGAAACCAAAGGTGATCAAGCTTTGATACCAATTGCAAGGAAGTTAAGGTAGAAAAATGACTTCCTACACTAATCTTGAGAGGAGAAAAATGCAAAACTTTACAAATATTTAACAGTTACAAAAACTTAAACAAAAATAAACAAAAATATCATGCATATCACAACACAAATATTTACATGGGGACAACCCTTTGGGAGAAAAACCACACACTCCAAAAGCCATTCAAAATATTATTTGGAAATCAAAATATTACAATATGCCTACAGATCAAGCTTATCATAGGAGTATCATCATCAAAGATCAAGAGACAACACGACTACTATTTGACTCTCAAAATACACCCCTGTCGATAGAAATCCCAGTCACTTATAACAAGCCCTTTTGGAACCTTCTAGAATTAAGGTTTTACAAAGTCATTTTTCATTTGACGTGTTAATGGAAAAACCTTGAAGTTTCAAAGGGAAAAAACCTTGATGTGTTAGTGGTAAAAAACCTTGGTGTGTCAGCAGGAAAGCCTTGATGTGCCAAATTTTCTTGCTATGAGTGTACAATATTTGCATGATTAGTTGACATATACCAACATAGATCTTATCAACAATAAACGGTATATAATTTCAAGGTTGAGACACATTTTCCCAATAGCTGGTGGTGGTGGTGTGGTGGTGACGGTGGTGGTTCCAGTGTCAAAGGATCAATCAAAGAGGAACCTTGATCCTGCCCATCATGCACATCTCTGGGATGTTGTCCATCTTTTCCATCTTGGGGAGGCTATCGAGGAGGATACTAAGGTAATCTACCCTATCTCTGACCCCTACCTCTACCTAGTACTTGTCCTACTACTAGGTCTATCGACCAAACTAGTGCAAACTATAACTACCATGCATCATATGTAGTAGTCCCTGCATCATATGGCCCATCAATGTATACCCATGGCTATTGGATGAGCTGTCAAAAATCATCAACCACTACCTAGGGTGGAATCTGTGGTCCCCACTTGACCTCTCTAGTAGTTTGTGCGAACACGACCCTATACTCCTGCGGAACAATAGCTTGAACCTACCAAAATTTTGGGGAAACCAATTCGAAAGGTACCTCTCAATCATCATATGCTTCTGACCTTGCATGTATCTAATCTGAGGCATAAAATAGCTGCTGATGATCATCGAACCATGACAGTTCTTGCAACCATGGTCTCCATCAAAAAAATGTCATGTTGTCAATGAATCGTCTCTAGTATGGGAAACCTATTGGACCTGTGTGATGGAGTGTGGTCATGGCTCCATATCGATATATAGTGGGCTCACTTGCATCAATATCTCCAAGCTAATAATAGGTTAGAAAAAAATGTGCTTCCAAGCTTAGATGTGTAACAATGTAATACCAACCCCTATGCTCTGTCCTCCCATGTAGAAAACTTGATGCATATCATGGTATAGTGATGCCAGGATCACGAGGCCTCAAGCAAAGAGAGTCATATCCAATATCACTCGTGACCAAGTAAGCCCCCAACCAACATTGAAGCCTCAACCTCACCTGCTAGCATGAGCACTCCACAAATCAAAGCTCCAATAACTAAGGTCAAGTTGGTGCCTGTCCATAGTAGTCTTGCAAGTCAATCTATGTAGTCTCTACATTGAGTATGTCATAATAGGAAATTGTATCGACATCCCAATCATAAATAACCCACTCACCATAAATCAAAACTCACAAGATACACTAGACATCCTCTAGAGTAACCGTTGCCTAGATCTAGTAGGCAGGTGGAAAGATGAAGTCTCACTATGCCACCGCTCAATCAACGCTAACATCATAGCCAAATGTGTCCTCATCTTAGACATTTGTGCCATGAATCCTACCCCAATCACTTCAAGAAACATCCTCGCTTGGTTTATAAAATGGCGAATGTGCGAAACAATGCTAGGTTTGTGCTCCCTAGACTAAATCGACTGAATGATCTACCGCACAATTGAAGTGCACCACATCAAAATTGCAATAAAGATTATAAAATTTCAAGTTTATAACCCTAATCTACAAAAAGTGTTGCTATTTGAAAAAGCACATCAACATTGTGTGAGTGATTGTACTATACCAAAAGGTCAAAAGCGATGCTATTTTCAAAAGTGTGTTAGTATTTCAAAGGAAACACTAGACCTAAAGATCAATAGCGATGCTCCTTGCAAAAGTGCAACATTATTTCAATAGTGCCATTTAACCTTGAAATCTACCATGCTGCCATTTGCAAAAGCATGTCAACTTTTTAAAAGTGATGCTATACCTAACTTGGAAAAAGCGACACTATCTGTAATAGTGCCACTACTCAAGAAAAAGTGCCATTGATCGGGACAAAAGCAATGCTATACAACACTGCTATTATTTGAACTCTTTTACATAGCATTAAATGCATACAAAAATTAAAAATAAAGGAAAGTTTTGATTTGTGTACCAAGGGTCTTGCATTTGCTTCCTGTTGGTACTCTCATACCCTGTTTGCGAGGTGTTGTGGGAGCTCACAATCAACCATCTTTCCAAGGTGTCAAATAAAATCAACTAGGTTTCACTAGGACTATGAGTGCAAATGACTTGAAAATGATCCCTCCATCTCTATTTAAGCCTAAAACTTAAGGGTTTTACCCCAATTTGAGGGGGAAAATGGGATTTTAATCCCTTTTCATCAATTTTAAGCTATAGGGCCTATTTTGAGGCATTTTTCATGTTTCTAAACTTGTTTCTGTGTCTTGTAGCCTATTTTTGCACTTGAATCAATGTTGAATCTTTGTCGCAACTAAACTTGAAAATTAAAATTTCTGCCCAAACTCTTGAGGGGGGAAGGTACTAGCTTAATTCCTTCTGCTGGGGCAATAGTGGGGCATCCAAAAATTAGGAATTTTTAAATTTTTGATTTGAGCAACAGTATAAATCTGAAAAGCATTTGTCTTTGAACCAATGTAACATGTACCTCACTTCAAAGAGGGGAAAATTTTAGACACTTAAAATTATCCTAATTGATATTGCACATCTGAATCTAATTACTAACACCATTTCATCTTGAATCACCTCTTTTTGACCATTTAATTAAATAAAATTTATTATTTAACTAAATTCATCACTTTCATTTATTAATCAAATAATAAATATTATTTGGCTAGTTCATCCCCTTTCACACTAATGTTCATCTTATTTAATTAGGTAATGTGAATTATTTTAATTAAATTTCTTATGTCCTCAAATTTAATTAAATAATCTTAATTATTGAATTAAATGTCATTTAACCCTCTTTCATTAAATAAATTAATTATTTAATGATAATCCTAATTTCACTCATCTTGCACGATTAAAACTTGCTTTAATTATCTAAATTGCTACTTTTCCCTCAACCTCCCACTTGCAAGGGAATATTGCTATAAAATATTCCTCTATTTTCACCCATTCAAAAATAGGATTATCTTCTAACTGTTAGTCCCTTTTTCAGGTTGCCTTTCATTCTCTAGTTATGCACTCTTTAATCTCTTTGGTTTTGGTTGTTTGAAGAGTCTTCCCGATCCAATTTGAAATGTCTGAGTTTCCTATTGGCAAGACATTTCAGAAGTCTTGGCGATTGAATTTATCATTCAGGCTGCAGTTGGCAAGACTTCTATTGTATTTCGGCAGTAGAAAGTATTCTCTATCGGCTTATGGTATATAGTCAGCTTAAGGTCTTATCGAAATTGAAGTGTCACACCGACTCACTTTAGAATGAGCATTTCGGCAAAGTGTATTGCCATCTGTGTGAAGTCACAGCGAATTTGCAAGGTCACACCGACTGATGGTGGATGGAAGTGTATCGACAAGAGTCTGGGTTTTCGGAATAGGTCTCGGCGAGTGACCTTCGGTCTCTCCGGTGGAACATAAAGGGTCTTCGTCGACATAGGTTTTGATTGTCTCAACGACACACAAGTGAATGAAGACTTTCAAAAAGACATGGTGTGCTCTACAGGAGGTCTTCCCGATATCTTAATGTTATAGCAATGCACAAAAGGAAAAAAGGTTTCAGTCAGTGTGAGATCATTAATGTCTTGGCGATCTATTGTGAGCTCAAGATGTTTCGACAAAACACAGGACAGTCTACGTGATGTCTCCCCGAAAGTGTTATATCTTGGCGACAAGAATGAAATGTGAGCTTTTGGTGAGACACATAATGTATATATGATGTCTCCCTGAGGTCTCTCCTACCGGCCTGTGTTCATTGTGTTGGGGAGATATCTCCCCGACTCCAGCTTATCTTCTCGACTGTGGTGGCCCCTTTCACTTTGGTGAGACTTTCCTCCGTCGTGCAGACTTTGGCCGGATGTATCCCCAACTTGTTGATAACTTGTCGATATGATGGGCTCCTCGGCGTGACTTCATGCCCTTTGCTCGCTGTCGCCCTGATGTCTTCCCGAGTCCTTCTTCTCTTGCCGATTGTGTGTTTGTTCGGGTGTCACCATGACCTCTTGTCAAGTGAGCTTTCTCTCACCGATGGGGGGATATTCTAAGTTGAAATCTCACGTTGATGTGCACCTGGTCTCACCAACTCAATTGTTCGATCAAACACACAGATTCTCGCTATGATGTCTGGCCGACTGGGCTATGTCTAGCTGACTGGTCTGCTGGGGAGGTGACTGATGTGGATCGATTTCAGGATGTATTCAATGTGGTTGGTCACCTGTTTGGGCTCAAGAATGACAATGAGGATCTCAATTGGGATCAACATGGTGACTCCATTTCGATCCTGAACCTTGATTGCTGGTGTGAGTTGGTGCAACAGAGGTGGAATTTATTGTAGAATTAGGGAAACGGGTTCTCTGAGGTGGATAGGTGGTTGGGACAGATGGCTTCTACATTTGTGGCCTTTGGATCTATGATGGTCGCACCCGTAGATTTCCTAGATGGCATGATTGATGTTACTTCCTAGTCTAATTGCCATGGCTAGCCATCCCTGTACCTGCTCGTTTTGACCTAGTGGTGTGACATTCTCCTTGTTCCATCTGACATGAGCTTTCAAGATGATTAAGATTGGTTGGTGGAGGTTCGTGGCCAAGCTGCAAGATGTGCTTCCATGTCAGCTAGGGTTTCTGTTGGTGTCCACATAGACTCGTGCTAACATGGTGACCCTGGTTGTATAAATGTAATTTCTTTTCAAAAGGTTAGGGGTTCAATGGCAGTTTGAAAACATTGTAAAGGGAACCAGTTATCTCTGGTTGGGTAGCTAGGGTTCGATTTGAAGCAAGAACACTTAGGGAAAATCAGATTATTGTCAATCTTTAGGATCTAGGGCATATTTCACTGAATGTAGGGTTTCTGGATGTAAATGGAATCATGAATATGACTGATTGAATTTAGAAATTTCTCCTTGTAATGGTGTGCATGAAATTTTAATGAAACTAAATGATCAAGGATCATTTCATTTTCTGGTTTTGGTTGATGCTCTTGTTTAAGGAATGAGTTAAATTGCATTAATCAATCTAGAGTTTTCTATGCATTATTAAGGGATCAGATAAGAAGTTTGATAGATTCAATCACTGGTTTATGGGTTAATAAGGTTAACTTCATAAAGACTTAGATTTCCAGAGTTAAATACCCCTTCTGTTGCACATTTTCATGACTCCTTGCCCAAGGATATTGGCATTGGTCTGATGCTAGTTGTATGCCTTCACTGACCTGGTTATTCAACCTGGATAACAATAATTTTAATAAATCAATTCTGTTTAATGTTACACTATATTTGTTTTATCATTCTCAGCAGGATATACATTGTTTGCTCAAAGGAAGCCAACTCTTAGTGAACCCTAGTATATCTGCTATAAGGAGATTGAATCTGATTTGTTCAAGGGATTACCCCCTGGGTCTTGCAGAGCCTGAAGTGAAGGATATTGCAGCCACAGATGTTGCATCTCGTCTGTTGGCCATCTGTCTAGCGAACATTCAGGCATTGAGCTTGGCAAGCTCATAGGTGTTTGAACAGATCTACTGGTTAGTTGTTTCCTAAACAAGAAAATGACCAACAAGATGGTGACTCCGATGGGGAATCATGTTTCATATTGAATAGAATCTCCAAGGTGTTTTATCCCATAGTTTGTTCATAGAGTCAGTCA
The DNA here is from genome assembly GCA_007258455.2 of Sequoia sempervirens. NCBI lineage: Eukaryota > Viridiplantae > Streptophyta > Pinopsida > Cupressales > Cupressaceae > Sequoia > Sequoia sempervirens. Next base: position 490,487,318 of record VDFB02058242.1, read on the forward strand.
TTTGAGAACATTGATCAAGCATAGATTCTGTCCTTGCCTTTGTGTTTATATTCCTGAGTGATTCCTAGTCTTATTCTTGTCAAGTTATAGTTACCAAGTTTTGAAAGTTGTGTTGTTTAATAATCTATCCCAAGAAGCTTGGGTGGCAACTCTAAAGTCTTTGTACCAGTGCAAACTAATATTTAAAGATATAGAAGTTCAGAGCAGAAATTCAAAGAGAGTCAAGAAGGTTGAAGGAATCCCAGTTCAAATGAGGAGAACACAAGGTTATTACAGAAACCATCCAGAGCAGGAGCTGGAAGAAGAGTTGCCTAGAAACAAAGGAAAATGGGTGAAGGAAAAACCAGCACAAAAAGGTATATCTAAACCGCATCCCACCCCTGAACATCAAGTTTCTTCTCATTTTGGTTCACAAAGTGAAAGAGATTTGGTAGATTTAGATGATAATGTATCCAATGAGAGAGGGGAAGTGCATATGAAAAATATTGTAAATGAATATTCATCAGATCATGGCCAAAATTCCATACAACAAAGGGGAAGGGGTAGATTCCAAAGGAATAATAGGAATACCTGGCATGCTAGGACCATAGAATGCCCCACTCCCACACCTCTTAGGGCTATATTTGTCCCAAATGATTCATCCACTAGGGATGACTATTCCCACAACCCGCATCTATACCAAATTGCTAGTACAACTTCTGATAGAGAGTCTACATTACCTGATGAGGATGAGATCTCTGATGATATACAAAGACTTAGTCAGCAAATTGCTGCACTAAATGAGAGTAGGAAATAGAAAGAAGCAGCAAAAGAGAAAAAGATAAGAGATGCTATGGATAAAAGGGATGAGCTGCATAGAAGGTTAAAAGAAATGGAAGCCATGGATAGATTGGCATCCCAACAAAATGAGGAGGATACCCTGGTATTGCTAGAAACTTTAGGAAGGATCCTCTCTAACCCCCTAGTTAATAAGATCAGAAGTAAACCTCAAAGTGATAGAGTTGAGGAACATGTTGTTCCTCCTCCTAGGAATACCAGTAAACAACCTCAAAATGTGGACAAAGGTAAGCGTCCTATGTAGGAAAAGAGAGGAAATGAAGGAATAAGGATAAATGAAGGAGGTGCTGAGAAGCACACAGATCAAAATAACACTCCCTCACTTTTTGATAAGCTAATGAGAGAAAATGAGGAGTTGGAGAGAAAGACAAGGGAGATGGAATTACTTGCAGCAAACAAAGAGATGAAAAGGAAGCTTAGTTTCCTAGAATCTACTTTGAAGGATCCTATCCCTGATGCTCAAAACACATGTGGTCGATCTGTTTCTTCAAACCCTAATAATGGTGATAGAAGCTCACCCAAAGATAATCCTTCTAGCTCCCTTCCACCCCCTAGAGGTCATGAAAAAGCTGTCCATTTTGTTGATCTACAAGAGCCACAAGGTCGACAATTAGGTCATGAAGATGAAAGACAGAGAGACACTGATACCCAAGGTGAAGAAAGAAGACCTGTGGGAAGAAGAGTGACTCATACTAATAGATAGAGGCAATTATGTTTTGATAATATCCCTGGTTACCCAAACCTTGTACCTGATAATGCTAGGAAACATGTGCCAAAGTTGGCAAGCAATAATGCTATCAGTGGTGAGGATCACCTTAAAGCTTTTCAAAGTTTTTTGGAGGACTTTGAGTTATGGGAGGAGGATGTAGCCATGAAGTACTTTATGCAGTCTCTTACAGAAGATGCAAGAGACTGGTACAAAAGTCTACCTGATTTAAGCATTGACTCTAAGAACTCCTTCAGAATTTTTAGAGAATAGTATGGAGACCAAACTGATCCAAGGTTCAGGCTGCATGATTTTAATAACATCACAAAGGGACATAATGAAATGGCTACTGAATTAATGCAAGATTCAAGAAAGCAATGGCTAAGGTCCCTAGTTTCCTCCGAGCAAATGAAAGAGTATGTTTGGTGACTTACTGTAATGCATATGACACCAAGATGTGCTACTTGCTCAGAGATAAAGATCCACAATCTCTGCAAGAGGCTTACAAGATGGCTGTAAACATTGAAAATAATAGAAGAGCATCTGGTAAGATGGGTAGGAGAGATGATCCTAGGCTTACCAAAGCTTCTAAGCCTTCAAATGATTAAAGGGGCCAAAGATACAGCACCATAAACAACGTGGGATCAAGTTTTGAGTTTGTTGCAAAAATAAGCAAAGGCTGAAAAGCCTCAATTTCAGAGGAATAAGAGGCCCCCAAGGTTGCAGGACTATCCATATCACACTAACTGGAATAATGGAAGGCCTATCCAAAATAATCAGAGAAACTTCCAAGGAGTTCCTGATCCGCTATAGAAGAATACCTCAAACATGGTAGATAATCTGCCATGGTGTGATGCTTGTGAAATGCCACACTCCTCACATTAGTGTGCTGTTGTGGCCAAGGCAGTGGAAGAAAAGCAAGGCAGTTATGAGGAAGGTGATTATCCTGGCAACCCTAATGAGACTTCGAATGTGTTCATGACCAAGTCAGATTTGGAGTATGAGGAATATTCCTCTGACTGTGGTGCTGATACAAATGAGACAGATATGCAAAGATAAGAAGGTCTTCTTCATTAGCAACAAGTATTTTCTGATGGAGAAGGAGATGATCAGTTTACTACTTACAACCTTGAAACCTATGGAATTTCTTTGAGGAGACCTTCTAATGAAGAGATAGAAAGGTATGCAGTTGCATTGGCCACTAGAGCTTAGGCTAGAAATGATATTCACCTCAGAAACAGGGTGGTAAAGGCTAATCTAGGTCACCAAGGGGGAATATTCATCAAAGAAAGTGATACTGATCCTAAAGGGACTAGAACTGAAAACATAAAGGTGAGTACCAAAAATAAGGAAGTCAAAGAGCCAAGAATTTCGGCTAAAAAGAATGACAAAGCTAAGATAAACAATGAAGCTACTTCATCAGATACAAAGATGAAAGAATTGAGGCCTGCAAATCAAAGTGATGGTAAGAAAATAGATGCACCGACTTCTCATGAAGTTATATTCCCAGAGATTCCAAGTTATGCACCAGTTGACATGTTTTAGGTCCTATCTCAGATAAGGGTCACAGTCCCACTTCTTGAGATGATGAGGATTGATGACCATAAGCATAAAACAATGGCAATCATCAAGAGCATTGCTGGGAACAATCAACCCAAAATGGAAGCTCAAATACCTGAAACAAGTGCAGGCCAGGTGAAGGATGATGTAGCTCGACTAAATGCAGATGAGAATCCTAAAGTCAATCTAGGAACTACAATCACTGCTAACCCTGATCTGGTCAACCCCTTCTTTCTGAGCCTGATTATCAATGAAAACTTGCTCAGAAATTGTATGATTGATTCAAGCGCCTCAAATAATGTGATGCCTGTTAAAATCATGGAGGAAATGGGCTTGAAGGTGGATAGCACTTATGGAAAATGCTATGCTATGGACTCAAGGGAGATCCCTGTGATTGGAATCATAAATGAAGTATCATATAGATTGGTAGCTTGCTCTGAGAAGGAATTTGTCATGAGGGTCATAGTAGTTGATATCCCTCCAGCATATGGAATGCTGCTATCAAGGAAATGGTGTGCTTCTATGGGAGGAAGTATGCAATGTGACTTATCCTTTGCTACCTTTTCAATCAATCAGAAGGATGTTAAGATTTCCCAAGAGTCAAGGTGCAAGCATATGATTGAATCTGCTGATAAAATAGAAGAACCTCTACTCATCAACTTTGTTGACACTGATATGGATACCTTTCGAGTAGAGGAAGTAGAACAAGAGGATGGAGAGACCAAGTCAGTGCCAAAAGTCAAAGAGATCATGCACACTACTTTAAAGGAATCAATTTGGACCATGTACTTTGATGGAGCTTGCTCCAAGGATGGCTCAGGTGCTGGTGTCTTGCTGGTATCACCACAAGGTAAGACTTTTAAATACTCCTTTCTACTCCAATTTGCATGTACAAACAATGTGGCTGAGTATGAGGCTTTGCTACTTGGCCTAAAAATTGCCTCTAAACATGGTATAAAATCACTGAGGGTATTTGGTGACTCAGAGCTAATTATTTCTCAAGTCAGATCTAGATTTGTCACTAAGGACAAGCGCTTGAGGCAATATAGGAATGAAGTGTGGGATACCATTGAGGCATTTGATGCCTTTGGAATAGATTCGATAGAAAGAGGGAAAAATGCCAAGGCTGACTTGTTGGCTAATATAGCTATAAAATTGGATGAAGTGACCATCAATGGCATCTCTGGTATTGAGATACAAACTAGGCCTACAGTGCTTGATAATGTCTGCAATTGGCAGGTGTTCCAAGATGACAATGATAGCTTGAGATTCCTGCACTATGTTGACCAATATGAGCATCAGGAGATTGATTTTTGTCTTATATGTGGTAGAAGAAAATGGTAGAGAGACCTTGTTTGGGAATGAAGTAATTCAACTAAAGAGCAAAAAAATCCCAAAAGGGCTGGTAGCATTGGAGAGAATCTTTGAAGGACCAGATAAGTCCAACACAAAACAAGTAGCTACCCATAAGGAAGACCTAGAAGAAATTAATCTAGGGACTGATAGTGCACCAAAAAAGGTATACATAGGTAAGAAGATGAAGCCACATGTAAGGAAGATGCTGATTACCCTATTGAGGAAATATAGGCATGTGTTTTCCTGGTCTTATGATGACTTGAAGGCTTACAGGGAAGACTTGTTCCAACATGAAATTCCCCTAAAACCTGATGTGAGACCATCCAGGCAGAAGCAAAGGCCTATCAATCCAACCTTGAAATCCAAGATGTAGGAAGAACTAACAAAATTGAGTGATGCAGGAATCATTAAGCTCATAAGGCATTCTTCATGGATGTCGAACCTGGTTCCTGTCAGAAAAAAGAATGGTGATCTCAGGTTGTGCGCGGATTTCAAAAACTTAAATATTGCATCGTTGAAGGACAATTATCCTCTTCCAAACATGGAGGCGATGCTGCAGAAGGTGACTGGGTGTGAATTAATGTCCATGATGGATGGATTCTCTGGTTACAATCAGTTTATGGTTAAAGAATTAGAGCAGTACAAGACAACATTCACCACACCCTAGGGAACTTATGTCTACGTGAGAATGCCTTTTGGCCTAATTAATGCTGGTGCCACTTTTCAAAGAGCCATGGATGTGGCCTTTGCTGAGTTTTTAGACCTATTCCTTGCTGTTTACCAAGATGACTTGACTACTCACAACAAGAAAGAAGAGGACCATTGCTCTCACTTAGAGAAAATATTTGTCAGGGTGTTGGAATATGGTATTTCCCTTAATCCCAAGAAATGTGCCTTTGGGATTAAGGAGGGAAAGTTACTGGGGCACATTGTCTCAAAAGATGGCATCAAAATTGATCCAGAAAGGATAACAACCATTGATAAAATCCAACCACCAAAGAATGTCAAGGGAGTACAATCTTTCTTTAGTCAAATAAACTTCTTGAGAAGGTTTATCAATAATTTTGCAGAAATCAGTAGACCTATCTCCAAAATGCTAAAGAAGAATGAGAGGATATTCTGGTTAGACGAGCCCTTAAAGGATTTTCAAGCCATTAAAGAAGCAATAAAAGATGCTCCTGTGTTGAAGACACCCGACTATTCAAATCCTTTCCAGTTGTTCACATTTGCCTCTTTTCACACTGTAGTAGGGGTGTTGTTACAAAAGAATGATAATGGTTTCGAGCAGCCCATATCCTTCTTCAGTAAGTCTTTACAAGCTGCAGAATTGAAATATGACATAAATGAGAAATAGGCATATGCACTAGTCAAGGTTGTCAAAGCTTTCAAGCCTTACTTAATTGGAGTTTTCATAATTGCGTATGTGCCTAGTGCAGCTATCAAAGACATTTTCACATAGCAGGAAGTGTCAGGAAGGAGATGCAGATGGATTAATAGAATTCAAAAGTTTAACTTTGAGGTCCAAATCACTAAGTTGGTGAGGGGACAAGGATTGGCCAAGCTTATGGCCCAAACCAATTTGGAAGCAAGTCAAATAAACTCATTGGAAGAGGAAAACAGACCGAACATATGTGATATGGAACACTCTGAGTGGTATAAGAATGTGATCTATTATTTGCAGAGGATGAAGTGCCTTGATGACCTGAATGAAAATCAAAAGAGGACATTGAAGTTACATGCTATCAGATATGTTATCATACAAGGAAATTTGTGGTGGAGAAACAAAGAAGATGTCATGCTGAAATGCGTGGATCAGAATCAGGCATTGGAACTTCTAAAGGAAACACATGGTGGAGCCTATGGAGGACATTACATGGCCAAAACAACTGCACACAAGGTAATGAGGGCTGAATTTTGGTGGCCTACTATATTTAAAGATGCCCATCAATTTGTGAAGACATGTGATGCTTGTCAACGTTTCTCTGGTAAGCTAAAATTCTCTGGTAACCTTTCTCTTAGACTAGTTGCAGTGCAATCTCCATTCCAGACTTGGGGCATTGACTTCATAGGTGAGATATCATGCAAATCTAGTGGAGGCCACTCCTGGATATTGGTAGCAACTGATTATTTTACCAAGTGGGTGGAAGCAATCCCAACAAAGAAAGCAACTAGCAAAGTGGTGATCGACTTTTTGATGAATAACATTTTGACAAGGTTTGGATGCCCAGAAAGAATTGTATCTGATAATGCTATGTGTTTAAGATCTGAGGAATATATTGAATTTTGTGAAAAATATGGTATCCAAATTTCTTATTCATCACCATATCACCCACAAGGAAATGGACAAGTTGAATCAAGCAATAAGAGCCTGATAAGGATTATCAAGAGAATCTTGGATCAAAATAAGAGAGCCTGGGATTCTAAGTTGAAATTGGCTGTCTGGGCAGATAGGGTGACTGTGAAGAAGGCAATCGGTTGTGCCCCATTTTACTTGGTCTATGGCATAAATGCAAGGTTTCCCCAAAATAACCTCATGGAGATGTACAAGTTTATCCAGGTTTATGATGATGAAATTGACAGTGAGATGCAATTGAGAATGGATGCTCTCACAGAGCTGGATGAGACTAGGGATGCTCAAAGGAGAAATGCCAAGTTGCAAATGCAAGTGAAGAACTTGTATGATAAAAGGACATCAGCAAGGAACTTTGAGAAGGGAGATTTAGTCTTATTGTGGAATGCCATATTAGAAGACAAAGGGAAGCATGGGAAGTTTGATGCCATTTGGTTAGGCCCATTCGTGATTAGCGATAAATGGGGAGAAGATTCATATTTTCTCCAAACTATGATAGGTGAGATTCTTGAACTACCAGTTCATGGACAGTTCTTGAAGTTGTACTTCTCTTGAGGTATCTCTTTTCCATGAATAGTAGATTAGGGTTTGCTTTCCATTTTGTTTTCTTGTCTGTGTCTATTGGCTCCGTCCGGGCCAGTTCCTAGTTGGTTTTGGTCTTTTTTGTCTGGTCTACTCTCCCAGTGACCTTGATTCTTGCTATGCCCACTAGGGGCATACATCCCCCAACTGGAGCCTATGTTAGTCCCTTTTTTGGGTTGCCTTTCATTCTTTGGTTATGTGCTCTTTGATCTCTCTGGTTTTGGTTGTTTGAAGAGTTTTCCCGATCCAATTTGAAATGTCTGAGTTGCCTATCGGCAAGACATTTCAGAAGTCTTGGCGATTGAATTTATCATTCAAGCTATAGTCGACAAGACTTCTATTGTATTTCGGTAATATAAAGTATTCTCTATTGGCTTATGGTATACAGTTGGCTTAAGGTCTTATCGAAATTGAAGTGTCACACCGACTCACTTTAGAATGAGCATTTCGACAAAGTGTATTGCCATCAGTGTGAAGTCACAACAAATTTACAAGGTCACACCGACCGATGGTGGATGGAAGCGTATCGGCAAGAGTCTGGGTTTTCAGAATAGGTCTCAATGAGTGACCTTCGGTCTTGCTCGTGGAACATAAAGGGTCTTCGTCGGCATAGGTTTTGATTGTCTCAGCGACACATAAGTGAATGAAGACTTTTGAAAAGACATGGTGTGCTCTACAGGAGGTCTTCCCGATATCTTAATGTTATAGCAATGCACAAAAGGAAAAAATGTTTCAGTCGGTGTGAGATCATTAATGTCTTGGCGATCTATTGTGAGCTCGGGATGTTTCAGAAAAACACCGGATAGTCTACGTGATGTCTCCCCGAAAGTGTTATGTCTTGGTGACAGGAATTAAATGTGAGCTTTCGGTGAGACATGGAATGTCTATATGATGTCTCCCCGAGGTCTCTCCTACCGACCTGTGTTCATTGTGTTAGTGAGATATCTCCCCGACTCCAGCTTATCTTCCTGACTGTGGCGGCCCCTTTCACTTCGGTGAGACTTTCCTCTATTGCGCGGACTTTGACCGGATGTCTCCCCGACCTGTTGATGTCTTACCGATATGATGGGCTCATCAGCGTGATTTCGTGCCCTTTGCTCATTGTCGCCCTTATGTCTTCCCGATTCCTTCTCTTGCCGATTGTGTGTTTGTTCGAGTGTCACCATGACCTCTTGTCGAGTGAGCTTTCTCTCACCGATGGGGCACTATTCTAAGTTGAAATCTCACGCCGATGTGCGCCCAGTCTCATCGACTCAACTATTCGATCAAACACAGATTCTCGCTATAATGTCTGGCCGACTGGTCTGCTAGGGAGGTGACCGATGTGGATCAATTTCAGGATGTATTCAATGTGGTTGGTCACCTATTTGGGCTTAAGAATGACAATGAGGATCTCACTTGGGATCAACATGGTGACTCCATTTTGGTCATGAACCTCGATTGCTAGTGCGAGTTGGTGCGATAGAGGTGGAATTTATTGCAGAATTAGGGCAACGAGTTCTCTGAGGTGGATAGGTGGTTGGGACGGATGGCTTTTGCATTTGTAGCCTCTGGATCTATGATGGTCACACCCATGGATTTCCTAGATGGCATGATTGATGTTACTTCCTAGTCTGATTGCCATGGCTGGCCATCCCTGTACCTGCTCGTTTCGACCTAGTGGTGTGACATTCTCCTTGTTCCATCTGACAGGAGCTTTTAAGATGATTAAGATTGGTTGGTGGAGGTTCGTGGCCAAGTTGCAAGATGTGCTTCCATGTCAGCTAGGGTTTCTGTTGGTGTCCACGCAGACTCATGCTGACATGGTGACCCTGGCTGTATAAATGTAATTTCTTTCCAAAAGGTTAGGGGTTCGATGGTAGTTTGAAAAAATTGTAAAGGGAACCAGTTATCTCTGGTTGGGTAGCTAGGGCTCGATTTGAAGAAAGGACACTTAGGGAAAATCAGATTATTGTCAATCTTTAGGATCTAGGGCATATTTCATTGAATGTAGGGTTTCTGGATGTAAATGGAATAATGAATATGACTAATTGAATTTAGAAATCTGTCCTTGTAATGGTGTGTATGAAATTTTAATGAAACTAAATGATCAAGGATCATTTCATTTTCTGGTTCTGGTTGATGCTCTTGTTTAAGGAATCAGTTAAATTGCATTAATCAATCTAGAGTTTTCTATGCATTATTAAGGGATTAGATAAGAAGTTTGATAGATTCAATCACTGGTTTATGGGTTAATAAGGTTAACTTCATAAAGACTTAGATTTCCAAAGTTAAATACCCCTTCTGCTGCACATTTTCATGACTCCTTGCCCAAGGATATTGGAACTAATCTGGTAATAGTTTTTTATATCTTCACTAGCCTGGTTGTTCAATCAGATAACAAATATTTTAATTAATCAATTCTATTTCATGTTATACTATATCTATTTTATCATTTTCAGTAGGATATACATTGTTTGCTCAAAGGAAGCCACCTCTGAGTGAACCCTGGTATATCTGCTATAAGGAGATTGAATCTGATTTGTTCAAGGGATTACCCCTTGGGTCTTGCAGAGCCTGAAGTGAAGGAGATTGCAGCCTCAAGTGTTGCATCTCGTCTGTTGGCCGTCTTTCTACTGAACATTCAGGCATTGAGCTTGGCAAGCTCATAGGTGTTTGCATAGACCTGCTGGTTAGTTGTTTCCTAAACAAGAAAATGACCAACACTAACCACTTCCTAATTTTTAGTAAGTGTGCTTCTTTGAATCAATGAGAGCCATTGATTAACTCCTTGATCCTTTCCAACTTGCATTCTCATCCCTTGATGAGAATCCTTAATCCATGTCTTCATCTCTCATTGCCTCTCATCCATTGATTGTGCAATTCAATCTTGACCCTTGATTCAACATTTTCTCCTATAAATACTCCCCATTTTGGAGAGAAAGGGATCCACTTCCATTTTAGAAAAGTTATGCTGCACATTTTCATACTCAATTTCATCCATCTTGCATCCATTGTTACCTTAGTTTTCATCAATGGCTACCATCTTTGAGCTTGTTTCCATCTAGGGATTGGGAAAGGGCTATCATTTTATGTCAATGCAACACCAATCTCCAAATGGGATGAGGTTTGAGACACTTAACTAGATCCCTTTATGAATTTCATAATTGTTTATGTTTAAATGGCCTCTTCATTCTATGTTTTCAAGAATTTCATTGGGAGTATAGCTTAACTAACTAAATCTTGCTTAATTTTGTATGGATCTAGTGGATTTAGCTTGTGTTATGATTATACTCACATAACCTATCCTCTAGATTGTGTGTCTACTTATACACCAAGTTGACTAAACATTAAAAATTCCTTACATTTTCCACTTAAGTTGAATGTCTCATTAGGTAAATGATTCTGGCACTCAACAACTTCTAAACTTTTTCTAGGTCAATGGCTCAAGTAGGGAATTGATAGGATGCTACCTCTGCCTGGAAGGCTTGGTCTCCTTCTTCAAAGGAATAGTATGGGTAAGTATTAAGGTATTGTAAGTTCTTGGCTCTTCATAAATCCAAGTGATTACCTCTCTATAATATTTTAAATCTCTTACTATATCATTTCTTTCTTCAGTGGTGAAAACTTGGCCAATGTAAACCTCTCTCTTATCTTTTTCATCTCTTAGATTATGACAGTCACATTTTCCTCCACTTGTATCTGAGGTGACTTTTTGAGACATGGTGATATTATCTTGGTCAAATTTTATTTCCAAAGAAACCATTCCCTTTGGAATATTCTTGGTCTTTAAATTAATAATGCCATCCTCAACCATCTCAAATAGATCTTTATCACATTCATCAATGATTTGGGCAGCACAAATTCTAGAATTAGTGATGAATTCAAGGATATGCTAATCATCCTCAAGCACCTAAAAATTTGTAATGTCTGGAATTGATGGTCTAGGAACCATCTCTACTAAAAAACTCTTCAAGCAAGATCTAGTCATTGGTTGTAGAGAGCTGGCCAAAACAACAAGAGCATCCACAATGTAGTTTTTCTTTTGGGAATAGATTTTATATTAAATGCTTCAAAATATTCAATAAAATCCCATATTTGATTCCTATCAAAACCTATATCTAGGTTTTGAAAGACTTCCAATTTTAGAAAGTTTATGATGTAAAATCTTAGGTTCACTAAAATGAAACATAAAAATGTGGTGACCCTAAGGTTCTAATGCCACAACCTAGGGTTAATATTTCATCATTTCTAGGATTTCATTAGGATCCAAATCAACAAGGTGTATAGATTGAATTTCAACCTCTAAGGTGAGTTAATAAAACCCTGATCTGATCCTTTTGAGTCTTAGGAATGAATTGGAAATGATTTGGAGTAATTTACCTAATTAGACTATATTACATAATATGATAAATGTAAAAATCTAGACAATTGATAAATAGAAACAATCAAGTTTCGACAGATCTAGAAGGTGTAGATGACTATGTAACTACCTAGAAAAATTGGTCTGGCTATTCCTACAAGGACTAGGTTTCCTAATGGCTACCGAGTCTTTGTTAAGGTGTCTTGCTCAAATTTTGGGGTCCTTTGATGCTTGATATAAGCTTCTATTTTGTACTTGTAAAGTTGTTGGAATAATGTCAGTAAGTTCTGTAAGTGAGTTTCCTTGTCTTAACAAGGTTGATGACAACAAATGCAACAATTGACAAATTTCCTTCAATATTCCCCTTCTAGACCTATAGCCTACATATTCAAAGAGGGAGAAAGTGTTGTGTCATATAGGGGTTTGCCTCAATAAAACCTCATGTAAGTGTTCCTATTTCCACAATGAAAAATGTCAATGGACAAATGATAATTGAAAGGAAGGAATGATGAAATCACAATGTGCTGTAACTCACCACCCTTCAATGGCTAAGGGGGGCCTAGTCGCCCATGGGTGAATGGGTCTTGGCCCAAATTTTCAAGACACTCAAAGTCAAGGAAAATTTAATGATTAGGTACAATTGTTTAATGTTTTCCCTTCTTTATAAAATGGTAAAAAATAGGCTTTGGAATGCATAATTTGAAAAAATAGGAGCTTAATTAAGTCTAATAAATTAGGGGGACAAAACATAATGTAAAATTGTTAAGGTATAAATTTTCTACACTACAATAGGCATCAACATAGTTGTATATATATAGACTGCATGAATTAGCTGGGTGTTCATCCTATTGGGACTCAAAATTTCATGCAAATTTTAGGTCCCCATATTGAAAAAAATGATTTTAACACTCAGGAGTACAGTTGAAAAATTTGCTCAAGTGGCTCACTTTGAAAAATCATAGAATTAATTCAGTACAATTTCAAGTGAAATAACTTTGTAGACATGTTCATTTATCACATGGGAGTATGTACGCTAATTTTTAGCCTCATACGATCTGATTTGAAAAAGTTTCAAAGCAACAAGTTGATGGGTGTTCTAGAAAATCTGCTGTTAGCATAGTGGAATCTGTTAAAATAGTCAAATTTGAGGGTGAATATTAAGAAAATGGATCATGATAATCAAAAAAAGATTGGTTCCTTCAATTCTCTACACCAAATTCTACCTCCATGCCAATTTTCAGGGTGTTTGGACGTCATTTGGTATTTTTTCAAAATCAACATCAAATGAGTTTTACATAGTTTGACAGGTGCAATTTTTCAAAAAATGTTGAATGGGAATCTTTGAGCATTAACAATTTTTAGTCTGGATCATTTCGTACCAAATCATCTGGTAAACATGTTCCCCTATCATGGCTCAACAGACTAGTGCATTTTCATGGCTTTTTGACATCATTTGATCAGTTTTCAAAAGCCATTTTGGAGGCTACCTGGCTCATTTTCGTCACTGTGCAACAAAGGAAAAGTGCATCGACAAGACAGGTTTGAGGTCTTGCTGAATCTGCAAGACATATTTGAGGTCGTGTCGAATCGACAAGACATGCATGAGTTTTCAAATGTCTTGGCGACTTCATATGTCTCAACGACATCTGCAAGAGTTTTCAAATGTCTTGGTGACTTCATACGTCTCAGCGATATCTGCAAGAGTTTTCAAATGTCTTGGTGACATCTGCAAGAGTTTTCAAATGTCTTGGCGACTACATATGTCTCACCAATATGCAAGACTCTTGGCAATATCTATAAGACATGAATGAGTTTTTCAGATGTCTTGGCAACTTCATATGTCTTGGCGATATCTGCAAGACATGAATGATTTCTCAGCAATACAATCTTCCCACAACAATTTGAATTGGTAAGAATTTCTGATATCAATGTAAGATAAAATAATGCTTCCCGATGCTTCATGTTACCTAGATGTGAGTGTATATGGTCATAATGCAAATGAAAAATTGAATGAAATATGCTTATGGTGGAAATCGATAATACTTTGAGGAAAAATAAATTTTGTTCATTTTATCAAGGGGATTTAAAAGTGGAGAATTATTTTATTCACGAGAAGCATAAAGGGTAAAATATTATGAAATATTTGCACTAGAAGGAAAGATATTTTTTACCAAAGGTGTAAGAGTGTTTTGGGAGGTAAAATATTTTTATGGAAGAATTAATCAATTAGGTAATTATTTTACCTAAAAAATTATATTTTCATCTGAAAGGGTAAATAAATCAATTTTCACCAGGAGGGAAAAAGGAGATAATTATTTTACCCGAAGGACATATTGGAGATACATATCGATAAAAAAGTGAAGTGAAGATTTTTTACAAATGAAGATTATTGAATTAATTTTCACAGAGATGAAGATTAAAATATTTAATTTTCCAAAGGCAACTAATTAAATATTTTAAACAAAGAGGTGCACTGAAAAGAGGAATTACACCAAACAGATGTTGTGAAGGGTTGTAACCCTAAAATAATGTATATATACAAAGTGAAATTGTATCATAAGGGGAGATTAAGAAGAAATAAGTAGGTTAGGTAATTGGATAGGGTGAAGTGTTGCCGAAATAAAACATCATGCTATATATTGTAAAATATTTTCAATGTATTTAATGGAGAAGAATACATTTATCTGGTGATTCAATTATGGTGTCAATTGTTTGTCGAATTTATTGAAAACATTATCTAGTTGTCTCCAAGGTTGTCATTTCTTAATTATTTAAATTGAAATATCAAGGATATTCTTCAATTTATCAAAGCACACTTGCTATTTTTGTGTGGTTCAATTAACTAGTTCCTGCAAGACAAGATTAAATCCTTTTAATTAATCATATTAATTTGGAAAAGGACATTTGGATCATTAAGAAGAATTTGATAATTACACTATTGCACGTTGACACAAGCTGTAAACAATCACAAGTGCCAAGCAATTTGAGTTATAACCACTAAGCAAGTCACCCATTTTACAAATCTTGACTCCATTAACCCAACAAAAGTAGGCACTGGCCACACCATTCACATCTTAGAATTTCATAAAATCTTATTAAAGCATCCATATCTCAATTTCAATACTAGGAGTAGGAATAGTTAGCAAGCTTTCATCTATAAAACTTTATGCCATTGTAATAGATCCCTCAAATCAATCAAGTCATACAATTTTATGTTTGCTTTATTCACATAGGTACACCCACCTAGGTCTGGCAGCACTTGAAGAGTAGAAGGTTCAAATCATTTGGCCTTGTCTGTTACCCTAAAACATATCAAGAGATTGGAAACCTCTTGAGGTATTCTTACCTACGTTTTTGAGAGCTAACACGCCCCCCTATAAACTGCAGTGCACCTGGTACACTATTTTCACGTGACTAGTGGCGCTAGCATGACAAAACCTTTTGTACCACATGGATAGTGGGGAGACTAGGCCTTGTGACCTCTTGCCTACAATAGGATGCTTTATCCAATTGAGCTAGGCCCACCACCCATATAAGAGGTATATATAATAATTATATTTTTTAATAATTTTCTTAAAATTATTTTTGTGTAGGGCATACAACATGCATATACTACACATACTTGAATAATAAATCATGGAGGATTGTGTGGGTGCCATATTGGAAAAAAAACATTAAATGACATACACTCAACTAATCCAATAGGCTACCAAACTACTTGCATGAAATTGAAAGTGGTTTGGTGTGAAAATATGTAGTTTTTAGGTCATGAAAGGTGGTTTTAACACTAGGAAAAATATTTCATCCCTTGTGAGAAGATTATATCAAATTTATAAATTTATAAATATTTTGGCCCCTATGAGAATACTTATATTTATCTATCACATAAATTTATAAATTTTAAAACAAAACATGCCAATCAAGCTATGATATGTATTGTTACTAAAGAGTTTATGAGTCAAACTAATTTAATATATTTTAAAATATAAAAATATTAGTTAGAATACCCAATCAATAGCCAACCCATTTTTCTATTACTCTTATAACCCAAATAATAAGCAACCATACTTACCTAAAATAGTCTAGGAGACTCACAAGCCTTTGTGATTTGAGTCATAATGGCCTTCCTATCTCCTCCATCATTGTTCTTTAATTCATGGTGAAATTTGTGGATTCTTGAATTTTAGATCTATTTATTTTTTGTTTGAGAGCGACATGATTTGTATGCCACAATACATTGCATGGGTATTAGAATAGTCAAAATTTCTCTTTTTGAGAAAGTCAAGATTTTATTTTTCACATGGCCAATTATTCTGATAGTATCATAATTATTCTTTTTTCTCTTCTTTGAAGGAAATTTCATTTGAATTTTTATATTAATAGACACAAAGTTATTCATAGAGTTGTGTCTAGTATTAATTTTGAGAGACCCCATGATGGTCACATTTACACTTTTCAAAAGAGAATCCTTTTAAATATTCTTTGTTCCATTTCAATTCAATAGAGGCTATTAAAACGGGGATACTAGTTAGAAGTAGATTTTTTTTAAGTATTTGTTAGAAATATCTCTTCAATGCTCCTTAGAACATTTTGGTTTCAAGCCATTTTGATAAAGTTAATCTTTTTTGGTCTAGTTGTATACCTTGTGTTTCTTGTTCTCAAATTCTTAGGTTGTGGTGCCTATTTTTTTGTTGATATATTATAGTATTTGTGTTTTTGGTTCCCTCTTTTTGTTCCTTGATGTTGGTTGGTCTTCAATGGTTTATTTATTTTCTTTCTATTTATTTATTATTTTTCCTTCACATAAAGAGTGAAGTATCCCACTTTGAGGTGACACTCTTTGCTACATGTTGACTAATTTGGAATGTGTATAAGAGGTTGTAAGAGCATCTAAATTTCATTATGATATTGTAATGTTGGAGTTGCTTATGATGGATTTTTATGATATATAAGAGCATAATTATAGGGGGGTTACATTATAATATTTAATAGTATTAAGACAATCTTATGATGTATGCCATAGAACATATTTGAGTGCATAATGAAGATAAATTGGGTCACTCAAGTTTGGGTGGTCAAATATGATAAGTTTTGACAAAATGAAAAAGTATAAGGAATATGTCAAAAATAGTCTAGACCAAGACCAAGGGGTGTTACAGGTAGAGTTAGTATGATTATTTTGATACTAGTGTTATGTTGTAAGAATTACTCTAAATTTGTATCTTGGTGATACTCCTATAGATTTCTTGGATATTGTATTGTAAGTATTGTTGTTGAATAATACGACTACACTTGATTTTGAAGTGGATTTATTCTCTTGGAATGGTTTTCTCCAAGTAAACCTTGAACTATGTTTTACTTTCCTATGTATTATTTTCTATAATTGTAAACTCACATACCTATCTTCATTGATTAGTGTAGGAAGAATTTTTTTCAGCTATACTTACTTTCATTTAGTGCAAGGTCATGATTATATCAAATTATTGGTGCTAGAGACAAGTGTTTTATGTACTAATATTGGAATGAGTGTGAGCTTTCCATAAGGAGATATTGTTGCAAAAAAATAGAGAACAAATTAATGATAGAGATGGGGAAGTTCACATGCACTACATTTGAGTTGTGAAAGCTCAAGATGGAGGATATGCTTGTAGATAGAGATCAATGAGCTATAATATAAATTAAACTTGTTGCAACATCATAACAATACTAAGAAATTTTTTATAGAAAAGCAAAGGGTGCTATACTTGAATCTATTTGGAAAACTCTATTTTGTTAAGCTAACTTCCTAGAAAATAAAATTTTATTGATAGAAAAGATGTATACCTTAAAGATGGAGGATGATTGTTTAGTGGTTGAGCAAGTATAAATACATTAAATATGATGGTGACCTAGTTACACATTGTTGGAGTGAATACATGGAGGAGGAGAATCATAACATGATATTTGTTATGCCCCTACCCTTATAGTATG
The DNA here is from genome assembly GCA_007258455.2 of Sequoia sempervirens. NCBI lineage: Eukaryota > Viridiplantae > Streptophyta > Pinopsida > Cupressales > Cupressaceae > Sequoia > Sequoia sempervirens. The sequence continues at coordinate 490,505,021 of VDFB02058242.1, forward strand.
TATAGTGTTATGAGTAGTCAGCTTGTGGCTACCTTAGCTCTTAATTCAATCATCTTATCATTATTATATTTTTATTTAGATATTTAGGTCAGCCTAAGGCTTATATACAGTTATCTAGGTTAGTTTAGGTGATATCCTAGGAATAAGTATAGTATATATAGGAGGTATACATAAGTCATTATCATCATGTTGAGTATTGAGTTCTTATTGAAGAATATTGGAGGTATACCCCTTGAAGTGGATTAGGAGGTTTCCCCTTCAAAGTGGAATATTATCATCAAGTATTTACAACATATTTCATATTATATTATTATATTGTGCAAGTTATTTCTTTACAAGTGATATTAGAGCATGATCTTGGTATTGTGACGATAAGGCATTTTTCAATTTTAGAGGTCATTTTGTGAAAATCATATCTCCCACATTTTAGAAAATTTTTGTCTAATTTTTGAAGGAATTTTGGAGAGTATATTCAACAAGATGAAATATAGATTTTAGAAGAATTGGAGTAGAATTGAGAGATTTATTACAAAATTAGGGTTTCTTCCCAATTTATTTTGAAATTGTGTATCTTCCAAATCCTATCAAATTTCTTCCTAATTGCTAGTGGGTTTTTGAATTAGTAAGAGAGGATCCTAAAATAAAAAAAAAATGACAGTAATTGGAGAATAGTTAATTTATTTAAAGAAAAATTATGGTTTCCACAAAATTCACTCTCAAGGTTGTAAAACACCTACTTTTTGGGAGATGTTTCTGGTTAAGTGCAACCTTGGCCTTGGTAATTACAATTTTTTTGTCAAAGTATTTGACTTAATCTATGTGATTTATTACAAAATTATCTTTCTAGAACTTCACAATAAAAAGTAGCCACAAAAAAGAAGAAAAAGAACAAGAAGTAGAACAAGAAAAAGATCAAGAGCAATATAAAGAGAAAGAACAAGAGCAAGAACATGAACAAGATCATGAACAAGAATAATAGAAATTACAATAAATTTTATAAAACTTACCTTAAAAGCCTATTTTTTTTTTTCCAAGAGCTTACTTATGTCATACTATTGGGATATGGTGTTGTACACCATTGCATAAAATGATTTATTATATTATTGTAATTAAATAATTATTTAGTTGTGATGCACCTCAGTGGTGTGGTTAATCACACTAGGTAATTATTTTGGGACCACTTGATGTTGTATTGTAACATTGTATTATTATTTAATGTGTGGGAGACATGTGATAATAATTTAATATTGGGGAAATATTAAATAAAGTGATGTCTTAGTACCCAATATTAAATAAGGGGTTAGTGGTTTTTTATTCACATGGTTTTGTGGTACATGGTTTCACCTTACCACTAGTTGTATTTTGTGTGAGCTTGTGACTATAAAAACAAAAAACACATGTGTAGTGGTTTATGTTGGCTAAGTGGTTTGGCTGTCATTATTGAGTCTTCTTGAGGAGTGTATTTGTGAAGCATGGCATGTGATGTGTGGATTCATGCTTGGACACATTGGAATGCATTTGTGGGCTTGATGATTCAAATTTATTCATTGTAACTCTTTTATTGCTTTATTTTTGAATAATATGATGGAGTATGGATGCTTTTAGAGGCTTGGTTTTTCCCTCTCGAGGGTTTTCCTAGGGTATATCTTGTGTTATCTTGTGGCTTGTCTATTTGATCTATGCATTGTGGTTACTTTTATGAATTTTTATCTCTCATGGGTCATGTAGGAAATGAATTAAGATCATGGGTTCTATGCAATATTTCCTAACACATACCTCAGAACCAAAAAAAATTAGATCCAAATTTGCACCAATTTGGAAGTTATGGATTGAAGGTATAGTGGGTTTTTGCAGAAGTAATAAGGGAGCCTATAGTAAAATTTTTTGAGTACTTGAAGCACAATTGAGTGATTTATTGCAGAAATAAGATTTCCAACAAATTTTCTCTCAAGATTGAAAAACACCAACATTTTGGGAGGCCTTTCTAAGAAAGTGCAGCCTAGGCCTTTGTAAGTTACAAAACAAAATAGAGTATTTTGACATAATTTGTTTGATTTATTAAAAAAATATCTTTCTAGAAATTATTCACAACAAAAAGTAGCCACAAAAAAGAAGAAAAAGAAAAAGAACAAGAAGTAGAATTGGAAAAAGAGCAAGAGAAAGAGAAAGAGAAATAATAAATCCAAGAACAAGAATAAGAGTAAGAGCAAGAGAAAGAGAAAGAACAAGAACACAAACATGAGAAATAACAAGAGCAAGAAGAAGAAGAAGAAGTAGTAGAAGTAAAAAAGGAAATGAAAAAGAAGAAAAATAAAAAGTTAGCATTGAGAACAATACTTCTATAAAGAGAGTGGAAATGTTATGCCCTCACCCCTATAGTATGTATAGTGTTATGAGTAGTCGGATTGTGGCTACCTTAACTCTTAATTAAGTCATATTATCATTAAATTATACTTTCATTTAGTTATTTAGGTTGGTCTAAGGCTTATATAGGGTTATCTAGGTTGGCCTAGGTGATATCCTAGGCATAAGTATGGTATATAGTAGGTATAAGTAAGTTATTATCATCATGTGAATTATTGAGTTCTTATTCAAGAATATTGGTGGTATCCCCCTCAAAGTGGATTAGGAGGTTCCCCCCTAAAAGTGGCATATTATCATTAAGTATAATTTTCAATATATTTTGTATCATATTATTATATTATACAAGTTATTTCATAACAATATTGTTATGTTGTTTCCCAAAATCATGGGATCATTTGGTGATTGCAATCATAAACACTTCCTATAAACTCAAGATGGATGAGGTAGTTACATTATTAATCTTGAAGGATATGTAGATATTATTTTTTGAATCTAATAAGGAGGCCTTAGCTATTCATGGAAGGTCAAATGAGAAAGGAAATAAGAAGAACAAGAAGAAAGAAAAATATAAATCTAAATTACATGGGAGATCTAAATCTCTTCTAAAAATAAAGGATAATTGTTAGTGTTAACCTATTTTGACTAATGGTCTGATTATTTTTAATAGGTAGCTTTTTAATGTTTTTGGAGAGTTTAAATATTTTTAAGGGAAAAGGATTAGAAAGTGTGTTTTTTCTAAAAAGAGTCTTAGGCTATTAAGAATCTAAGAAGCCTTGAATTGGTCAAAGATTCTTTGCTTGCTTAAAACTCATGTTTATCAGCTTTTGGAGGGAATTCCTTAATGTGAGTTTGAGTCCAATAAGAACATGGGTCGACCTTTAGGTTGTGGAGAATTTTTAGGGTTTTCCACAACAACTTCAAAAAACTACTATGGCGGCCAAGATTGTTTCAAACACCATAGTGAAAGAGAAATGTGGAGTTTTTAATCTTCTTTGACACTCAACTTCTAGATTTTGTAGCTATGCAATGTAGGCTTATTATTTGCTTCCATTTATTAGCTTAAAGGGTATTGTTTCAAGGTGGTTGGAAGTTTATAGTGGCATTTGTGTGTATTGTAATTGATATAAAATGTGGCATGGATAGTCAATCTATAGTTGAGAAGCTATTGTTGCTTATGCGACAATACTCAAATAAATCTCTAGAACTTAGAGTCTGTAGAAAGATTTCAAGTTTGTGAGTTGTCATAGAACAAGAGAGAAATATGATAGAGACAACCTTGGAATTATAAAAGGATACATGTGAGGTTGAAGATATAAAATTAAACCTTGCATTTTGTTGCTCGATGAAGTCATTGGTGGTCTTGAGATACCAATGCTGGATTTTTCAACAACCATCATTGCTCAATACCTTTTTTTGATAAGGAATGCTAAATTTATTGCTATTATAGAAGAGGGCCAACTAATAGAAATGGGTACACATGAAGAGTTATTACCTACTAATGGCTTGAATACTCATTTGAGCAAGGTAGGACCACTACACATAGGATTTATGAGATGATATTTTGGTCACCTATTTTGGATATGCTAATGGTGGAAACTACTTAAATTAAATTTTGTCACAACAACTAATTACAAAAAATGTAAGACTTTGAAGATGAAATAAGATGTACTCATGGCTAGGATTAGCCCTATAGGAAAACACATTATTTTTGCTTTGTTAGACTCTTTTTATTTGCATAGATATTTATCCACATGATGATATTCTTGTTAATGATGCAACAAACTGAAGGATGACAACAAGGAGTTACATGCACAATCTGAAGTGAATTTAGAAAATTCATTTATGCATTGATTTTAGTAGCAAAGTGTCATATGAACCCATGTTTCATGATGGCTTCTAGTGAAAATGAACAGTTCACAAATAGACTTATTGCTAGTAAAGACTCAACATCATTACATGTTAATGAGATCATCATGGGCGAGTCTTCTATAAGTGTTGGAAATATAGGGGTGAAAATAATTTCTATGTAGAAGGGAAAGAGAAGCAAAGACTAATGGGCAACACTTGAAGTTCACAAGTTGACAATGGATAAATGAGTATGCATTGATTATTGATGAGAAATCACTAACATATTCCCTTGATAAAGTTTTTAAACACATTTTTTAGGGTAGCTACCATGTGCATCAGTTATTTGATGTTGATTCATACCAAAATAGAAGGAACCAATTAAAAAGGCTTGTAGTCATGATTCAGGCGGAAAACATTGGAATTGGTATCAATGGTGTTGAAGGCATGCGGGTTCTTATGGTCATAAAATACCAATAATACTAGTGCAATAATGAGATGGTGGCATACATTTTGGTCCTTCAGATGGACCCTAAAAAGGAAAATCCTTAAAAAATATTGGAAGTATTTATGTGGATTATGGTAAGTTGGTTCTTGTTGCAACATGTTACATAAGTTCTCTTAATATTCTCCATATAGAGGCTCATCAAGGATCGACGTGGGTATATCATCTAAAGGATGTAGTTTTTTCCCATGCGCTCCCAATACTATAGGGAATCAATGAAAGTACTTGAATTTATTCTTAAGGGCTTATAATGGCAAAGGGATCACTCCCAAAGTTTGGGTGCTGCCAAAATAATGGGTTACACTTTTTGGGACATCTTGAGTTTTGCCTGAAATCACATATTTTTAGAAAATATAATGATTTAAGACTTTAAAGGTTCCGTTTAAATGATTTTAATTAAAGAGGGATTGCTCAAACCCCCTTAGATCAAACCTTTTTGGATAGAGCCTTGTTAGATTTAAACCATACCTATAATCGAGTCTCCTTTACACTTATGAAAATGCTGATAAAAAACCACTTTTGATTTACCTTTTCAGTGATCAAATGAATTCATTTAAAATTTATGTTTTGTAAGTATGTAGCCCTTATTATAAGCTTCTCAAAAAGTATGATTTTAAATATGTTTAATTTGATTATTATATATATTTTTTATTTCTTGTGAATGCAAAATTTTCAATGAATATCAAGTTCTTTGTTTCACACATATGAAAAAATAGAAAAATAGAGAAAAATAATTCTAAAAAATACATGTGCACTAGATATTGATGTCCTTATTCCAACAAAAAAAGAATAATTTAATTCAAATGAATACAAAAAAAGTTATGCAGGCTGAAGTACGCCTCTATCCAAATTATAATTACTTTGACTCGGAAAATTAATTAAAAAAAGTAACAAAAAATTATGAAAAAATATCCATGCACTAGATATTGGTGTGAAAAAATTGTATTTTAAAAATTAGAATTGTATCTTGTCTATAAAAATAGTTATGCAGTCCGAAGTAAACATCACTTTTAAAAAATGCTAATTAATAGAAAAAATAAGTTATTAAAAATTACATAAAATGATTCACAATTTAGTTTTTAATTTTTTTAAAAAAATATAATTAGAATCTACACAAAAGATACAACTAATAACTAGTTTGATTCTTCTTCAAATTCTTAATGGTTTAGCTGCTATAGGTGTAAGAAAGTGAATATCTAGTGAAAAATATTGATTTTAATATCAAGTTTGGCCAAAAATTATAACCCATTATTGTGGGATCACTCATTTCCAGTTGTTTTATTCACTTGTCCATTGCTCATGAAGTTCTTAGGGGATATCATCTGCCGTCTTGAATGGATATGGTTATTTTTCTTGGGATATTATACAAACAAATCCTAAACTTAGAATCTCTGTATTGGTCACACTACAAATCAAAATCTCTATGGTGTGCCTAAATTATTCTACTATTCTTCCACATCCCAAAGGTAAGGAATCCTATGAGGGGATTAAATCTCTACATACACATTCTATGAGAAATTTTTAAGGATGCTTGCTGATAAGAAGTTTCAAAAAATAGAATAAACAGAGCTAAAATCCCTTGGAGACTCCATAGACTTATGAGTTTCAAGGCTTTCTAGTATGCTCACCATTTATTTGTAGTGATATATGTGCTCTTTATCATGCATGACATATTGATTTATCTCATCCATAAAAGCTCATGGTTTTAAATATATAAGTAGTCAAAACATGTTGTCAAGTGTCTTGCAATATCTCCATTCAAAGTAGCATATTTTTACCATAACCTCTACTCCTAGAGATGATAACTTGGGTGTTCACATTCACACTCATGATGAATAGTGTCAATATCTTAAGAGTGTATGTTTTAAGGAATGTGCACCACCAATGGGTGATAAAATTTTCCAAAAGAGGAGACAAAAAATGGAAATAGACCAATAAAGGAGAGCCTGAATAAGAGGAAGAGATTTCTGGTTTGAGGGAGATGATTAAGAAAATGGACATAGATTATAGTGGTACAATTAATTTTGACAAGCTAAAGTTTGGACTAAAAATATATGAATTTGATATGAAAGTGAAATAAAGAAAAAAAATGGATATGGATTAGATTGGGTGATCAAAATGGGATTGAACCACCTAGGGGCCTATTTCTCTTCTATTTTATTAGGAAATGATATCCACACAAAGAATTGACTTACAACCCTTAGGTGAGTCAACTAAAGATGTGAATCCAAAAAATTCCCTTTTTTGCAATGATGGGGGTCCTAATTAAACAATACTTTGGGGGGAAAGATTAAAAAATAAAAAATCAAACCAAAAATGCAATCTACAACTTGGATCTTGAAGATTAAACTAAAAATAAGTAGGACCAAAAATTAGATCACATATTAGAGAGGGGTAAGATGATGTGTACCAACACTCACCAAAAATACTCTGTTGAAGCTGATCTGGGACTCATTCACCCAAGGGTGAATGGGTCCCAAGTTAGGGTTTGTTTACAAATCTTAGGAGCCTCTACTATAATCTAAATCCTTCAAGTTTCCCAAGTTATAGGTTTGAAAAGCTAGAAATAGATTCTGCAAGTGAGTTTCCGTGAGATGACAACTTTTGTGATAGACTTTTCAACTTTGACAAGTTATGCAATTTTTCTCTTCAATAGATCTTCAAGATTTCTTCCACCTAAATTTGCAAACAAAAATCAAGGGGGATTTGTTTTTTGTTTTTGGTGAATGGGGGTTTGCCTTGGTCAAACTCCTTTTTAGTAATTGAACCTTGAAATGAAACAAAATAGCATGAAAGGAATGATGAATGGAAAACTCAATGTCACAACTCACAAAACCCTTGAATGAACCTTGGACTATAGATCTGTAACTTACATGAAAGGGCTTCAATGGGTGTGGATCTTGAACCTTGAATCCTAATTTGAAATAATGCTTTGAATGCTTGAATGGATCTTGAAACCTACATCATCATATTAGCTCCAACATGCATGATGCAAGAAGAATTTGACATGACAAGTGGATCTTGATTGCTACAATAATTCTTCAATAAATGTTCTCTTGAATGCCTTGAATTTCTCTTGATCTCATAAAAATTTCTTAGAAATTTTTCTAGGTGAAACATAGTGAAATGGCCTTATATTTATAGTTATGTAACATTAATTTCCCAAAATTCAAATAACACAAGTTGAAATTTGAATATGGATTTGAATATGTTAAAATACCCCCAAAAATATAATTTAAATTTAGGTACTAGGTTTGGGAGAATGGATCATAGGTCACTCACATAGGACACACATTGCTCAATGAGAAGTGTTATGTTTAGGAATTAATGAATTTTGGGTTTTCCTCTTTGGAAAATGTGATTAATTAGGCTTGGATTTGAATTAAAGGGGCCAATTAATGAAAATTAAGCTCAATTAATAAAGGAGCCCTATATAAGTGTGAAAGTGTAAAAAGATACAATTTACAACACAAAAAATAAGGCACAATTAAGTCCATTTTAATATTAATTCCTAATTAAGTGTGAAAATGTAAAGGGATACCTTTTCTACACTACATTTAGCCCCCACTTTAGTGAGAGGATGACCCCACGTCAAACTCACGCTAAAGTAGACATTCAAGACATGCATGAAACAATGACAAAGATAATCATACAACATCAAAGACCTAAAGGAAAGGGAAACAAAAGGGTGGATCAAGCCTCAACTGTTCAATGTGATGTGGAACATGCCTCAGCTATTTTTCCAAAAGAAATGGATGGCTCAAGCCTTAATTGTACAACATGATGTGGAACACATCTTGAATGCTTGTCCAAGATGTTCACAAGCATAACTCAATGTCAACTATGCAAACAATAATGAATGCTCACTCTGGGCTAATGGAACCTCAGGTTATCCAATAGGTGAGCCTCCAATAGGTGGAAAATGAGAGAATCTTATTAGGCTCCCATACCATATCAAAGCTATCTTGACAATTTCAATAAGGCACCTTAAAAAATTCACTCTTCATAAGGCCTGACAAGCTGAATTATGCTAAGCACCTATGAACAAGACAAGGCTCCACTGACAAGAAAAAGTGTGTTATGCTTGGTGGCCTTGAAAGGGGTTCAGGCTTCACAAGGCTAACAAGTTATATCATGATAAACACTTTTGAACAAAAATGCAAGTAAATGCTTGTTCAAAGGGAATTTTCTTAGTTCATGTATGGCCTCTTCTTAGCGAACATTATGCCTAATGTATCCAAGAGAGGACAAGTCAAAGAAACATCACTCTCTCAGAGGACATCAAACCGAATGAAACCGCAAAGAAAATGATGCATCACAAGGAGAAAGAAAATCACACAATGAAACATGAGTAATCATAATGCCAATGTATTCCCCCCACTTTAAGGAAATTGTTGGCACCATTGCTGTGAACAACTTACTTTAAAGTAGCAAATAATCAATGTTAATCAATAAAGAAGACATGAGAGCTTATTTGGAAAGCCCTATGCCAAGTCATATGTTCCAAAAATGAAGTTGAATCATGAAAAGAGAGAGGAAGCGGTTGCCCCAAAAATGAAATCCCAAAAAGCATAAGAGATCCACGGATTTGGGGTTAGTATATCTTTGATACAATGTTATAAAGCTCGAAAATGTCATCATTCCCTAAATAATTGTAGAACTAGAGGAATAAAACATAGAGAGTGAAATCAAAGAAAAAATATTTTGGGTCAACATGGAAGAGACCTAAATGTCTCGACACCTTACAACATCCTAAAAAGGAAAACATGAGACAAAAGAAAAGTTAAATGTTTATGACATATAGAAGAATGTAGGTACAAATAGAGGGATACACATGAAGAGAGAGATACATCAAATAGAATGGTATGAGGAGATCATGTTACACACATGAAATGACACAAAGAACATGAAAAACAAAACAAAACAAAAGACTAGTAAGGAACATGTGAGTCAACCTATAGCAAGTCATCTACATCCCAATCTTGATCATTATATGGAAAAGATGGATAGATACCTAAAGGGACAACATCAAGTGAAAAACTAGGACAAGCACCAAGTTCAACACTCTTATTAGGAGGATCATCATTTAAGCTCATAGAAGATAAAAACAACAAATTCAACTCATTAACAAATTGTTCATCAATATTTGCAATTTCATTATCATCATCCAAGTTAATCACAATAGGAAGTCTAATTATAATGTCCATAGAAGTTTTTTCATGTTGCGGTGAGGGTGGAGAGGCATCATGCATTGCTTTAGAAAAGTTTGGATTTTTATTTTCTATGTTGTTCTTTTCTTCTTTTTCTTGTAACGAATGAGCAATAGCATGGAATCTATGCCTATGCTCTCTAGAATTTTGGTTTCTTTTCATGCAGTTTTCAAGTTGTGATTGTGTAGGAGTGGGTTTTTAAACCATAGGTTTCTTTTCTTCCCTTAAGGGAGGAATGAAAGGAACCATGGGAGGTTGTTCAACCACTTTCTCTTTAACTTTGTAAAATTGTTTAACTTTAGGAGGTACAAAATAATTTTTTTGATTATCTCATAGTCTCTTATATGGAATAGGGGGAGGATTTTTCATAGGATTGTCTTGGTTACTTTGAAGGGATTTTGGTTCAATCATGGTCTCATCAAGGATAGGAGGCTCAATCATGGGTTGAGGCACATTACTAAGGGATAATTTTTCTATGCGATTTGTTAGTGTGAATGGGGTTATTTCCTAACTACATATTAGTGAGGACCTATTCAAATCATTTATAATTTTAATCAGGAGTAAGTTTCCTATGTGGTATTCTAGAAACTAGTATTTAATGAGACCATATCTCATTAATAGGCATGTAGTTATCTAGGCATTTAATATTTCTCTCATGCATTTATAATTATACATTAGAAATTTAATGATTGCAACTAAGGTGGTTATCAAACTACATCTATCCTTGCTTATATAGGCAAGGTTCTTGTACATTTGTAAATAATCTCATGATTTCTATCTCAATTCATCATAGATCATCATTTGATCAAGTTCTCTTCTTGCTCATGCTACAACATTTTCTTATTCATGTGGATGGAATTCTTTGTGTTTGATCCTTTGAAGTGTGTGCAAATTAAAGTGGGTTATTGTTCATATTTACAACATGGTATCATAGCATAGGCCATAAAAGATCCATTTCATATCGGGAAGTTGAGCCCAAGAGATTATTACAGGAAAAAGGTTTTTCATGAAGGGCTAGTTGTTCTCATTCGGGAAGCAATTGATTTCTGAGGAACTTTGGGTCATTTTTGACCCTGCCATTGTGTTCAGAAGGTCTGAAAAATTTAGGAACACCTACCCATTCATTGAAATTTGACTTTGTCATTTGAAGGCCATTAGAGGTTTTTTGTAGCTATACTGAGGGAAAAAGTACTGTTCGTACAAGTTGCAAGAAAAATTTCCTCCCTCTTTGTTGCAAAAAAAAAAAATTTCTTTGGTCAACATCATATAAAATACTTCATATTCTAAGGTAAATTTAATTTTTGGTGATTTTTTTTAAAATTGGGAGACTATCTTAAATTTGATGTCCAAATGACCATCATAGAAGCCCCATCATGTCTTAATTAGGCAGTTTTCTTAAAATTGTCATAAATTTTGACTTGGGTATCAAATTTTTGCAAACGAGATATCATTGTAAAATCGGTTCCAAGAACAATATATTGGTGTAGGAATTATTATCATATTCTATTAATATAATATTTTATCATAGCTTGAAGCCAATGCTTCGTTTTGGACTCCTGAGCTTGTATCTTTTCACTAGTTTATCAAATTTTGGAGATCCAGCGGCATTAAAAAGGTGATTCAAAGCTCTATCATTTTGTCCATATCATTTTCTTAGATTCAGCCCCAGGTAAATTCTATTGAGTTTTTGTAATTTGTGGCATTTACTTGATAACTTGGACATACTACAATTTTGAGAAGGTATATTTGCATCGAGAGGCTTCATTTCCAGTTGTGCATCATATTTGGGAGTTTCTATTTGATATCAAAGGTCAATGTCTCTATAATTATGGAGATCAATCATATTTTTTTATGGTTTTTTCATTTCATCCTTCAATGATTATTTTTGGAAGGGGAAACTATAAATAATGAAGATATTTCATCATAAACCATCTCCAATCATTTCAGTTGTCACATTTGTATGGTTTTATTCCCCCTCTAGCTAAAGGTATCCAAATTTTTTCTTGGAGTTACCAAATGTATGATGTATCAGAGGTTATTTCAATGCATGTTGATGATGATATTTTAAAGGTTATTGATCATTGTGATTGTCCCCATATTCTTTGGACTAGGATTTGGGAGCTATATGGAGATACTGATACTCCACCATTCCTCGATGATCATGATTCAGAATGTCATGTGCCTCTTCATTCTTCAGACATGATACCCTATGATGATAATACTATGTAGGAGCTTATAGATTTGTAATGCTTTGAATCTTTATATGAGGATGTCAAGGGTTCTATAGATGATTCTTCTCCATCAAAGAAAATTGATGTACCTTCACATTCAATGATTCTTTGTGTAGAGTCATTGATTGAGGCTTCCATCATTCCTATTCATCAGGACATATTTAGTTTTCTAGACTTGGGATTACAGGATGGATTTGTTTCAAGAATTGAAGACTTGGCTACTTCTATAGGTTTGGAGGACATTCTTGAGGGGATATCTCTCCTCGATGAAAATTCTACTTTGGAGGGTATTTTTGATTCTCCACATTCCATTGTTTCAACCTTGATTGGGGATCTTGATCTTGGTGAGACCACCTTGGAGGAAATTTATTCCTCTTCAAAGATTTCATATATGAGGATTCTTCCCTCCCATTTCACTATGGAGTTAGAGTTTCTTCAACATCGAGCACTAGATTTTCTTCCTCCTAGTAGGAGACATGTGGTTTGTTGTCAATGGACACTCTTTTGGCTTCATACTTATTTTAGTGGTTTTGAGGACACTTCATTCTGTGAGGGGGAATCTAATCTCCATCTATTCCTTCAATGAAGGGATTATTGTATTGTCCTTGGATCTTGTTTGACATGAGTTTCTGCATAGTCCTGGTTTGTTACCTTCCTCTTTGATTGGGCATGCACCTAATTTGATTGTGGCATATTCATGTTCCTTGGGAAAGGAGACACATAAGTAGTTTTCAAAGACATCATAATCATACACATTCATCCTTCCTTCCTTCAATTCCTATTTGAAATGGGAAGCATCCTTGCATTTGCACTTGGTTTTGTTTCTTTCGAAAGGGAGGAAAGTTGTTTGTCAACATTAGATCATGTTTTTTCTTCAAATACTTACCATTTTTTAGGTGATTACATATTGTGGGGGGGGGCTATTTAGTCTCTCTATTTCCCTCTTATGGGGGGGATATTGATTATAGTACTCTTGTGATGGATGTAGCTCTTGGGGGTATTGATGTTGAGACCTCCATGCATCACTTCCAATACTTGTACATGATTAGCATAGATTTTGCATTATATCTCTTTTTTGGGGAGGAGTTTTGTCCCATGAGGTTTTCTAATTTTCTTTGTTTGTAAGAGATTTAATTTTCATTTGTACATGGGTAACTAACATGGCCTAGTAGCCAGTACCCATCATGTTGCATCATATTGCATCATTTGTATCATAACTACACTCCCAAGTTGCACTTATGGGGGGCCGTTAGTGTGAATGGGGTTATTTCCTAACTAGATATTAGTGAGGACCTATTCACATAATTTATATGTTTACTTAGGAGTTAATTTACTATGTGGAATTCTAGAAACTAGTATTTAATGGGACCATATCTCATTAATAGGCATGTAGTTATCTAGGAATTTAATATTTCTCTCATGCATTAGGAATTTAATGATTGTAACTAAGGTGGCTATCAAACTACCTCTCTCCTTGCTTGTATAAGCAAGGATCTTGTACATTTCTAAATCTTCTCATGAGTTCTATCTCAATTCATCATAGATCATCATTTGATCAAGTTCTCTTCTTGCTCATGTTCCAACACTTTCTTACTCATGTGGATGGTATTCTTCATGATTGATCCTTTGAAGTTTGCACAACTTCAAGTGGGTTATTGTTCATATTTACAACATGATTTTCATTAAAATTTTGATAGGATTTGAAAAATAAGTCCTCACGAGGTCTAATAGGTTCAATAAGCTCAGGACAAAAGAAACCCAATGAAAAGTTCCCATGGGAAGACACATGATTAAAGCCACTATGATGCATTGCAAATATCTCATTTCCAAACAAAAACTTTAAACATTTATGCACAAACGAAGGGATGAAATTCATGGAGTGAATCCATGGATAACCTAACTTCATACGAAATTGGTTCAATGATGGGATGATGATGAATTAGAAATTTATTTCTTTTGGTCCAACCTTTAGAGGGATATTTATTGAACCAATCGTAGGGAAAGCAAAACCATTATGCGTTTTGATCCATGTTTTCAAATTTTCATATGTATCTTGATAAAGATCATGCAAAAATAGGAATTCTTCAGTGATCACATTCTCTACATAGACAAGATCAATTAATATCCCATTAGTAGGTTTGTCATTGATTCTTCCAACTATCTAGAGAGGACCATTGAGTGCATGCTTAATTATGTCTTGTTGTGAGAAAGTAATTGCAAACATCTTAGTTAGGTCCTTATGAGATTTAGCATTGATAAATGCAATCACATCATCCATAAGTATGTTCTTATTCTCTTTCATGTTTTCATCATTTGTGCCAACATTCATCACATCATTCTTTGTTTCACTAGCTTTGACAAAGGAGATATTATGATTAGGGATAGGATTGGTAAAGGTTTGCAAATCTTGATTAGGAGGAGCTATAAATTTATTACCTTTATCATTAACACCTCCAATTATGATATGATTAGAATAAATGATGTTTTGCATAATATGTTTGAGATGCTTACTGTAACGCCAAATAAGAGCTTTGCACAATAGACACACTAGAATCAAGATTAGAAGCACACACGCGTACACAATACTAAAATCTAACATGCAAATTCATACGTTAAGCAACAAAGAACATGGGAAAGTAAAAACGTAATTAAAACTAGAACAATCTCACCAATTTTCAAACGTATTTCCATGAATTATCTCGATTGCCCTTCTCCATTTTGCTTGTATGGTATAATTTCCCTCAGATTTTCAAGTAATTTGTGCAAGTATAGCCTAAGATAATGATTAGCAAAATATCGAAGATTCAAGACAAAAGTGCTCTCCAAAATTATCAAATTCGCGAGAGAGATTGGAATGAAGAATGACAAATCAATTTATAGAAAATTGATTATTCGAACGACAGGCCAAGATTGATAGATCAACAGACGGTTGATATTGAATGATTAGACATGCATTCAGATAACTTTTGACACGAGTGATTCGAATCAGAAATAGAATTAAAGATTAAATAAATGGTTTAATCTTCAGTTCGGTATTCGAAAACATAAGAAATATCTTTGCATGACAAAGATAAAGATTGATTAAAGCAACTCTCTGTTCGAATGCGCGCACAACATTTAATTAATTAAATAAGAATATTTAAATACGCATGTACACGCAATTGAGTTAGAAGTGGACGATTGCATGATTAGATGAAGAGATTACTCGAAGACGCCACTCAGACATTAAATCAATAGTTAACTGAACGATTAAAATAGATGTCGAGTTGAGTAAAAGTGAATATTTAGATAACTCACATAATTATCTAAAATATAGAGGAATGTTAAAATAGAATTAATGAATTAAATAATTCATTTAATTCAAAACTCGATATTCGAAGGATAATTAAATAAATAAGATTTATTTAATTAAGTGACGAAGGGGATTTTAAATGAATAATCAAATAAATAATGACTTTATTTAATTATAGTTGAAATATGATAAAGAATAAATTAAATAATGATTTATTTAATTTAATAAGAAGGTTAATTAGTAACATAATTAAATAAGAAGCGTTTATTTAATTAATTAGATAGAATAAGGAGAAGTGAATTAATTAAATAATTAATATTATTTAATTAATAGATGAATTAATAAAAGATGAATTAATTAAATAATTGACATTATTTAATCATGACCATGAAGAATACGAAATATGAAGAATATAGAAGTCGCAGGCTAATAACCAGATTTCGGTGTCTACACTTACAATGTTCTGTATCATGTCTATTTTGTAGATGAAAATGAAAATAAGCATTTGTTCTATAGTTTGAAGGTAAAGGCTTAGTAGGATCAAGAGATCTAATAGGAGGTAAGGAAATCAAATTATTTTCAAAGAGCTGCAACTTGATATTATGAAGGGTATCTGGTAGAGGTGTAAATTATCTATTGCAATCCACAAAGGCATATGGTTATGTCATGTTTATAACAACCACTTGGGTGTCAACATTTTGATTTGATTGAAGGGTATAAAAATACCTTATTTTATTTCTTGAAAGGTTGATATTTGGTTTGAGGTGTGGATTTGGACTTTTCAAGATGTTTAGAGGGAGTTTTCACTTCATGACTACTAACCAAATTTTGGTAATAATGAAGGGTTGTACAAAACTGTGTGAAGGAAGGAAATATCAACATATCAAGCTTAGTTTGGATTTTATCTTGCAAATTAGAAATAAACATTCTTTGAAGGTCAACATCAAGGATCTTAATGTTTATTTGTGAATAAAGCATTTTGTATTGCACTATAAAATCAATGACCTTTTCATCATCCTTTTGTTTACATGTCATCAAATCAGATAAGGTAATTTTAGGACCCATGTGAATTTGGAAGTGGTTGTAAAAGGTATCAATAAATTCAGTGAATGATCTAATTGAATTATTCAGTCAAGAGAAAAAAACTCTAAGTAAACATCTTTCAAGGATCGAGGGAATATCTTAGCCAAGAGTTTATCTTCAAAAATGAAGTTACTACATAGGGTTGTGTAAGTGAAAACATGGCTAATAGGATCTCCTTTCCCACCATATTTCTCAAAACTAGGAACCTCTATACCTTGTGTCATTTTTGTTCTCAATATCTCCAAGGATAACAAATTGGTTTTTATGTATTGTGAAGGTTGGCCATTGTTGTTTTCATTTAAGGTGGTTATTATTTGTTGGAGGGATGACATATTTTGCAAAAGTGTATTAAGGATTGCATCATTGTTGGTATTGTGAGATGTAGATGAATAAGGTGGAGTTGTGTATGTATGTGGAGGGAAAGTGAATTGCAGATTTGTGAGGCGGGATGGTTGAGGAGATATGAGATTTGAATTCACAAAGGTAGAAGGATTCCTAGTGGAAATACCTAAGTGTTGACATTGATAATAGGTTGGGTGGTTGTAGTAGCATGAGTACTAGTGTACATGTAGGAGTAGAGGTAAGGGTTGTAGAAAGAGGAATTGGATTTCCACCTTGGCTTTGAGTATACCCCAAATCTTGAGCACAACTAATCATGGTAGTGATGTTTTGATCAACAATATGAGCTATAATTCGTACAATCTCTATTCCATGTTCATTTTCAAGCATTTTCCTCACATTATCTAAAACAAGAATAACACAACTGGCAATATTTTTAGAAGTCACAAAGTTTTGAAAATTTTCTATTTCTTCATCTATCCTTCTACGTTTTCTTGTGAGACATCATGCACATTAGTTGTGGTTGGGGAAGTAATTGGAAATGAAGTATGAAGACTAGGATCCATATAGGGTTGATTAATATCAACACTATTAGTGAAAGAGTTGGAAAACCCAATATCCATGGTGAATGGTGTATCATGGGATGACATGAGTCTCGAACTATGTCTCATAATAGTATTACTCATAAGACACCATGTTGTGAAGCTCATACAAGTTTCAAAAAATCAATGTACATCCAAAATGGAAAGAAGGTGAAATGTAATGAAGGAATCTAGGATGTAAAGTGCAATGAAAATATGTAAATTTACATATTTTCATTGCGCTTTACATTTATATAATTTTTAGATTCCAAAAAAGATAATTTTTTGATTATGCTATGTAAAAACCTGAAAATGATGTCTTGTAAATACAATTTTGATCCACACAATGCAATAAATTTATAAAATGAATCTTAATATGATCAATTTTAAGTAACAAAAATTATGCAATCTGAAACAAAAATGTGATAATAGGAAAATAGAATACAAAAAGACATGTTTTAGTGCTCAAAAATATAGGAAATGACCCTGATTAGGGACTCATTCACCCAAGGGTGAATGGGTCATTGTTTAGGATTTAACTTTTTTTTTTTTACAAAATTTTGAGTTGATTTTAGTGGTTTCCATATTTTGATTTAAAACAATGAGTTATAGTTTTAATTTTGTGTGAAATGAAGGTTGAATGCAAATGAAAATTATGAAAAAATGACAAACTAGGAGACCTAATTTGATGTGCAATTTTTGGCTCAATTTTAAAAATAAAATGAATGATGATGCAATGATATGTAAATGATTTTCTAAATGATTGATTATTTTATATTTTTCAGATTTCAAGAGATTGCAAACATGCAATCCTAAAACCCTAAATGAAATGCAAACTAATGCAAGCTAAACAACCCTAAATGAGATTTAATTTAATGTAATGAAATGAAAATGAATAAAAGATCTAGATATAGGGTGAAAGGAGACTCCAAAATTAGAAAAATGCAATGATCAAACTCAGGTTCACCAAAATGAAATAAAGAAAAAAAATGGGGATGGATTGGATTGGGTGATCAAAATGGGATTGAACCACCTAATGAGTCCAAATAATGACTCATTTTGTTAGGATTTATCATATGTTTTTTGTTGTTACTATAGGGTTTTAGCACCTGGTTACTAATACTTTCCATGTTATTTCCCTAAACTTATGAACTTTGGGCATGAACTTATCCCTATAACTTTTGATGGTATTAACTGGCTATGTGATATATCTATATTAATTTTACATGTGATTGAATGAATGTTGTTCTAAGGTGATTATGTATATACAATTGTCTTGTGCACACTAATGTCATAATGCAGGTTCACATTACAATGTAGATATAAATAAAGCTTGCAAGGTGGAAGAAGTTCAAGCCAGTTGGCTAGCTACTAAAGGAGTCAAGAAGATGGAAATTAAAGAGGTCAATGGAGGGAAACTTCTGACTCGTGGGGAAGTTATAACTTACCTTTAAATGAACATGTCTATTAGTTGAGTAGATTTAAGAGGTGTTGCTATGCTAGATCTTCATTGAGGAAAGACTGGTTTGACTAAATCTGGCACATGCATAACCTCCTTCCTCTTTTCCATGCTTTCAATAAATGGAATCCTCCTAGTCTATTGGAGTCGACTGCTAGTTAGATAGGGTTAGTTAGAAGCTTTCCTTCTATAAATAATGATAAGATGTTCCTCTTCAGGAGGTTGGATGTTCTAATATTATACTTTCATTTTTAGTTTCAAGGAATATAGTCATGTTGTTATGATGTAACAATGTTTTCAATGAATAAAATGATACTTTGATTTGCTGCATCTAAGTTAGTTTAAGGAAGACTCATTCAAGAGGGCCTGCTTGGTGACAATTCCATCCATTCAGTTTAGTAGTTAATTTTCTATTTAGTAATTAGCTAGGGTCTTAGCAATTGTCTATTCTTGTAGCCATTGGAACTTCATTCTGTGTTTGTTCCTGCAGCCAAGGCAAATAAAGTAACTTCCTATTTGTTTACTGAGATTTCTGTTTCTATCATTCATTTCAGTTAAGTTTAGTTGTTTATTCATGCTTATTACTTATGCTAATTCCTTTCAATCATTTTACTTTCAATACTCTTTCCTTTCTAGTTATAAGATAAGGATGACTGTAATTGATTCCTAGTGCATAGATAGTGTTGACCCATTTCAAGTTCACGTCCTTGGGTTGATAATGAAATGAACCTTCATGATGAGAAACATAACTACTTGGTGCAAATATATGATCTCCAAGTTTTAGCTTAAAGGGCTTAGTTATTGCACCATTAGAGGAGGCTAAATTTTTTGGCGCCGTTGTCAAGGATGGTGTGAAACTAGGAAGTTATTTGGAGTCATTTATAGTTTCTTTCTTGTTTTTAGTATCTCTAAATTTTTTTCACTAGCATACCCTTCATTTGAATAAATTAATGATCTACTATTCTTTTACCAATTCTTTGTGTGAGTTGGATGATACTGAGTTAATATTGCATGCATAGAGGCAATAGAAGAGATGCTCTAGGGAGGTTCCTTCCTAATGACCCTAATCCTAATAACTAGCTAGTTGAGTTTCAAATTTTTTCAAGAGACAAAGAAGAAGAGGAAAATCATTTTACTGATGCATTTCCCAATTTGACCAATTCTCAAACTTCCTTTGAAGAGCAAGCTGCCAAGACCTAATTGAGAATCAATTTTCTTTGACAATCCATCAAGCAATTATGGCTGGAAAAAACAAAAATAGACCTAACCAACCATATTTTCCATTCCCTATCACTCACTAGAATGAAGTTGATATCCTCAAGAACATCCCTGCTTCATTTCTTCATAAATTCTATGGGCTTGTAATAGAGGACCCTGACACTTTCTTGTTTGAATTTGATATCCTTTGCAAAAGCTATGATTACACTACTGAGGCTCATAGGCTTAAATTTTTTCCTACTACCTTGAAGGACACTGCATTAAGACGGTTTATGGGTTTAGGTAGGAATACTGTAGAGACTTGGGATGATATGAAAACAAAGTTTCTTGAGAAGTATAAAGAGTACTGTAGAGGCAATGATATGAGAGGAGATGATATCTTTAGGATGCAACAAAAGGAGGATGAAAGTTTGGAGGACTATATTTCAAGATTCTTGTTTTGTTTGTAGAAATCCATACATCATGCACTCAATGAAGAGTCTTAAATGTTGCTCTTCCTTAGAGGGACCAATGAAAATTGCACTAATGCTCTGGTAGGAGGAGGAGATATCACCCAAGTTCCTTGGGATGATATTAAGAAGATATTTTAGAATTACTCCACGACAACTATAAAGAAAGGAAGAGGTTACCAATCTTCTATGGGTAAATCCTCCACTAATGGAGTTTCAAGGATGGAAATCCCTCATTTGTTGACAAATTTCAAGTAGGGTATCTTAAAAAATATGGCAAATTAGCTAGATACACTTCAAGCAAAGAAGAAACATGAGGAGGTAGAGGCAATGTTGGAAGAATATTGTCCTCATTGCAAGCAAAAGAAGAAGGATTGCAGATGTAAAATGGTAGCCAATATTGACAACAAGAAAATTCCACCAAAATTCAAGCCAATTTAGGGTGATGATGATTAGGTTTTCTACATTGCACAAAGAAGTCCATGGGCTTGAAGACAAGGTATGCCACCATATCTGTTATCTTTTAGTGGACCTTATTTGAATTCTTATGCATATGGTAATCAATGGAAAGCCCCATACCCATCAAAAATTTGGAGGCTATCCACCCTAGCCTTAGAAAAACTCTCAAAATACTTGGCCCAATCACCAAAAATCTTCACCTCAATGGTAGCAATTCTAGGGGAATTGGTAGAAAACTCCAAGAAAGTAGTAGCAAAAATCCCAAAGGAGGGAAGGACAACAATGGCCAAACCAAGAAATTGGTTACATGTAGCCACCTCCACAACCTCAACAACTTTCCATAATGCTTCCTCCTCCTAACTCAAGCACTAGCACACCTAGACCTACTTAGTTACCAACTCAACCCACACCTAGCCCAAATGACAAACCACATCAACAATCAATTTAATCTACAAATCCCAACCAATTTATTGCATATGCTATGAGTGTGAGTGATATTCATCTGCATTCAGGAACCACTTTGTCATATCATTCCACTATTATTATAACAAAGCTTCTTGTGGAAGAGGAGGAGCATCCAAATTTATCTGATATCCCTGCTCATCAAGTGTGCCCAAGAATCCTGAACCAGTTTGACAGTCTGATCAAGACCTACCATTTCCTCAAAGGTTAGAAGTTGTTAAACAAAAGGAAGAAAATGAAGAAAAAACCTTTGATATTATGGATCAATTGAAACACATATGTGTCAACATACCTTTGTTCTAGGCCATAAAAGATGTCCCCATATATAGTAAGACAATTAAGGAAGAATGTCTCAAAAAGACAGGGAGGAAAAAGGACCCCACCATCGTCCATGTGGTGGGGCAGTTGGCAGATATCATGCTGGGGAAAGTAACTGTTCTTAGATATACTAACTTAGGTAGTCCTATAGTTGAAGCCATTATAAATGGAATCCAAGTAAAGAATTCTCTAATAGACTTGGGAGAAGCTATCAATGTGATGACTAAGGATATCCTACAACAACTGAATGTTACAAATATGAGACCTACTCCTACTATCCTACAACTTGTCAATTCCACTATCAAACTAGATGGCATAGTAGAAAACCTTGTCGTTACTCTAGACTCTTGGGAATATCCAATAGACTTCATGATCCTTTCCCCTAAAGCTACATTAGGAGGGTGTCCAATTATTCTGGGAAGACCATAGTTAGCTACAACATATGCTTACATTGGATGTTGGTCAGGGGACATGAATATGTCTAATGGGAGAAGCACTAAATATCTTATCCTTTATCCTCCTGCTCAACCATCCCATGATATGGACAACCCCATCTAGTCACATGTTGGAGAAGAGGCCAAGGAGGTCAATGTAGTGGCACAACTCATGATGATAGGAAGAAGTCCTTTTATGCAGCTTCATGAAGAAGATGAAATATTATCCCATATAATTTAGAACCATTGTGAAGTGCATGAAGAACCACCCACTCATGAATCTAGTTTTGCATGTCCATTGTTGATACCTCTGCTAGCTTCTCCTACACCCAAATCTCTTGCAGCAACATATATGCTTCATACATTGTTACTGCATGAATTAAAAATGCCAAGTATTAGTGAAACAACCATGATTGAGTTGACCACACAAGTACAAGTTTCAGAGGGGAAACATTTGAATATTAATAACAAGCTTAGTCAAGAGTAGCCGCTATCCTTGAAAAACTTGTTAAATTTGCATCAACATGCATTTGCATGGGATTACCATGACATGAAAGGATTAGATCCCAAACTCTATAGTCACAAGATCTACATTAGAGATGACTGCACACCAGTAAGACAACAACAAAGGAGAATCAACCCTGCATTAAGGGAGATTGTGAAAGGAGAACTACAAAAGTTATTGGATGCAAGATTTATCTATCCTATTTTAGACAACCAATGGGTGTCCCCCTTGGTAATTGTTCCTAAAAAGGGAGGTAAATGGAGAGTTTGTGTTGACTATAGAGAACTAAAATCTACCTAAAAAAATGATCACTTTTCCCTTCCTTTTATAGACGAAGTATTGGATTCACTTGCAGGTAAGCAATATTTTTCCTTCTTAAATAGATTTAGTGGTTATAATCAGATATAGATTGCACCTGAAGATCATGAGAATACAACTTTCACCTATCCTTTGGGGACTTATACCTATTGTGTACTCCCATTTGGTTTACGCAATGCACCTAAAACCTTCCAAAGAGAAGTTATTAATATATTCTCAGATATTTCACATGATTGTATGGAGATCTACATGGATGATTTCACTACTTATGGTGCTAATTTTGCAGAAGCATTAGAAAACCTAAGAAAGGTTTTGCAGATATGTGAGGACCATAATCTATCCTTGAATAGTGAGAAATGCTTTATGATGATGCATGAAGGAATGGAACTTGTCCATTATATCTCTTAGAAAGGAATTCAAGTGGATCCAACTAAAATTGATGTAGTTACCAATATTTCTATTCCTGTCAAGAAAAAAAATGTTAGAAGTTTCCTGGGACATGCAGGATACTACAGGTGCTTCATAAAAGATTTCAGTAAGATGGATACACCACTTTATAATCTTTTAACTAAAGATTTCGAGTTCTAATGGATAGAGGATTGTGATAAAGCATTCTCTAATTTAAAAACAATATTAACCCATGCTTCTATGCTCAAAGGCCCTAATTGGGGATTCCATTTCAATATTCACATAGATGAATCTAATTATTCTATAGGGACTATCTTAAGGAAAAAAGGAGCAATAGAGAATGTAATCTATTTTTTCATCAAGAACCTATAAGGGGATAAGTTTAACTACATAGTGACAGAGAAGGAGATGTTGGCAGTCATTTATGCTCTCATCAAGTTCAAGAATTATATCACAGGATACCAGATCTTTGTCCATACAGACCATGTAGCCATAAAATACCTTATGAACAAGCCATTGATCATAGGAAGGTTAGCAAGGTGGCTGTTGTTAATGCAAGAATTTGATATCACCGTTATAGAAAGGCTAGGAAAGGCAAATGTCATGGCATATTTTCTCTCTAGATTGAATACATTAGAGGACACTCAAGTCATTGATGAATCCTTTAATAATGAGCATTTTTTCTCCATCAATGTGTCTTGGTATGCAGATATAGCCAATTATTTGGTCACAGGAAGATTTCCCCCTCATTTCTCTCCAAAAGAGTGAAGGGTTCTTATTGAATTTTTTTTTCCATTCTCATGGATAGTAAGTTGTTTATTGTATATTGGACCAAATCATGTGATGATAAGTTGTATAAGAGAGGATGAAACTTATGTTATACTACATGTATGCCATAATGAACCCTATGGGGGACACTTTTCAGCTAAGAAAACAACCATGAAGATTGGCACAACCACGGTAGGAGGGTCCTCAAAGAGAATAATTAGGATCGTGCAAAAAGACTTACACAATAGAAGCAACACAAAAATTAGAGGAAAATGTAGATTAGAACATTCTCATTAACATAAATATTAGTTACAATAGGACAAAATATCTAGGCTTACAGATTCAACTCACATGCCTAATACAACATGCTCAAAATATCCTACCTTATATGCTCCTCAATGCGAGCTAAAATATAACACTTCAAGTCTAATGTTCATCTAAATATTATTCACTGCCTTCCTAATGATCTATTACAAGATTTATATCATATTTGTGGGTCTATAATCTTCCACATCGACCAAAGATTACTACAATTTCTAATGAAAGAAAATGTAACATGCACATGAATAGGTCAGCCTCAAATTTGAATTACTCCTTGGTGAATGCATAGGATGAAGTGTGGACCTATAATTAACATTGGGGACACTCCATGGAACAATTAAAATCACACCATCAAGATTTGCAAGTCACGAGAAAGATCCATGAGCGATCAAATTAGCCGTTAGGTTTGAAAATTATTTTGGTGCCAGTTCAAGAAACTGCCACTAAATACAAAAGTGATAACTTGCCGGAAAAAAGATCCAATCGAGCCCAAATCTTGGAATAAGGAAAAAGAACATGTCCATGATGTATACATAGATCCACAAGGTTTGGTGAGAAAATATGATGAATTGACCAACATGAATAGAGCAAGAACAAAACAAGAAAAAAAAAACTAAAATAAAATATTTTTGGTTGATGCAAGATTGTCAAGAACCAAGGATGCTCCTGCATTAGACATCCAAGGTTATTGAAAAGTGAGTCCCTCACTTTTTCTGGGGCTAAAAAAAAAACCAAGGTGGTCTACCTCAGCCTAAGAAATCCAAGAAGAATCTTTCATTGGTCTACCTTTCCATTTCACAAGATATTCTTCGTATTATCTTCCACGAGTTTTCCTTCCATCTTTGACATCCAAAATCTCTTCAATCTCATTTGAATACTATTTAGGAAAGTGGTTCTCCAATTTTGATTTATTTTCTTCACTAAATTCTACTTCATGGTATTGATACAAATTTTCAATGTTAAATATAGGTGATATACCCATGTCATTTGGTAACTCCACTTCATATGCATTTCCTGAATCAAACTTCTTCAAAATCTTACAGGTTCCAAACTTCCTCATCATCAACTTATTACATGTGCCATTTGGAAAATTTTCCTTCCTCAAATATACCATCACCTCATCTCCAACTTCAAAATCCTTACGTATCCTCTTTTCATCTGCTTTCTCCTTATACTTCCGGTTCATATCTTCCAATTGCTCCTTCACTTGAGTATGCACTTTCTTCATATGTTCTAAAAATTCCTCTGCTTCTGCACTCCTTTTATCTTCCATTCTTATGTCTCTCAACTCGGATATACCTCTAGGATGAATCCCAGTAATGATCTCAAAAGGTTTCTTTCTGGTACTCCTATTCACTGAGTTATTGTAAGCAAACTCAGCTTGTGCAAGGACTAAATCCCAACTTCCGGTCTTCTCTCCAACCAAACATCTAAGAAAATTCCGCAAACTCCTATTTATGACCTCTATATATCCATCAGTTTGTGAGTGAAAAGTAGAAATAAACTTCAAATTTTTCTTCAAATTATTCCAAAGTGTTCTCCAAAAGTAACCAACAAACTTTACATCTCTGTCTAAAACAATACTCCTAGGTAATCCATGCAATATAACCACTGCCTTGAAAAACAAGTCTGCTACATGTACTACATTTGTTGTCTTCTTACAAGGTATTAGATGTGCCATCTTATAAAATCTATCCACCACCACAAATATAGAATCATTACCTCTTTGTGTCTTCAACAAACCAAGTATGAAATCCATGCTGATATCCTCCCAAGGTCTCTCTAGGACTGTCAAAGGCTTATACAATCCCACATTTTTACTACTCCCTTTTGCAACTTGACAAACTATGTAACTCTGCACAAATTTCCTAACATCCTTATGAATTTGTGGCCAAAAGTAATTCTCACTTACCAATTCTACTATCTTATCAACTCCAAAGTTTCCTGACAATCCTCCACTATTCTTTTCTTTCACCAAGTTATCCCTCATTGAACTATAGGGTATGTACAACTCATTTCCTTTGAACCACGTATCCTCCTAAATGAAATAATCCAACCACTGACTCCTATCCTCCAAAACTAGTTCTTTACAAGCTCTCCAAGGTTCTACATAATCCAAGTTTTCCTCATACAAGTTCAATTCATCAAATCCTAATGCCTCCACTCTTATCTCTATCAATAAATTCCTTCTCCTACTTAAACCATCAACAACTCTATTTGAATTTCCACTCCTATGCTTCAAAAAAAAAGTATAACCCTACAATAATTCCACCCACCTTATGTGTCTTTGATTCAACTTACCCTGTCTTTTCAAATATTGTAATGCTTGATGATTCATATACAACACAAAATCCTTAGGCAACACATAATGTCTCCAATTCTTCAAGGCTTGAACTATGGCATAAAACTCCTGATCATACATTGAATATCTCCTCCTAGCATCATTCAATTTCTCATTGAAATAAGCTATAGGTATTCCTTCTTGAATCAATACTACTCCAATTGCATTTCCACTTGCATCACAATCCACCTGAAATACCTTATTAAATTTTGGTAAAGCCAACACAGGATGTCTGGTCACCTTTTGCTTCAACAACTCAAAACTTTCATTTTCTCCAGATGTCCACCTAAAATATTTCCTATCTCCTCTCATTGTTTTTGTCATAGGACTACAAATAGTACTGGAATTCCCAATGAACTTCCGGTAGAAACTAGACAATCCATGAAAATATCTTACGTCTCCAATGCTTTCAGGTGTAGGCCATTAAACAATTGATCTTACCTTCTCAAGATCCATCTTCAATCCATCAACATATATCACAAATCCTATATATACCAATTCTTCCTTCATGAAACTACACTTCTTAGTGTTTATCAACAACTACACCTCTCTAAACCTCTGCAAAACTTGTCTTATATGCAACAAATTTTCTTCTCTACTCTTACTAAAAATCAAGATGTCATCCAAATACACAATCATAAACTTACCCAAGAATTTCTTCAACACCTCATTCATCAACCTCATGAAAGTACTCGGTGCATTTGTTAGTCCAAAAGGCATCACCAACCATTCATACAACCCTTCATTTGTCTTGAATGCTGTCTTCCACTCATCCCCTTCTTTGATTCTGATATGATGATATCCACTTTTTAAATCTATCTTTGTAAAGTATTTAGCTCTACTCAAACAATCCATAATGTCATCCATCTAGGGTAAAGGAAGCCTATACTTCACCGTGATTTTGTTTATGGCTCTAGAATCTATACACATCCTCCATTATCCATATTTATTAGGTGCTAGCACAACATGTACTACACATGGACTTAAGCTTTCTTTGATCAAACCCTTCATTAGTAATTCTTGCGCTTTTCTATTCAACTCCTCATTCTCTGTTGGTTTCATACAGTGTGCTGCTTTGTTAGGAAAACTAGCTCTAGGAATCAAATCCATACAGTGACTAATACTCCTTGTTGGCAACTCAAGGGAAGACAACTGAGAGGGGGGTGAATCAATTGCCACTGAATCTCAAAATTATTCAACTTATTAACCTTAATTTCAGATCTAATCATTAATCATGAAAGCATAAATGGATGACACACCAAAAGCACACATGATACCAAGATTTTTTATGTGGAGACCTTGTTAGGGGAAAAACCACCATGGAGGTCAATCCAAAAGATTATAACCTATTAAAAGTATAAGAAAAAATAAATGGAGAATGTACATGCATTCAGGAACACTACCTAGAGCTCACTACTCAAATACAACAAGGCTCACTTCCCAAGGAAGACACACTATCTTACAAAAAGATTCAGATTAAAACCATCCAGATTTGAATTGAGAAAATAACATCTACTAATTCCTGGTTACAGTTCCAATGAAGCACATGAACACTTCTTCACTCTTCTTCACACTCTATTCTACCTTCAAATGATATAAAATTTATTCACACACAAGAATCACACACTTCACCTTCACACCCACACTCATTCCTTCAAATGATAAAACAATCACTCTTATATATCCACAATAAGAAATTACATGACTATAAGTCAGCCACACAAAGATAATAAAATAATTACAAATAGTCAGTCCAAAACAAATAAAGATTATTCATGAAAATCAACCAAGTTCAACCATAACATAGTGAAGACTGAAAAAACATCTCCAACATGAAAAATTTTCAATTAATTTCTCCTCAAAGATCCACAACACACTTCAACACCTTGTTGGCCAAGAACATGAAAAACATGAACACGCAAGAGAAAATATTAGATCACAAGAACAAATATCAATGTAGACATGCCACAAAGATAGAGAATGAACTAGAAACATCCAAAAGCATCATGAACACCAGAGAAGCATCCACAATAACTTAACTTACTAAAATAACATAATCTTTAATCATGAACACTAACTAAAGCAACAAAAAAATGTCAGAATGAAAACCACCATAACTCGATCAAATATTCATACGGATCTCTAAAAATAAATGTGGATAAACTAGAAATAATCAACAAGAAACCCTTTAGTCCACATCCTCAGATCAACAACATACTAAACACACTAATAGAAAGAAATTCACTTCACCACTGACAACTTGTAGCACTTCTTATTACAAATTTCTCAATATCCTTGACATATACAACTTCTAATGCAACAATGCTAATTATGTTGACATCAATGACAACCAAATATCACCAACAAAACCACAACATCCAAAAATATCCCCCTTTGGAATTGATAGGAACACGTGATGTGAAAAATACCATCAACACAACTACTCTTACTCTTCCTTTAAGTTATGAATTTTCTTCGTCAACTCTTCTTCCCACAAGGCTCTTCTCCCCAAATAATCAACAATTTTTTTTTCACATTACTCTTCTCCCCCTTTGACATCAATGAAAAAGATATATTTAATACAAGCTCTGAACCACATATCTGATTTTTTGAATATTTGACTACTCCCCCTTAGTAGCAGCCACCACAACATCAATTTGGATCAAAATATGATCATGAAATGCATGGATTGATTCAATGCAATTCATCCTTAGTTTTAATTAGGAGGGGTAATCACCCCTAAATTCCCTATTAGATACTCAAAAGTATCCTTAGGAAATGGATTTATAAAGATATCTACAATTTTCTCCTTAGTAGGCACATACTCCAATCTGACTTCCTTTTCACTTAACTTCTCTCTCAAAAAATGAAATTTTATAGATATATGCTTGGTCTTTGAATGTAGCACCAGATTTTTATACATGTTAATAGCATTTGAGTTATCACAGAATATAACAATAGGCTCATCATACACAACTTTGATATCCTTCAACATTTGTTTCAATCACAATACTTGAGTATAGCTATTAGCAACAACAATGTATTCTACCTCTGCAGTAGATAAAGAAATAACATTCCACTTCTTACTCAACCATGAAATCAACTTCTTTCCCAAGAAAAATGCTCCACCACTAGTACTTTTCTTGTCATTCACATCTCCTACCTAATTAACATCAGTAAAGGAACTCAAAATAAGATCATCATCTTTAGGATACCATAGACCAAAATCAGTAGTCCCTTTCAAGTATCTAAAAATTCTCTTCACAATAGTCACATGATATTCTTTATAATTAGCTTGAAATCTAGCAACAATACATACAAAATTCATGATATCAGGCCTAGTTTGAGTCAAATAAAACAATCCACCAATCATTGATCTATATCTTGTTTGATTTTATTTTGGAGAATCATCATCAGTTGTCAACTTGCATTCGGTGACCATGGGTATACAAATAGGCTTTGAATCCACCATACCAAATTTCTTCAACCATTCCTTCACATACTTGGACTGAGATATAAAAATCCCTTTATCTAACTTAGTAATTTGCAATCCCAAGAATAATTTCATCTCTCCAATCATTGACATTTCAAATTCATTCTACATCTCATTAGAAAACTTCCTGCACAAGCTATCATCTTCTCCAAATATGATATCATCAACAAAAACTTCTACAATCAAATCTTTATCATCATTCTTGAAATACATATTACTATCAGCAATACCTTTGTTAAATCCAAGTTTCACCAAGTACTTATTCAATTTGGCATACCATGCTCTAAGAGCTTGCTTAAGACAATACAATGCTTTCTTCAATTGACACACCATATATTCGTAATCAATCAATTGGAATCCATCAGGTTTCTCAACATATACCTCTTCTTCCAATTCACCATTTAGAAAGGTAGACTTGACATCTATTTGATAAACCTTGTAGTCTTTATAAGCAACATAAATAAGAAACAATCTCACAGCTTCAATTCTAGCAACAGGGGCAAAGGTTTCTTTAAAATCAATACATTCCATTTGAGAATATCCCTTACAAAATAGTCTTGCTCTGTTTTTGACTACTTCACCTTGTTCATTTAGTTTGTTTCTAAAGACCCATTTAGTTCCAAGTAAATTCTTATCCTTAGGTCTAGGAACATAAATCCATGTATCATTTTTCTTAATTTGTTGCAGTTCCTCTTTCATTGCTTCAACCCAATGCTCACCTTTGCATGTTTCCTTCACATTGTTAGGCTCATTTTTTGAAATCAAACAATATTCTTCTACAATTTTTCTCCTAGTCTGGACACCTTTGTTCTTGTCACCTATGATCTGATTCTATGAATGATTCAATCTCACATACCTCAGAGTCTTCTTAGAATGTTCTTCAACTTTAGGCTCTTTTGATCTCTCTTCTGTTCTTCCATTAGTTTCTCCTTGATTTTCTTGATTCACTAGAAGGATTTGAACTTGAATTGTAGTCTAACCTTGCTTTCCTTTTCTTGTACCATCATTTTGATCATCAAAATCATATCCACAGGTTCTAGATAGTGCAAGTATGTCTTCATCAACATTAACATTTTCACTTTCAACCATTTTCTTCAATCTTTTGTTTTAACACTAGTAGGCCTTACTTTTAGTAGCGTAACCTAGAAATACTCCTTCATCACTCCTAACATAAAAATTTCCTATATTTCAATCTCTATTGATATAACACTTACTTCCAAAGATTTTGAAATATCTAGCAATAGGATTTTGACCAGTCCATAGTTCAAAAGGAGTCTTACTAGTATCACCTTTGATTTGTTTTCAGTTAAGTGTGTACACAACAATACTCACAATAGATATGAGGCACATTTCCTTCTAACATCATGGTTCAAGCCACATCTAGAAATGTTCTGTTCTTCCTTTCCACAACTCCATTATGTTGAGGGGTCCACAGTGCAGATAACTATCTCCTTATTCCATGCTCTTCACAAAAATAATTAAACTCACTGGAAATGAATTCACCACCTCTATTCGATCTTAGACACTTAATCTTCAAATCAGTCTCTATCTCAACCATAGCCTTAAAGATCTTGAACTTTTCTAGGGCTTCATATTTCTCCCTTAAGAAAGTAGTCCACATCATCCTTGAATAATCATCAATAAACAACATGAAGTATCTGTAAACTTGTAAAATTCTAGTTCTAGCAGGACCACATAAATCAATATGCACAAGTTCCAACAATCCATTTAAAATTTTCTATTTACTTCAAAATGAAATTATTGTTTTCTATCCTAATTGACATTCTTTGCATATGGTATTAGTAGGTTTCATTAGCTTAGGAAGATCTCTTAAAACCTTAGTGGAACTTATCTTGACAATGTTATCAAAATTAACATGACACATTCTCCTATGGCATAACCAATTCTCATCAACTTGAGCAATCAAACAATTTTTACTAGAAGCATTTAGATGAAAGATATTACCTTTTTTTTGTGTACTTGATGCAATCACATTTCCATAATTTCCCAATATTTTTCACTTACCATCCATGAATTGAAGATTGTATCCCTTATCAACCATTTGACCAATGCTCAAAAGATTATGCTTCAAACCTTCAACATACAAGACATCATTAGTGTTATGCTTACCATCAAGAGAAATGCATCCTCTTCTATGGATTACACCAGTTGTGTTATCACCAAATGTCACAACACCACCATCATACTTCTCAAAATTCACAAACTTACTTTTATCTCCTATCATATGATGAGAACAACCACTGCCAATTACCCATTCATCTTTCTCTTCAACTCGACCAGCTAGGGCTTTCTCCACATTTGTACAAATAGCATATTCAACAGACACATGATTATTTTCCTTGATAGCAATAAACACAAATTCTTCTTCACTTGCATTTCCTTTGTCAGATTCATCATCTGTTACACCTTCATTAATGGCATAGTAACACTTCTTTTGGAATTTAGGCTTGTTAAATCTTGGATTGGAAACTCTCTTAGGACACCTTGATCCAAAATGACCTATCTTATTGCAAGATAAACATTTAATAGACAACTTTCCTTATAATTACCTTTTCCTCTAGCTTCTCTTTTCACAATCAATGCTTCAAGTTCTTCAAGCTCTCTTTCTTATTCATCCAACTGTTTCATTTCATCCTCATACTTGAATGTCTTTCTTGATGAAATTTCACCTAGATCATATCTCTGTCTATCTCTTCTAGAATTAGTAGCCTTAAATGTAGATTCAACCTTAGGAAGGGCATCGCCAAATTCACTCAACTCAAAAGTAGTAAGCTTACCAATCAACATATCTCTAGTAACATTTCTCACAGTTTGGAGTTCTTCAATAGTACTAGCCTTGACTTTGTAAGAAGCAGGAAAAGATCTAATCACTTTAGCAACAATCTCCAATTCATCTATCTATCCATCAACACATCTGATACCACACACAAGTTCATTTACTCTTTGCATGAAAGTAGTAAGATTTTCATCATCACCCATTTTCAACTTTTCAACTTTTCCTTTCAGACTTTGTAGCTTAGAAATCTTCACATTTGCATCACCTTCATACAAGCTCTCCAAATTCTTCCAGATCTCATAAGTAGTCTTCAGATCCATCACATTTGTCATCTTAGTACCAGTCAAAGCACTCAATAATTCCTCCTTAGCCCTGATATTATATTTATCATAAGTACTATTTGGACGTATAACATACCTATTACATGTAATGCTCCAATAGGGTCACCAATGCATCTTAGATGGCACTCCATTTGAGCTTTCCACAAAGTATGATTTGTTCCATCAAATCTAGGACTGTCATTCTTATAATTCGCCATCCTGAATTACCTCAAGCTATTAAACTTCTTTCAATGAACCACAAGCTCTACTAACAATTGTTGGCAACTCAAGGGAAGCCAACTAAGAGGAGGGGTGAATTAGTTGTCACTGAATCTCAAACTTATTCAACTTATTAACCTTAATTTCAAATATGATCATTAATCATGAAAGCATAAATGAACAACACACAAAAAGCACACATAACACCAAATTTTTTTATGTGGAAACCTTGTTAGGGGAAAATCCACGATGGAGGTCAATCCATAAGATTATACCCTGTTAAAATTACAAGAAAATATAAATGGGGAATGCACATGCATTTAGGAACACTTCCTAGAGCTCACTACTCAAATACAACAAGGATCACTACCCAAGGAAGACACACTATCTTATAGAAAGATTTAGATTAAAACCATTTGGATTTGAACTAAGAAAATAACATCTGCTAATGCTTGGTTACAGTTCTGGTTAAGCACATGAACACTTCTTCACTCTTCTTCACACTCTTCTCTACCTTCAAATGATGAAAATTTATTCACACACAAGACTCATACACTTTTCATTCACACCCACACTCATTCCTTCAAATGATAAAAAAATCGCTCTTATATATCCACAACAAGAAATTACATTGCTATAAGTGAGCCACAAGAAGATAATAAAATAATTACAAATAGTTGGACTAAAAAAAATTAATATTATTCATGTGAATCAACCAAGGTTGACCATAGCATAGTGAGGACCAAAAACCACATCTCCAACATGAAAAAACTTCAATTAATTTCTCCTCAAAGATCCACAACACACTTCAACACCTTGTGGACCAAGAACATGAAAAACATGAACACACAAGAGAAAATATCAGATCACAAGCACAATGATCAATGCAGACATGCCACAAAGATAGATAATGAAATAGAAACATCCAAAAGCATCATGAAACATCTGAGAAGAATCCACAACAACTGAACTTACTGAAATCACATAATCTTCAATCAGGAACACTAACTGAAGCGACAAAAGAAATGTTAGAATGAAAATCACCATAACGCAATCAAATCTTCATGCGGATCTTTGAAAATGAATGTGGATAAACTAGACATACTAAAAAAGAAACCCTTTAGTCCACAACCTCATATCAACAATGTATTGAACACACTGACATAAAGAGCTTCACTTCACCACTAGAAACCTGTAGCACTTCTTATTACAATTTTCTCAATATCCTCAAAATATACACCTTCTAATGCAATAATGCTAATAGTGTTGACATCAATGACAACCGCATATCAGCAACACAAACACAACATCCAACACTCCTCATAGGTGGAAATCCATTAGGTACATTATCTAAAATGATCTCCTCATATTTTGTCAGCAACTCCTTTATCTGTTTTGGGTGTTTTTCTACATGCTTCAAGTCTTCAATCTTCTTAGGAACCAAGGAATAGCACATGTTCTCATGTCTCAATCCATCCAAAAATATCCTTCCATCAACCAAACAAATTATAACACTCATACAGATCTCAACTTTAGGAACATCTTCCAATGGCAACAAAATATGCTTCATCCCATTAGCAATAGTAGTATATGTGTTCTTCTTTCCATCATGAATAGCCTATCTATCATACTGCCAAGGTATTCCCAACAAAACATGGCATACATCCATAGGCATGATATCACAAAAACTTCATCATGGAAATTTCTTATCTTCAATTTCACTAAACATTGTTCACTTACTAGTATCTTATGCTCATCTTGAATCCATGCTATCTGATAGGGATTTAGGTGTTTCAACCTCTCCAACTTTAATTTGGTCACCATCTCTTCAGAAACCAGGTTCTTAGAACTTCCACTGTCCACAATCACTTTGCAAAATTTACTAACTACCTTGCATCTGGTCTGAAACAAATTCTTTCTTTGCAATGGCTCTTGCTCCATCTCACTTTGACATAATACTCTCCTGTTCACAAAAAAATTTCCATCTTCTGATTTATTAGATGACCCAACATGATCCTCCTGAACAAAGGCTATTCTTCTATTGTTTTTTGTCTTTCTACTTGTCTCTCCTTGATTGCATTCAAATACTATATGTCCTTCTCCACCACATTTATAACAAGTTACCTTGAATACTCTTTTTTCCTTATCATATTTTCTATAACCTTCATTCTGGTAACCACCATATCCTCCTCTTCTAGAAGAGTTTCCATCACCTCTATCATTCTTACCAACTCCCTTATCTTTATTTTGATCTACAAAAGTTTGTCTTCCTCCAAAACAAATTCTTCCTCTTTGAAATCTTCCACCTCTTCGTCTTTGCCTCTGCTCATGTCTTTTATTTAGCTTCTCCTCTACTTTTAGGGCACATTGATATGCCTCTTCCACACTTTGCAACTTAATCAAACTAATCTCATCCTATATAGACAACCTCAAGCCATTCACATATCTGGCTACTTGCTTGATCTCATCCTCTGAATGTCCAGATCTGATATTCAACTTGTAGAACTCCTCAGTATATTCCATCACACTTGAATCCTTCTACTTAAAATTTTGCAACTTCCATAACAAATTGATCTGATAATATGAGGGAAAAAAATTTGTCTTCAACTTATTCACCATGCAATCCCATGATCTTATCTTTTCTTTTCCTCCTCTTTTCCTATCTATCTACAAATGTTCCCACCAAAGGGATGCACGTCCTTTCAAATTTGTACAAGAAAATTTCACCTTCTTATCTTTAGTGGTGCCTTCAAATCAAAATACTTTTCCATCTCTATTATCTAATCAAGCAATTATTTTGAATCAACTGACCATTATAATCTAGTGGATTGAAATGTGGTTTTGTGTTCACTCTAGTTAGGGCTCTTATGAACCTCTCTTCTCCTTGATCTAGGCTAGGTTGATCTTCTCTTCCTCTTTCCTCCTGTACTTCTACCTCTTCATCACTCACATCATCAATTGGTCAACCTCTCCTCTAGGCCATTTTGACTACATCTAATCTGGCAACAATTCCTCTCACCATCTCCTTTAAAGCTTGGTCTGCATTTCCACAAACTCCATTTCCTCTAACATTTCTTCTTCCTGCCATATTTACACAAGTCCTCTACAACTACAAGTCGGATCCTCAATCTAGAACCCAACAAATCTCCAATAGAACTCCATGAATTATGATGACCTCACATAGATTGAATGTTGCTTTGATACCAATCTGGCCCAACCATAGTAGTAGGGTCCTCAAAGAGAAAAATACAGACCATGCAACAAGAGTAACACAATAGAAGCAACACAAAAATTGGAGAAAAATGTAGATTAGAACATTCTCGTTAACAAAAATCTCAATTACAATTTGCTGGCAACATCTGGGCTTACAGATTTGACTCATAGGCTTGATACAACATGCTCAAAATATCCTACCCCTATATGCTCCTCAATGCGAGTTGAAATCTAACACTTCAAGTCTAATGTTCATCTGACTATTATTCATTTCCTTCCTAATAATCTATTACAAGCTTTATATCATATCTACAGGTCTAGAATCTTCTACGTTAGGAAAAGATTATTGCAATCTCTAATGAAAGAAAATGTAACATGCACATGAATAGGTCAGGCTCAAATTTGAATTACTTCTTAGTGAATGCATAAGATGAAGTGTGGACCTATAATTAAGGTTGAGGACACTCCATGGAACAATTTGAATCACACCATTGAAATCCGCAAGTCACAGGAAAGATCCATGAGCGATTGAATTAGCTGTTAGGTTTGAAAATTATTTTGTTGCCGGTTCAAGAAACTGCCACTAAATCCAGAAGTGATAACTTGTCGAAAAAGTTCCAATCATGCCCAAATCCTGGAATAAGGAAAATGAACATGTCCATGATGTGCACATAGATCCATAGGGTTTGGTGAGAAAATATGATGAATCCACCAACATGAACAAAGAAAGAACAAAATAAGAACAAAAAAATGAAGGAAAATATTTTTGGTTGATGCAAGATTGTCAAGAACCAAGGATGATCCTGCATCAAAGATTCTTGATATAGGATATTACTGGCCTACGCTTTATAAGGATGTAGGAAAATACACTAGAAAATGTGATAGGTGTCAAAGGATGGGCCAACCAACTAAATCAGATGAAATTCCTCTATACCCTCAAGTAGTTATCAGACCATTTGATAAATGGGGACTTGGTTTTGTAGGCCCAGTTGATCCACCATCAAATGAAAAATATTACATCTTAGTTTGTAGTGACTATGTGACTAAATTGGTTGAGGTCAAAGCCATGAAACATTCTAGGGACTATGCTATGGATTTCCTAGAGAAATAGTCACAAATCAAGGGGCTTAGTTCACATCCACTCTTGTCACAACATTGGTGAATGAGTATAATGTTAGGCATAGAAATATACACCCTAAAGCCAATGACTAGTTTGAGGTAACAAATAGGGAAATAGAATCTATTCTAACCAAAACAGTAGCAATCGACATAAAATATTGGGAATATAGGTTGCCAAAATATGTGTGGGCCTATAGAACCACTTGGAAAACAACCACTGGTTTTACACCCTTTGAACTCTTGTATGGAAAAACAATAATGATGCCTATAAAGTTTGAACACAAAACTCTTAGAACAACACGAGACCTTGGAATAGATATATTTGAGGCAAAAAAGGATAGGGTTATGCAAGTAATGCCTTAGATGAGATGAGGAAATCATCTCTCCACCATGCTGAGATGGTGCAAAACTAGAGAGTTAGATGGCATGATAAATACATCAAAGAAAAGAAGTTCCAACTAGGTGACTGGGAACTTCTTTATGTGTCTAGGTATAAAGACAACTTAGGAAAACTTCAAACCTGGTGGTTGGGACCATGTGAGATTGTAGAGGTCTTTCCTAGTGGTGTTGTTTAGCTTACAACAATTGATCCTGTTAGGTTCAAGCTCCTGGTCAATGGTCATTGTCTCAAGTTATACCATAAGCTTACCTCAAAACAAGAATTCATGTAGCAATTTATTGAGTACTAGAACTTTGAAGTTCCTGCAGCCAAAGGAAGCAAACCTAGTGTCCAACATTTTGGCTAGTCAAAGGTACACATGCAACCATAATAAAGATTTCCACTTTTTGTGGGAATTCATTTCTCCATCAATAAACCTAACTACCCATTCATCTTCCATGCCTCTCTCTCTCTTCACTCCACATCACTCCACCATCACTTCATTTAACAAATCAATAGTACTTTTTTGGTGACCGATACTTCCTTCCACATTCTTTAGAAAAGACATTCCACCTTTTTAGGTATGTGCATAATGACTTAATGTATATTAATTACCTTACATGTATTAGTTTGATTACTGTACTTTAATATTGATATTTCACATAGAAAATCCTGTTAGCATTCCCTGTTATATCATAATTCCATTCTAGCTAGTGCAGAAACATTCTTTTATTTAGGTTGGGGGGAATGTGAACCTATGTGTCATTAGTCATATTTCATACGCCAACATGGCAACAAATTTGAAATGATGAAGTTGAAGTGACATTCTGCATGCATGATATGATATTAAATTGCCACCATTTTATTTGATAATACCCTCTCCTTTATGTCTTCTTTGCTACCTTAGTTGGAATCATAATGCCACTGAAAAGGTAAAATTAAAGAGGTCATATGACATTGGTGTTAGTATTGGTGAGAGTTGTAGGAATCAAAAGAGAAATTGGGTTTTCAAAAGAAGGATTGCAAGAAAGAAGTCTTTGTAGAGGTGTTTTCCAGAGTGTGAATGGAGGTAATGGGAGGTCAGTTAATCAGAAATGAACCAATAGTTCACCAGGTAATCCTATAGGATGCACTATGTGAGCTTGAATTCAAGAATTGTGGTTGGCTAAATTACTTTCTGAAGCTAAATACTTTCAATAATGACATTTCCTTAGAATTTGCACAAACATTTTCTAATGTTGAGGAAATGGTGAAAGGATTAAAAGTTATAGCCACTGAAGAAAGGATTGCTGAAGTGTCAAGTTTTCCCACTGAAGGAGAACCCTACCCTACTTCTAGGGATGCTAGATTAGCTAGAGCAGAATTCATCGAGCCTAGTGATCCTCCACTTATTATAGAAAAACAAAGAACAAGAAGAACTTCTTTTCCAAAAACATGGAAGCAAGTTGTTGTTTATGTTATCAAATACATTACCTGCGGGGGTCGCCAATCCTATCTCCATTATGTGTATTTCAAGTTTTTGAATCACATGAGACATGGCAGGAGGATGAATGTGCCAAACGTCCTATACAATCTTCTTGCAATCATGAATACTGAGACACATAAAGGTAGGGAAAAATTTGTTTCCCATCATTGTTTGATTAAATTGCTAGTAGAAAAGTCTTTGCAAGATATGTCCAATATGTCATGGAATAAATTTTTGAAAATTAAGAAGTTTAGATTAGAAAATGTGGGTCCTAGAGGTCAACCACTAACTCATAGGTTTAGTGGGGATGAGGGGGTTGTTAAATTCACTCCTGGAGCTTTAAATTCTAGGAGAATTCATAGAAAAAACCCTCTTGCAATAGTACTTGTAGCAGGAATTAGTTCCTTTGAATCCAAGCATGAAAATGAAGATAGTTCATCTTCAGACCCCAATGTTGATGTTTCCCCTAAAACAACAATTCACACTAGGGCTACTATTCAAAAGGATAATCAAAAATGAGAGAAGAAAAAATTAGCAAAGGGAAGGCTAAGAAGCAAAAACGAAAAAAGGTAAATCCTAGCCCTAGGAAGTGAAAAAGTGATGAAATTGAGCATCTTGCAACCGTTGAGAGAAATAAAAGTCCTCCAAAGAAATCAAAACTGACCAAGTTTGCTACTGGTGTGCCTCCAAAAAGGAGCCATAGACTTAGAGGGAAACCCATAAAGAAGGAAAAATCTCCTAAGGGGCATGCAAATGTAGGATTGGTAGAACTCGCTACTATTGCAAAGCAAGTTGAACATTAGGAACTAGTGCAAGTAGAGAAAGTTGAACATTAGGAACTAGTGTAAGCAGAGCAAGTTGAACATTAGGAACCACTGGAAGGGAAGATCCTAGTAGGAAAGCACAAACCTCCTACTTTTTCATGGGCATCAATAGCCCTGGATTTATGGAAAGAAATGCAAGAGAAAGGAGAAGAATGGAATAGAGAAAAACTCAGGCTATTGGAAGAGATCAATAAGAAAAATGAAGAAATTAAGGAGAAGAATGTAGAGATTACTGCATTAAAGGATAAGGTAAACAATGTGGTGGCTCTAGTACCAAAAAATTATGGAATGTAGGACTCCCCCAAGGGTATATGCATTGCATTTAAGGGAGAGTAATATTTATTTTAAGTTGTCAAGGGTCATTTCTAGTCTAAAATCTTCCATTGAAACCCCACAAGATATTTTTCAAGCTTACCAATCCTCTCCTCCTGAAGTTAAGAATTTACTATGTGAATTGTATTTTCACAACTATGCTGTTCCTAATGATCATGAATGGAATCCATTTCTATATATTGGGGATATTCACTTGAGGGAATTAATGTCATGGATTTATAATGAAATTAGCTAGGGACAACAATTCAAAATATACAAATAAAAATAAATCCATACCCCCTTATCTCTAAGAGCCAAATCAAGCAATCATGTAGATATCTACTACACATGACACAAATTTCTTTACAATCTAGACTAAAAAAAGAGGATCATGCCTTCTAGGGAGGAAGCATACCTATAATATGAACAGGAAGTTGCCACTATAGGAAGGACAGTATTGGGATATTTATCATAGATATGGAATGACTTGCCAGATCAGTTAAAATAGGCTGAACCTCATTCCCTACAAAATTATTATGCAGCTTGCAAATGAAGCATCAGGTATATACATCTTGGGAGGATGAAGCAACACTATTGGCTCCCATTAATATTTCAACCACCTATTTTGTTGTGGCTAGTACCAGACCGCAAAACCTATTAGTATGATGTAGATACAGAGAGGCCAAGGTGGGGTAGACTAGAAAGCAACTAGGGGTTCTATTGGGATCCAAATTTAGAAACAAAAAAGACAAAGGTAGACAATAATTGGTGATTTTAGGGCTTTGGTAAGGCAAAGGAATTGAGTTCCCTCTGCTAGAGGACTAGCATATCATTAGGTTTAGGTGAGATGATGAGTCCAAATAAAGAGTCATTTTTGTTAGGATTTATCATATGTTTGTTATTGTTACTATGGGGTTTTAACACCTGGTTGCCAATACTTTCTATGTTATTTCCCTGAACTTATGAACTTTGGGAATGAACTTATCCCTGTAACTTTTGATGGTATTAACTTTCTATGTGATATATCTATACTAATTTTACATGTGATTGAATGAATGTTATTCTAAGGTGATTATGAATATACAATTGTCTTGTGCACACTAATTTCATAATGTAGGTTCACATTAAGATGCAAATATAAATGAAGCTTGCAAGATGGAGGAAGTTCATGCCAGTTGGCTAGTTACTAAAGGAGTCAAGAAGATGGACATTAAAGAAGTCAATGGAGGGAAACTTCCAGCTTGTGTGGAAGTTATAACTTACCTTTAAATGACCATGTCTATTAGTTGAGTAGATTTAGGAGGTGTTGCTATGATAAATCCTCATTGAGGAAAGAATGGTTTGACTAAATCTGGTGCATGCATAACCTCCTTCCTCTTTTTCATGCTTTCAATAAATGGCGTCCTCCTATTCTGATGGAGTTGACTACCTAGCTAGTTAGGGTTAGTTGGAAGCTATCCTTCTATAAATAATGATAAGATGTTGCTCTTCAAGAGGTTGGATGTTCTGATATTGTACTTTCATTTTTAGTTTCAAAGAATACAGTCATGTTGCTGTTATGATGTAACAATGCTTTCAATAAATAAAATGATACTTTGATTTTTTGCATTTGAGTTAGTTTAGGGAAGACTCATTCAAGGGGGTCCACTTGGTGAGAATTCCATCCATTTAGTTTAGTAGTTAATTTTATGTTCAGTAATTAGTTACAGTCTTAACAGTTGTATGTTCTTATAGCCATTGGAACTTCATTTTGTGCCTATTCTTGTAGCCAAGGTAGACAAAGTAAATTCCTGTCTTTTTGCTAAGATTTCTATTTCTATCATTCATCTTAGTTTAATTTAGTTTTTAATTCATGCTCATTACTTACGCTAATTCCTTTCAATCATTTTACTTTTAGTACTCTTTCCTTTATAGTTATAGGATAAGGATGACTAAAATTGAGTCCTAGCGCACATACAATGCTAACCCATTTCAAGTTCACGTCCCTAGGTTGATAATGAAATGAACCTTCATGATGAGAAAGATAACTACTTGGTGAAAATATCTAATCTCCAAGTTTTAGCTTTAAGGGCTTAGTTATTGAACCATTAGAGGAGGGCAACACCACATAGGGACCTATTTCTCTTCTACTTCATTAGGAAATGAGATCCACACAAAGAATTGAATTGCAACCCTTAGGTGAGTCAACTCAAGATGTGAATCTATAGATTTCCTTTTTTTGCAAGGATGGGGGGTGTTGATTAAATAACACTTTGGGGAGAAAGATTAGAAATAGAAAATCAAACCAAAAATGAAATCTCTACCTTGGATCTTGAAGATTAAACTCAAAATAAGTAGAACTAGAAATTAGATCACATATCAAAGAGAGGTAAGATGATGTCTATGGCATATGAATTAGAGAGAATATTCTTGACTTCTTGTGTTGTCATTGATGGAAACTGGTGTTAGTAGTATGGTCCATAGTGTAGTAGTTGCTCCTATCGACAAGAC
The DNA here is from genome assembly GCA_007258455.2 of Sequoia sempervirens. Lineage (NCBI taxonomy): Eukaryota > Viridiplantae > Streptophyta > Pinopsida > Cupressales > Cupressaceae > Sequoia > Sequoia sempervirens. The sequence continues at coordinate 490,548,562 of VDFB02058242.1, forward strand.
AAGTAATTGTAATCTACCAGCAGAAAGTATGAAGAACAAGACATCCAGTTAAAAAATTGATTTGAATACTTCACCGGATCACTATTGTGTGGTGTGGATCCACAAGGAATCTTGTTTAGTATATATTATATCTTATTGGAAATTTTTGTGGTGTTTCAGTAGTTGAAGTACGAGTTAAGAGATTTAGAAGAATGATTTACTGTTTATTTTCTTATTCTGACTGACCTGATCTATATGTCATGTTGTGGATGTATACATGGAGTATGTGTTTAGTTATTTATTATGTTTGGAATTTTGGTTTGGGTCCCTACTATAGTCTAGCTGATTTGTGTGGGTACGCATCAATTCTAATTGGTGAATTGGGCCGACATAAGGAAAAGTATTATATTTTGTTTTGAATTTGACAACAACAATTTCTTGTTAGCAGGTATATAAAGGAGATCCAAAAATCATTTTGAATATATATATGTGTGTGTGACGGTGAATATATAGAAGAGTTTCTTTGTGTGAAAAAGTGTAGAAAAACTATATGGGTTAATCTCAGAAGATCTATTGAGTGAATTTTACAAAAAGGTTTCTATAGCAGAGCAGAGAAGAGTAGAGTAGAGCAGAAGTGCAAACTGGATGAAAGATATAGAATTTTATTGTGTACTTAATTGGAACCGATTCTAGGAATTTGTAGATGTTGCAATCTCAGTTCAATTTTTTTTTGTAACTTGAATTATACTTTGTAAGGTAGTGAGCCTTTCTCTCTTCAGTAGTGAGCTTTAGGCACTGCACCTGAATGCAAGTGCATTCCCCTTTTATCATGTACTTTTAATAGAGTATACTTCATGGATTAATCTCCATCGTGGTTTTTCCCCTAATAGGGTTTCCACATAAAAATCCTAGTGTTATGGTGTTGTTTCAATTATACTTTGTAAGGTAGTGGGCCTTTCTCTCTTGAGTAGTGAGCTCTAGGTAGTACGCTTGAATGTAAGTGCATTCCCATTTTATCATGTACTTTTAACAGAGTATACTTCGTGGATAATCTCCATCGTGTTTTTTCCCCTAACAGGGTTTCCATATAAAAATCCTAGTGTATGCATGTTTCCTTTTGCTTATATATTGTGGATGTGATTGAGGGCTTGATTAAATTGCTATTATTAGTTTAAGATCTGATTTGAAGGTCCAAATATTGTCAAACACTGATTCACCCCCCTCTCAATGTTCCTAGTGTCCAACAATTGGTATCAGAGTAGGTTCCTCTTCTAAAGTTTAATAGCTTGAGATGGATCTTGAATTACAATGGATGTTGGTGGTCTTCAACAATAAATTATGGTGGCACTTGATGATCTTGATAATTCTAGAGCAGAGGTCATGGAGCTAAAAGAAAATCTTATGGCTGACAAAAAATTCATTCAATCATTGAAGGATAAGATAAATGAGTCAAGGGAAAAGAGGAAGGGAATATGTGATCAATTAAAGCAAAAAGAATGCAAAGGTCCAGATGATGTCCATTTGAATCAAACCCTAAGGGAAATAACAGAAGAATGTGAAAAACTTGCTAAGGACAATACAACTCTAAAGCTTGAAATGGAATCTATGGCAATGAAGTTTACCAAAGAGATAGAAGAAAGAAAGAAGAATGAGGAAAATTTGACCCAGTCACTAAAATAAAAAGCTAAAGAATGTAGTAGAATTAATAGTGAACTCATTTAGATGGAGATTGAACTACAAAAATACAGAAATAATGAACAAGAGCTTGAGAGATAGGTAGTTATTCTCTGAAATGAGCTTACTATTGCAAATGAATTCAAGGAGAAGTTCAAGATAAGCTCTGTTAGGCTTGATGAGACATCCAAAGGGAAAAAAGAGACAAATGATAAGTGAGGTCATGGCTATGAGAAGGGCAAGAGCTGTGGATCTAAACAAAAGAATACTGAAAAGAAGAACCAAGGAAAAAAAATCTGGTAAGGCAACCCAATTCTTTGAAATTTAATGGTTATTGTTTTACTTGCAAAAAATTTGGTCATATGGCTTCTCATTGTAGAAGAAAGATAAACCCCAACATTCCATCATTTTCTAGTCAGTGTTTTAAATGCAAGAAGTTTGGGCATAAGTCATTAGAATGAAAAAGTATGTATGTCAGTGCAAGTAGCATTAATTGCTATACTTGTGGAAGATTTGGACATGTTGCTAATCAATGTAGATTAGGTGGAAATTAGTAGAATGGATGGTATAGATAGAAAAATTTAGTGTGATACAACTGCCACAAATTTGGGCACATTGCAAGATTCTGTAGGAACAAAAACATGAATAAAAGAGGTTTGGTTTATCAAGGGATAAATTCACAAAAAGAAAACAAAGGAAAGGAAAAAGTATTTGTAGAAGAGATAAGAGATTAGATGATGAAGACATGGGTAAAGAAAAGCAAATCTTATGAAGGAATTAAGGTTGTACTGGAAGCTCCCTCCAGTAATTCTTCCGGCAATTAACTTCAGGCCAGAGGCCTAGGGGGAGTTTCTCATGAAAAATCCTTGTTCCCCTATGTGTGTAGTTGGCTCTATGATCATTTGTTGAGTTGGATGAAATGTTGGAAGTTTGAAGTCAAATTCTTCATTTACTGTCTGAGTTTTCAATGTAATTGGAACTTCTAGGGAAATGCATTTAAAGCAACAAGAAGCTAAGTAGGTGAAGCTATAAAAGGGAATTTGGAACTCTAATTTGTTACCATGTGTTGAAGGAGAACATTTGGAGAACCTTTTCTACAAAAATTCGAAGGAGTAAAAACCAATCTAGCGGTGAATTCTCCAGGCATATTTGTTGCTCGTCAAATTCATAGTGTTTTGGTGATCAGTAGAACCTTGCTCAGTATGAAAAATGAAGCAATTCCAAGGACCAATAATTTTGGAAGAATATAGTAGTCAAAAGATCAGGGATATAAGAAATTCATTGTTTGCCGTCGAATTGAAAAGGCTTGGAGGAGTGAAACATAAGAATTTGGATATTTGGGATGAATTCCCTAATTTTGTAAATTCATAAGTTATACGATTTATATTGAATAGATTGGATGGAGATATCCTTACTCTGGATAAACTCTATTAGATTTCTAGGGATGTAATAAAGAATTTAATAGGTTTGTGTGAAGTTGGTGATGTTCCAAAGAAAAAATTGACTCGAAATATTGAGGTTGAAGCCCTAACTAGAATAACAGGAGATTAAAGGGCTCTAGTAATTATTACAATCAAAGATCCTTTAACAAGGTATATTACCCATGGAATTTCATATAAAATCTTTAGAAATTGAGAAGGATCAACCTCAGTAGGTGTAGTATATGTTGCTTGCAAAATGATAATAGGAGAAGAATTTGACCTATGTGGTTTGATAAGAGATCAATTAATGGAGAATGTTCAATTGTCAAAAGATATAGGCTACTCTTTCATGTTTGGCACTCTAGCTATATGCATTATGATGTATTTCCTGAATTGCTTGGCTTTGAATGACAATGTGGCATGGAAATAAAACATACCAGTCTACAAACAAATTTTTGAACATTTCAACTCATTTGAAAATGGTGAAAGAGTTTATACAAACTTCTTTAGGAAATTGTTAGAAAGGTTTGGTGCAGTGTTATTCCTCTTCTGGTAAAGACAGTTGAAGTTGGATCATCTTTTGGTAAGGCAAAGAAAAGGCAAAAGAGAGAGAGAGAGAACTAGTTGGTGTCACTCTTCCAACACCTGAGTCAGAAAAAGTTGAAGAAAAAGGAAAAGAACCATTGGTAATGGATGTATTCGATGAAGACTCTAAGGGATATACTCCAAGAGATGAACCAAAACCAGTTGAACCAATTATGGAAATTGTAGAAGTTAGTGATGATGAAGGTGCTCTATTTAAGAAAAAGATATTGTAGATTATTCAAGATGAAGATGGTATGCAGAAGATAACTAATATATGGTTGAATGGACCATCTTATGATAAAGATGTCATTGATAACACTCTAGGAAGATACTTTGTTGATAACAACATTGAATTGGAGAGTATGCGGAATGATCTTCTAGATGAGTTGATTCAGTGTGTTAGGGAGGCTCTGGCCTCTGTGCCTCTAGAAAAAAAGAGGAAGAAGTAATTTATCATATAAAGATTTAGTTTAGACTATCTCTTTCTAAACTAAAAAAGAAAATGAATGTGCTGAGATAGTGCATTGATTCAACTAACAAGATCTTCAATTATTGTCTTAGGTGGCCCCATGTGGTTGGCAAGTATAAGGGAAAATTGGAGGAAATTGAAAATGAGCTTGTTATAATAGGTCAAGATTACAACATGCTTTTGGACAAGGACAAAGAAGTTAAGATGAAGATTCTTGTTCTATAGGTTGAGCATGCAAAAATTCACTCTGCCAGAAGTACTCTCATGGATGCTTTCTGTAAAGTGAAAGATCATACTGAATGCATATTAGAGAAAATGATTGAAATTCTAAAGGAAGGAGAAAAGTTGAAAGATGCCTTCACCATTCTTTAATCCCTTGTTTAGATTATCAATAGGAAATTAGAGAATAATAGCTTGATTATAACTATTGGGATTGTAGTGGACTCATGGAAGAAATCTCTTTCAGAAATGAAAGCTAAGTATAAAATAATCTTCTGATTTGTGCAACAGTTTTCCAAATTTTTATCAAAACTCTCAATTTTTCTAAGGGGAGAGATTAGTGAAATTTTGAAGAAAAGAAGTACAAAAAATTAGTGGAACCTTTGTCATTGATGTCAAAGGGGGAGAGAATGTAGTGAAAAATTCCTTGACAACAAAAGGGGAAGCAAATTTTTTGGTCTTGATAAGTTTTTGAGTCTTGACACTTAGTCATTTTTCACTAAGTGTTGGCATCAATACCAAAGGGGCATATTGTTGGCATATGGATTGGAGATACTATTATTGAATTCTTGTGTTTTCACTTATGGAAATTGGTGTCAACAATATGGTCCATAGTGTAGTAGTTGCTCCTACCGGAAATACAAGTAATTGTAATCTATCGGTATAAAGTATGAAGAACAAAACATCTGGTTGAAAAATCGATTTGAATACTTCACCGGATCACTATTGTGTGGTTTGTATCCCTAGGGAATATTTTTTATCATATATTCTATCTTATTGGAAAGTTTTGTGGTGTTTCAATAGTCGGAGTATGAGTTAAGAGATTCAAAAAAATGATTTACTGTTTATTTTCTTATTCTAGCTGACCTGATGTATATGTTGTGTCGTGGATCTATGTGGAGTATGTGTTTAGTTATTTCTTATGTTTGGAATTTTGGTTTGGGTCCCTACTATAGTCTAGCCAACTTGTGTGGGTACACATTAATTCTAACTAGTGAATTGGGTTGACATAAGGAAAAGTATTATATTTTGTTTTGAAGCTGACAAACAATAATTTCTTGTTAGCAGGTTTATAAAGGAGATCCGAAAATAATTTTGAATATATATATGCATGTGTGATGGTGAATATATAGAAGAGTGTCTTTGTGCGAAAAAGTGCAAAACACCTATATGGGTTAATCTCAGAAGATCTGTTGAGCAAATTTTATAGAAAGGTTTCTATAACAGAGTAGAGCAGAAGTGTGAATTGGATAAAGATCCAAAATTTTATTGTGTACTTAATTGAAACTGATTCCAAGCATTTGTAGATGCTATACTCTCAACTCAATTTTTTTTTGTAACTTCAATTATACTTTTTAAGGCAGTGAGCTCTAAGCAGTGTGCTTAAATGCAAGTGCATTCCCCTTTTATCACACTTTTAATAGAGTATACTTCGTGGATTAATCTCCACTGTGGTTTTTCCTCTTACAAGTTTTCCACATAAAAATCTTAGTGTTATGGTGTTGTTTAATGTGTATGCATGTTTCCTTCTACTTATATATTGTGGATGTGATTGCAAGCTTGATTATTGCTGTTGTTAGTTTAAGATTTGATTTGAAGGTCCGAATATTGTAAAACACTGATTCACCCCCCTCTCAATGTTCCTAGTGTCCAACAATCTACATGTCACCAAAAGTGCTTTGCTAAAGCTAATATAGGACTCATTCGTCCAGGGGTGAATGGGTCCTAAGTTGGGGTTTTTCTATAACTTTTGAGATGCTTTACTATAGATATGAATTCTTCAATTTTCCTAGGTTTTAGATTCGAAAAGATGAAAATAAATTCTACAAATGAGTCTCCATGAGATGAAAAATTTTGTGACAAATTTTGCAACTTTGACAAGTTCTCCAATTTTTCTCTTCAAGAGATCTTCAAGATTTCTTCCACTTAAATCTGTGAACACAAATCAAGAGGGATTTTTTTTTGGTGAATGGGTGTTTGGCTTGGTCAAACCCCGCTTTGGTAATTAAAATTTAAAATGAAACAAAATAGAATGAAAGGAATGATGAATGAACAAATCAATCTCATTACTCACCAAATCCTTGAATGAACCTTGGAATGTAGATTTGTAACTTGCATGATATAGCTTCAATGGATGTGGATCTTGAACCTTGAATCTTGATTTGAAACAATGCTTTGAATGCATGAATGGATATTTAAACCTACATCATCACATTAGCTCCAATAACATGCATGATGCAAGAATACTTTGACATGGCAATTGGATCTTGATTGATGCAATAATTCTTCAATAAATTTGATCTTTAATTCCTTGAGTTTCTCATGAAATTCTCTTGATCTCATAAAAATCAATTAAAAAAATTGCTAGGTGAAACATAGTGAAATGACCTTATATTTATAAGTATGTAACATTAATTTATCAAAATTCAAATAATACAAGCCAACATCTGAACATGGATTTCAATATGTTAAAATACTGCTAAAAAATAATTTAAATTTAAGTCCTAGGTCTAAGTGAGGACCCATTCACCCATGGGAAATGGGTCCTAGGTCACTCACCTAGGACACACATTGCTCAATGAGAAGTGTTATGTTTAGGAATTAATGAATTTCATATTTTCCTCTTAAAAAAATGTGATTAATTAGGCTTGGATTTGAATTAAAGGGGCCAGTTAAGGAAACTTAAGATCAATTAATTAAAGGATCCCTAAATAAGTGTGAAAGTGTAAAGAGGTACACTTTACAACACCAAAAATAAGGCACAATTAAGACCATTTTAATATTAATTCCTAATTAAGTGTGAAAATGTAAAGGGATACATTTTTCTACACTATAGAAAGAATTAGAGATTTGTGCTCTAATGGATGCAATTTATGTGGACAATAGTGGTTCCATTTACTATGGAGAGTTCATTGCTACAACTTTTCATTTGAACAAATTTAAGTATGATAAAGAGTTAGAAAATGTTATAGCATTAGAAAAAAAAGGATTCACGATTCAATTAGTCAGTATGCAAGTTGATACACTTAATCCATCCCATATGGATTCAGAAGAAATATTCTATTCAGAAGAGGAATCAATAGATATGTTTGTTAAAGGGTTATTACATTCTTGTTCAGAAAGGATTCATGTAAAACAATGCACCAATAGATACATGCATAATAGAAGAGGCTATTGGTACATGGATTTGATTCAAGTTTCATCATGGAGGGATAGAATATAAAAATTCTCATCCTTAATCGTTGCCTTTGAGTTGTGCTCTAATCCATTCATATATTTAGATAGATATCAATATGCACATGTTTATTCCAATGATGAAATTTTTGAAAGGGCGTGGTTGCATCTAAATGTCAAATTCATTTTACTTCACATATTGGATGTAATTATTTTAGATCACATGGAAATATTGTTGTCTTTATGCAATAGTTCCTATTATGATGTTCCTTTATTGGATTCAATAATAAGACAAAGGAAAATAAAAAGAAGGGCATACCAATGAACTTAAAAGAGAAATTATAATGGTAGAGAAGATTACATTGATGATTTAGGTAAGTGAACTAGGAATAAGTAAGCAATCAAGTCAAAGAATCAAGACTCATGTGTCATGGATGAACTAAGAAACTTCATTGTATACATGTATTCATTGTGAAAAGGGGAATTTTTAAGGTTATATGAAAATAATTTGTGGGTCACCAAATGGAAAAAAGTAGATCACTATATAGTGTTGGGAATGAGGATTGTGGGTAGTGGCATAAACACATTGATATGGTAAAAGCTAGATATTTGAGGACATAGAGGAAACAATACAAAGGATAGAACATAGTCATGCTTGGAGACTTTTGAATTGTCATCTTTAGGTATGAATGATAGTCATTCCAATATCAATGACATTTATTAGACATTAAGGTTGTCTAATGTGATGGGTATGTAAGCGGTAGAATGGGGAAAACAATCTAAACTATGCATCTACGCTTCTAAATAAGATATTGCATCTAAGATTAAGAATTTTAAACGAATTTAAACTACAAATCTACAGAAATCTATCCTATTGCTCTCTAACTCTAAAGATTTCTCTAATCTACTTAGCTCTCAGATTTTTAAGCTAATTTAAACTATTGAAATGACACTTAGAGAATGAGAAATGAACTAATCTATTCTAATATGATTAAATATGAAAATTCTATTGTAATGGCAGCCATGATTGCAAATGCTGGATGCTTGATTGCTGCTTGATGGATGATGGATGGATGCTTGAATGCTTGATTGCTTGGATGCTTGAATGCTTTGGAAACCCGCAGAGTAAGATTGCTTAAGTTGGGATCCATTTCTTGTAGCCCAAGAGCTATATTTATAGCTTTCACGACAGCACAATTGCACAGGAACACGGGATGAGGGGCTGTGATTTTATCTGGAGAATCCAAAAGCATGGGATGAGAAGAAGGAGCTGATCATGGAGAATGGTTTCTCCCCATGAAAACACCAGGCAAGATAAGAGGGAAGGTGGGTGTAAGGTTGTTGAGAGAATTTCTTGCAGGTTTGTCCCTGAAGCTTTTCCCGTGAATGGCAGTGCCATTAATTTGAATTTTGAGAAATTAATTTTATTGGTGAGTGAATAGTGCATAAATTTAAATAAATTTAATTTATTATTTAAATTTAGCAAAAGAGGAATAAATAATTTAATAAATCAAACTATAGGGTTTGTTTATTAAATTAAAAGGAGAATGATAATTAAATAAAAGATTTTTAGCGATCTTTATTTAATTAAGAAGAAATGTGATTTTAAATAACACAAATTATTTAAATTGTGTATTTTAACTTTAAGATAGAAGTAATAATGATAATAATTAAATAAAACAAAGTTTTTAATTATGTTTATTTAATTAAGAGAGAAATAATATGGTGATAATAATAATAATTTAAATAAAACAAAGTTATTAATTTTGTTTATTTAATTAGGAGAGAAAAATAGAAGAATTAATAAATGAACTTAATATAAAAAAATATTTCTATTTATTTACTAAGTAGAAGAATTTAAGATTAATTAATCAAATAAGTCGTATTCAATTAATTAGATTCTTCAGACCATTTTTAGGTGTCTACATTTTGCCCCTCTTTGAAGTGATGTGTTTACGCAGTGCTTCAAAGAATGATTTTGCTTCAGCTGCCAGTATTGACGAAAAGTTTAAAATATGCCCCAGACTTGCCTCAGAAAATGAATTTCAAAATGATAGCGATATATGCCCCCTCGGGAGATAAATTGATGAATTTTGAATTTTTTTATGATTTTTCAAAAATTTTGAATTTTTATGATGATTTGATGAACAAGCAATGATGAAACAATTTATCTCCCGATAAAGAAATATTGATTCCTCCAGTTGATTATGATGATGATTGATGATCATGTCAGCTGATTATTGATCCTGATAGATTAGAAGATTATTGATCTCATGATAGGTGAGATTCAATGATAGATTGATTGATAATTGACCTCCTGATAGGTGAGGATCAATGATAGATTGATGATTGATTAACCTCATGATAGGCGAGGTTCAATGATTGATTGATTGAATGATTAACCTCATGATAGGTGAGGTTGAATGATAGATTGATGATCACAAGATTTGAACAAAGCTGATTAGATTTGATTGATTGATAGACTTATTGATTGATGTTGATTGATTTGATATGATTGTTGATTTGTGATTTGACTTCACTGATTGATATGCCCCAGTATAAGATCGATTAATGTACTGGGACTTGATGATGCAAAATGATGAATAGAATAGGGGATGGGATGAGGAAGAGATAATGGAAGGAGAAGATGAAAAGTAAGAACAAATGAATTCAAGGATAAACATGATGTTTCCCCAGTCAAGTTGCAAGCCAGGATTGATTGATGATGATGATGATGATAAGAGTGTTGTTGATGAGGGAATGATACATCCCGAAACAACACAAAATGATAGGGAAGGATACATCCCGATTATGATGATGATGATGATGATTAGATAAAGGCTTGTAACAAGGTTGGGAACAAAACCAAGGATGTAATTAAATGATTTGTGCTAGACTTAATAGATTAAGATTGGATGGAATTTGAGATGACTGAAATGAAAGAAAATGATTAAGAAAGAGATGATATCCTAATAAATATTGAAGAGATGGTGATACGATGTAGAGAGAGAATACGTGTAGCTTTTGAGATTGAAATTTGGTAGCTTTTGAAACAAATCTATAAATGCATATGCAAGACTAATATGGATGCAATCTTATTTAACCATGCAATTCTAAGTGTCATTTCAACAATCTTTTTATTTTTCTTTGTATCATCACTGAGCTTTTAAAATGTTGAAAGTGAATACAAGCATCAATGATATGAGATAGACCAATGATGACCTGAGTATTTCTTTCATGATATTTGATATTGCAAGTGAACACAAGCATCAAGGTATAAGATAGACCAATGATGACCTGAGCATTTCTTGCATAAACAAACAAGAATTATTCATTTTCTTAAGTGAATCAGAATGTCATCCATGATACTTGGTAGAGCACTTCCCGCGACAATTCACAAAATAATAATGACTAACTCACAAATAACAAACAAAGAAAAGGTATCATTCTTCTTTCTTACTTCTCTAGTTCAATACATCATTGAGTAGCTCTAAAGAAATGATAATCAAATGATAAAATGAAAAGCACAACAATTCAAATTCTACTTAATGTATTTTCAAATCATTATTCAGATTAGATCATCAGTGTTGAGATGTGTGTGCTGATGTGTGCATGATATTCCCAAACGTTTGACCAAATGATGTGACCTAAAAGACCTATCCTAGGGGTCTCGGGGACTGATCAAAGATTAGTCTTGCCTACGTTATACAAGCAGAGACCACATAGTTTGACTGACAGAGACTCCATTTTCTGACTGATGTAGACTCTATTTTTGTGTTTTTGATTTTTATGATGTTTTTGGGTTTTGATTTTTCTGATGTTTTTGGATTTTGATTTTCTGATGTTTTTGGATTTTGATTTTCTGATGTTTTTGGATTTTGATGGGTTGCCACTTGATGTTGTCATGTTTGACTGCCTTCCCCTGTAAGCTGAAAGTCTACTTGTACCAGATAACATTAGGATGTTGCCCCCAAGCCAGGGTAAAACATGGTATCTCTGCTATGATATGGATAGTGATAATCTCAAATGATATATGGAAATGATATGAAAGGAAACAATCGTAACAACACTATACCTAATAGATAGAGGAGGTTGGTGAAAATCACAAGTAACGCCTGTTTGCCAGGTTTTCATCACTTGTTTTTATTGTGTCCTCTTTCCTTTTCCCTTGTATTTTTTTTTTTTTCTATCATCATGATGCCTGTTTGCAGGTTTTCATCAAGACAACTTTATTGACCGTGCACTAGATATCCTCAAGTGTAGAATCGCCTGAGATGAATGTTGTTCATGGGTTCCTCCAACATGTCTCCTTTTGGTGTAGACAGTGGTATGCTCCTGATCCATAGACTAATATGATGACATAAGGTCCTATCCAGTTAGGTTCAAACTTTCCCTTCTTTTCTCTGTCTGCTTGATTTCTAGGGTTTTCCCGTAGGACCAAGTCTCCAATCTAGAAGACTCTAGGCTTAACCCTATGATTATAGTTCCTAGACATTCTTTGTTGATAGGCTGTCAAATGATTGACAACTTGTTGTCGACATTCATCAAGTAGCTCTAATTCCTGAAGTCTAGAGATCCTATAATCCTCATCTGAAATGAGTCCCTTTAGTGAAACACGAAGGGATGGAATTTCTACCTCAATAGGTAATATTGCCTCTGATCCATAGACAAGAGCATATGGTGTAGCTCCTGTTGGTGTTCTGATGCTAGTCCTGTAAGCCCAAAGAGCAGGGTTAAGCTGAACGTGCCAATCACGCCCTACCTCATTTATAGTTTTCTTGAGAATCTTTAGGATTGTTTTGTTGGAAGCTTCTGCCTGTCCATTACCTTGAGGGTAATATGGGGTTGAAAAGCGATGTTGGATGTGAAACTTTTCACACAATTCTTGGACGTCTTGGTTCTTGAAAGGCCTGCCATTATCTGTGATGATTGACTGGGGTATCCCATATCTACGAATGAGATAATTAAGTATGAAAGATGATATTTTCTTCCCAGTGATTGTGGTTAAGGGAACTGCCTCCACCCATTTTGTAAAATATTCGGTTGCTGTGATAATGAACTTGTGTCCATTAGATGAAGATGGGTTAATTTTCCCCACTAGGTCTAATCCCCACTGACAGAAAGGCCATGTAGTTGCAAATGGATGTAGCTCCTGTGCTGGTGCATGTATAAGATTGCCATGGATCTGGAATTTTGAACATATTTTGACAAACTAATAAGATTCTTGCTCCATGTTTGGCCAGTAATACCCCAAACGAAGGAGTTTCTTGGCTAAAGATAATCCACTTGAATGTGTACCACAAATTCCTTCATGGACCTCATGTAAAGCGGAAGTGGATTCGTCATGTTCTAAACAACGTAAAAGAGTACCATCTAGGCCTCGACTGTAAAGGGTGTCAGCAATAATGGTATGTTTGGCGGATTGGCGTATGAAGTTGCACTTTTGGTTGCGAGAAAGATCTGGCGGTAAGATATTATCTTTCAGATAAGTATAAATGTCTCCATAAATGGAAGATTGGGCACTATCCAAAAGGCTTATGGTTTGGGATTTGGGATTTGCGTATGCAGGATTTGATACTTGTTCTACAATAAATCGATAACAATCTTGCATTTCAGGCATTTGTAGAAGAGATGCTATTGTGGCCATGGCATCTGTTGCTTTGTTCTCTGATCTTGGTATCTGCTCAAATTTGATTTCTATGAAGTATTTTCTTAGGTCATCTACCAACCTCTTGTATAAAATCAGTGTGTCATCCTTAGTTTGGTAATCATTGTTGACTTGGTAGATGATTAACTGGGAGTCTCCATACACCTGTAGTTCTGTGATTTTCCAGTCAATAGCCACTTTAATTCCAAGGATCAAAGCTTCATATTCTGCCACACTGTTAGTGCAACGAAAAGTAAGCCTATAAGATCATGGAATTGTGTGCCCAAGAGGTGTGACAAATAGAATTCCTGCCCCTGATCCATGTTGTGTGTAGGATCCATCAAAGTAGAGTTGCCATGGTTGTGTTGTAACATTGAGGATATCCGCATCGGGGAATTCCATGGTCATAGGATGACTGTCTGATAATGGAGCTTCTGCTAATTGATCGGTGATGAATTGTCCTTTGATAGCTCGCCTTTCAACATACTGAATATCAAACTCACTGAGGAGCATGACCCACTTTGCCAACCTTCTTGTTAAAGCTGCTTTGCTCAGTAAATACTTGAGAGGATCAATTTTTGCAATGAGCTTGATAGTGTGAGTGAGCATATAGTGTCACAATTTTTGTGTTGCAAATACTACTGCTAAGCATGATTTTTCAATGAAGGTGTAGTTTACTTCATGTCCATTGAGTGTCCTGCTGATATAGTATATAGCATGTTCCTTTCCTTCCCTATCCTCTTGTGCTAGCAAGGCTCCTAAAGAAATATCTGTTGTTGCGATATATAGCAACAATGGCTTGTCTTCAGTGGGTGGTACCAAGATTAGTGGTGTCATCAAATAATGCTTAATTTGATTGAAAGTGTTCTCGCACTGTTCATCCCATTTAAAAGACACATTTTTATGCAAAAGATGGTTGAATGGATGGCACCAATCTGCTAGTTGAGAGATGAATCTTCTGATGGACTGTAGTCGGCCTTGTAGAGATCTTAATGTACTGATATTCTTAGGAGGTGGCATTTCCATAATGGCCTTAACTTTTGCTGGATCTACTTCAATTCCTTTTGTAGAAACTACATATCCAAGGAGTTTTGCTGATGTTACCCCAAAGGCACATTTCTTAGGATTTAATCTGACTTTGAATTTTTCCAACCTGTCAAATATTTTGGCCAGTATCTCTAGATGTCCTTCTCTGGTTGAAGATTTGGCTAAGATGTCATCCACATAGTCCTCCATGAAGGTGTGCATCATGTCATGGAAGATTGTTGTCATAGCTCGTTGGTATGTAGCTCCTGCATTCTTTAACCCAAAAGGCATGACGTTCCAGCAAAAGGTGCCCCATGGACATGTAAATGCTGTCTTTTCTTGGTCTTCAAGAGCTATCTTGATTTGATTGTATCCTAAAAATCCATCCATGAGTGATAACATTTGATGGCTAGCTGTTAGATCTACAATCATGTCTATGTTTGGCAAAGGAAAATCATCCTTTGGACATGCTTTATTTAAATCCCAAAAATCAGTACATATTCTAATGGTGTTATCTGGCTTTGAAATAGGTACAATGTTGGATATCCATTCCGCATAATCAATAGATCTGATAAATCCAGCATCTAGTAGTTTCTTCAAATCATTTTTGACTAATAATGCAACATGTGGATGCATTTTTCTCAGCTTTTGTTTTACTGGTTTAGTGCCAGCTGGTAAGGATAAATGATGCATAATGAGATCTGTGTCTAAGCCTGGCATGTCCGAGTATGACCAAGCAAAATTGATGCATCATTCTTCAAAGAATTTGATAAAATCCGGCTTTTCTGTATATGTCATGGAAGCTGCTAGGTGTAGGATTCTTGCTTTCTCCGCTGTGCCAATATTAATAGACTGTGTGGGTTCTATCAACACTGATGATCTTTCATGGTAATGTTGCAGGAGGATGTCAAACCTTCCATCCTTTGATGCCTCAATGAGGTTTTCACCATTGGATGCGTTCTTTGTTTTTACTATTTTAGGATCAAATATTGCCATAGAATGGTTTTCACCATTAGATACATTTTTTAATTTCATATTTTTGCAACTGGAAGGCTTGGCATCCTCCTGCCTAAAAGCATTGTTAAAAGAAGTATTGGTAGAACAAGTATCGGATTCCTCACAGCAAAGGTAGTTAATAATGGATGAATCATTGTCAAAAATAGGGAGATTAATAGGATGTTGGGGTTCCCATTCGATAAGCTCGGGATGTAGTAAAGGCAACGAATCATTAGATGGGTTGAGGTCAGCGATTGTGAAAGCTCAGACGGAAATGTCGTCTAGGTTGTTTGTGGTTATGTCAAGGCCTACAAAGGTATTTTCTTCCACATCATTTATCTCAATCGATGTCCGTTCATCTTCACTTGAGTCATCGAAATTTTGTGTTTCATAGACAATAGGATTAAAGCTTGAGCTTTGACCTTCCTCGTGTTTGGGGGCATACTTTTTGATAATGTCAATCTGAATATCTTCATAGGAAACATCTGATAAGTTGTCCCACTCATACTCATTTGAATCCATTTCAGAATTATCTCTTATTTGAAGAATACGCTCCACAGTTTTATTGGTGATTTCTGTTCTTGCTTTTTCTGTGTATCCTAGTCCAGTTTTGCCATTCTGCTGAATTGTGAGGACTTGGATTGGTTCTGTCACACTTTGTTTCCCTCGATCAAGAGATCCTTGTTCTGCTACATATCCTAGTCCCATTTTATCCTTATGTTGGAGCGTAAGAGGCTGGATTGGTTCTGTTATGCCTTGTTTTCTTAACCCGAGAGGTCCCTGTCCTGAATATCCCATCTTCTCCAGAATAGTTTTTCCTTTCCCATATTGAAAACAATCTAAACTATGCATCTACGCTTCTAAATAAGATATTGCATCTAAGATTAAGAATTTTAAACGAATTTAAACTACAAATCTACAGAAATCTATCCTATTGCTCTCTAACTCTAAAGATTTCTCTAATCTACTTAGCTCTCAGATTTTTAAGCTAATTTAAACTATTGAAATGACACTTAGAGAATGAGAAATGAACTAATCTATTCTAATATGATTAAATATGTAAATTCTATTGTAATGGCAGCCATGACTGCAAATGCTGGATGCTTGATTGCTGCTTGATGGATGATGGATGGATGCTTGAATGCTTGATTGCTTGGATGCTTGAATGCTTTGGAAACTTACAGAGTAAGATTGCTTAAGTTGGGATCCATTTCTTGTAGCCCAAGAGCTATATTTATAGCTTTCACGGCAACACAATTGCATAGGAACACGGGATGAGGGGCTGTGATTTTATCTGGAGAATCCAAAGGCATGGGATGAGAAGAAGGAGCTGATCATGGAGAATGGTTTCTCCCCATGAAAACACCAGGCAAGATAAGAGGGAAGGTGGGTGGAAGGTTGTTGAGATAATTTCTTGCAGGTTTGTCCCTGAAGCTTTTCCCGTGAATGGCAGTGCCATTAATTTGAATTTTGAGAAATTAATTTTATTGGTGAGTGAATAGTGCATAAATTTAAATAAATTTAATTTAATATTTAAATTTAGCAAAAAGAGGAATAAATAATTTAATAAATCAAACTATAGGGTTTGTTTATTAAATTAAAAGGAGAATGATAATTAAATAAAAGATTTTTAGCGATCTTTATTTAATTAAGAAGAAATGTGATTTTAAATAACACAAATTATTTAAATTGTGTATTTTAATTTTAAGATAGAAGTAATAATGATAATAATTAAATAAAACAAAGTTTTTAATTTTGTTTATTTAATTAAGAGAGAAATAATATGGTGATAATAATAATAATTTAAATAAAACAAAGTTATTAATTTTGTTTATTTAATTAGGAGAGAAAAATAGAAGAATTAATAAATGAACTTAATATAAATAAATATTTCTATTTATTTACTAAGTAGAAGAATTTAAGATTAATTAATCAAATAAGTCGTATTGAATTAATTAGATTCTCCAGACCATTTTTAGGTGTCTACAGGGTATACAACATAAAAGGATGCCATCAAATACTGGAAGTCAAGATAACAAAGGACAAGCAAGAGGGCAGTATCCTGGTGTTCCAAGGAGGACAACCATAAAAGTGTTTCAAGAAAATCCATCTACAATGTATCTATTGACAATGGTAATTCTCAGTCTACTTATTTTGAATAATGAAGATAGTCTAGTGTCCTTTAACAATGAATATGGAAATTGACATGGCAAAGTAGACTTGATATGAACAAAGGAAAAGTTGGAATTATGATAAACCTAGTAGGTTATAATAGTAGCATGATGATATAAGGGAAATCTTTAATGCATAAGAACATAGGTTGAAGAATTTAAAGCATGGTTTATAGTGAACAAATTTAAAGAAGGATAGTTTTGAGGGGAGCATCAATAATTTAAAGCTATGATAATATTTTTCCTCTCAAGTCATTTTCTATGTAACCTGCAATAGAGAGGACAATCAACATGGACAAAATCTTCATGAAGACCACATAACAAGTCTATCAAAAATGATTTAAGGTCAAGGGTTTTGATGAACACATCAAATATTTATGACATTCTCCTATAGATGGTTGAAATAGGTTTTAATCAAGTTAACTCTTATTAGTAAATAATTCATAGACGATCTTATTGAGAATGACATAACATTTAAAGAAAAAAGTTTACAAGCTATAGAAAATGATAATTCAAATATATTCTTGTGGAAAAGACACAAATAACAACATGGCTTGTTAACTTTGACAAATGGATATGGAATGTGGATAGGAGAGAGCAATAAAAAAAGGGAGGATTCGACAATATTATGAGATTGATAGAACAAAGGGGAAATTATCACTTTGAAAATCATGAAAGATAGTCAAGACATAATGTGAAGAAGATATGTCATGATGATTAATTGATTGAAAAACCTTTTGAAAAATAAGCAATAGGAATCCTCATGAATAAAATGGGTAAGGCATGGTTTCTTCAAAGAGTTTACATCTATATGAAAAGAACTCTAGGTTACAAAGCCAACACATGGGCAAAGCTTCATGAGAGACTAGAATTTTTTTATCAAAACAATGAATATTAATGGATATATCTCATGAAATGTTAAAAAAACACAGTCTATTGGTTTGTTAGTAGAAGGAAGTGATCTTCAACTATGACAATCCTAATGTAATGCATAAAGAAATATCTTTAAGTAGGGTGAGACAAAGATGACAAAATATTAGTGTCTATGTTTGGGTAGAGACATGAAAATAAAGCACAACATAGTCGTCAACCAAGGATTTAAACGATTCCTATACCAATATTAGATAATGGTTTTGTTGAAATAAATATGAGACTTGTGGTTGTAAACCTTTTCCATATGTCCTATAAACTTGGTGATAAGGTTAATACAATTTAAAGAAGTAATGAGAAGTCATGAGCTATGAGCAAGTATCTAGGAGGAGGTTGAATGGTTTGTGCAACAAATTGAGGAAATATAGGGTAGTTTGACCCAGTTTAAGACAATGGAGGGCATCTAGGAGCTGTTCAAGGAGTCTTGGTAGGTTGATAGGGTCAAGGTAACAAAATTTTCTTCACTCAAACACCTTTTTAGAGCATTTTAAACGGCCACAAAGTAGGGGTAACTATTTTGGACGCCCAAGGAGTTTGACATAGCAAGATGATGCAAACACTCAGTGTCTATGTTTCAACATGTGTTCCTAATCTGTAGCAAGCTATTGAGCAACATATAAGCAAGCTTAATGGTAGTTTTTTTGGAGTTCTTTCTCTCTTAGCTATGTATTGTAACTTGTTTTCAAGGTTCTTTCAAGCTAGAGCAACTTTGTAGTTCTCATTCTTAGACTTGTATACAGTTTTATGTAACACCTTTTTGATCAATAAATATAAGCTATTTTACCTTCTCATTGATGTTTATTGTGCAAATATTTTAGATAGTTGATGTAATCTTGTGGTGATATCTTTTCCTCTTGATTTTTGTCCTATTTTCCTTGCCTTTATGTATACATTATGCATTTTTGTAGGTCATAACATGTGTTAGCTAGTTGTACGAATAGATTTTAAGTTTTGATTACATGCATAGCTCCTTGTAAACACTATTTTTGACACACTAAAACCTTGTTATGAAAAAAAATTACAAAGACATATGAAATATTGAGTTGTGTATGTGTTGAATTTAGATTATTAATCATTTTTAGTTTCCAAACAATAGTGTAGGTTTGATATCAATTTGGTGCATCACCTTATTAGTCATAGGTTTCATTTTATGTTTCCTTTCACCCTTTTCTTAGCATACAGTAGTAGGACAGATTAATTAGGTGAAGTTTCAAAGGGAACTAGCCCTCTCTAGATGTTGATCTATAACATTTGAGCCCACAATTAGGGAGATCATCCCATGTTTCACAAGGTGGATATGTGATTCTATTAGCTCAACAAGGGCGTACAGTTTAGTGACAACAATTAGAACTATGAAAAACTTAAGAGTTTTAGAAAAGAATGTAAGGAGAAGAAAAATAAAAATTATTCAAATGACGAGTCTAATTTTTTTCTCAAGATGATGGTGATACATATTAAAAATAGAAGAAAAATCCATTTATCCATAATACATATGTAGATAACTCCTTATATCTCCTTATATTATATTATAACCATATACGAAAGGTAGTTCTTAGTCTCTGCTCATATATTAACACATATTCCTTATACATATCCTTCTCTACCTCTTCACATATGATTTAAATTATATATATATATATATATATATTTACATTTCCATGAAGGGACATGTCTCCTAGTTACAACTAATGTGTTTTCTATACTTTGTGGACCTTTTGTGGTAGCCTACGGTAAAATCTATAATGGGACTTGACTTATTAACATCATCCCCCTTTTAAAATGATGTCTTTTCCTTAAGACATGATGCTTAATTAGGAAGGATATACTTAGATGTTTCTTTCAGGTGCTTGAATTTCTTAGCCCAGTGTGTTTTAACCTACTGTAGAGTGGAAATGTGGCTCTAGATCTATATTATTATTTCCTCTACATCAGCCAAACTATCATGTATTTGAATAGTTCTTGCTATTTCTTGTGTTTTCCCAATTATCCCTAATAGGTGGGATATATAGTTGTTGAAATTTTCCCTCATCTTCTTGACCTTCTCCTTAATGTGCTCCCTTTGTGTGTGGAATTGTTGTAGTTGGTAGTGTAGGGTTTCCACTTGGTCCCAATAATGATATCATACATTTCCTGGAGAGGATTGTAGGCTTGTGCCACTTGCATTATTTGGTTGTTTATTTGGGCTATTTGGTCATTTAGGACTTTTATTGTAGTAGGCCATTGTTAACAAAAGTGGTAGCTGACTTGTTGTTGTGCATAAAACAACATAGACAAGATGCAATATCCTATCTCTATTGCAAGGTAAATCTCTATTAGCAAGCCTCAAGAGATAACCCCAAGGTCTCTAATGTTAGGTCTTGGCAATGCATGAACAACGCGGTGATAAATGTGAAAATGCTGGTAATCACAATGGGACCTTACTACAAGCAAAATACTGAACCTTAGTCTACCAGATCCAACAATTATAATGATACTTCAATCTAAGTTAACCCAGTAATTAAAGAAATAACAAAAGATCAAGGTTTCAAGAGATTTCTAAACTTAGCACTACTCCTAAGATTAACAATGCAAATGACAAACACTAAAATGGACCAATCCCTCAAACCTATTTCTATTTGACCCAGATAAATCTGCAATCTTATAGAAATAGTGCAATCTTCTATGGTTTTTTAAGATTTTAAAATCATGAACATTCACTCAAACAACCCCTTTTTAGTTGAAATGAACAAATACTCACAACTGAACTAAGCACAACGAATGTAAAGTCAAGGCTAACTTTGCAAATCAACTAACAATTAGTTGGTTGCGAAAAGTATGGACTGAGAGATTGCTGCAACATTCAAGTATTAAATCACAAACATTATTAAATCAAATCCAATCTAAGCATTAACCTCCTCAAAGCAATTTTAAAGATAGAAGAACATGAACCATGCAAGACAAGAGAATACGAGTATGACACCAAATCACAATGTCATTGCTTGTATTTGAATCATCCATAGTAGCAACAATTTTAGCCTTCTGTTTACAATATTTGCTTGGGAGCAACTAACTTCTAACTTGCTCTACTTGCTTGCTTCTAACTACTTTGCTCTAAAATACTTCTATTTTCTAACAACAAATACATCAACCCTTACAAATGAGGCAAAATGGCCAATATATAGAATTCCCTCCTTTGAAAGCATGTCGGCCAGGATGAGTTTTATAATAACAACAAGGCATGGAAAGCTTGCTAGGAGAAATTCAAAATAGAATATAATATGCATCAAATGCATGCGTTTCATCTTAGTCGGCGTGGGATCCCACTGCAACCTAGACCAAAGCATGGAGACGTAATGGGGAAGCACAAATTTTGATGTAGCTTGTGTTAACTCCCTCCCCCCTCATCTTTATTCTGACTCAACATTTCATGAACTTTCAAAAGCATCCCATCCAGGTCAGCTATTGGTGGCAAAGGAAAAACCTTAAGTCAATTTTGAATGGATGCAATTTCTTCTCTTGATTGCTTAACTGACCTATCCTAGTCCACCTTGTGCACCATATACTTATCAATAACTGCCAGGTAGGTGGCCACATCATCTAGCCGGTGCTCAGAAATAGGGTCATCACCAAGCGGTGCGTAGACATCCTGCCACCATTCTCTCAATTGCTCTAGAATCAAGTGTTGGGGAGCAATCTTCCTCCTTGTCATGATCTCAAAGAATGTAATAGAGCCATTTAATACCCCACTTAGGGTATCCTCAATCTGCCTTCTTCATTTGTGAATCATCTTCAATGCTTTCTATCTAATTTGTAATGCCTCGAACCACTCCCAGGGTTCGGTAGCCCTAGAAAAAGGAAGGATCTTGTCACTTAATAATCTATCCTTGGTGTATTCCATGATGGTCTTGGTTTTCTACAGCAGTAGGTCTGTGTCTCCTTTATCTTGTGCTATTACCTACTTCATCCAATCCATCAACATTGCAGAATCCTTCCCTGTTGACAGGATTTCCCTAATGGTTTCATCACCTTTTACTTGGACCCCTTTCAACTAATTGGTAGTGGCAAGGGTGGAGGATTTCATCCTTTCCAACTCAGTGATAGTCTCTTGAGGCAGAGGATTTGCAACAGAGGAAGAAGGGTTAATGGATTGTAGGGGCTTCATTAATTCCTCTAAGCATTTCTTGAGATTTGCATTTTCTCTCCTAAGCTCCTGCTTGGTCTTCATTTCCTTCCTCAATCGGTCCACCATAACTGTACTAGAGGCCTCATAGTCTTCAATATCCTGCTCAATTGATGTGGGTCCTAGATTGAAGGTCTGAATGTTGTAATCTTTCCAGACCACATCATCTCTATTTTTGTCTGGAGCAGGGGTGGCAATGTGAACAACTTTGTTATATGCCTCATCTCTTTCAACCCTTGAGATCACTCTAGCCTTCTTCTTATCTTTTCCTTTTCCAATTTTAGCTAGGATCTCATCCCAATTTGGTGGCATGTCTTCTACTATGACCTGCTTCCTCTTTATTTCTTTGTCAAGCCACTCTGGAACAGTAGGCTCCAATTGCACTTGGCTTGATCTCGCTTCTTCTTGTTGACCTCCTGATGTCTCCTTCTCTAAATCTTGTTTCTCAGGAGTCTCATCCTTATCCTCTTCCTTCTCAGGCTCAAGTGATGGAACCTTTTCCGCTTCTTTCTCCTTTGAGTGAGATTCAACCCCTTCATGTGTGATTGGGGACTCTGCATGTGTAACCAAGGGAGACTGTATTGCCTTTTGATTTCAACCTATGCACTGTAGAGTTCTCCTTCATGTAATTCCTCCCCTTCAGTGTCTTGATGTTCATCAACTTCTTCAGCTTCGCTAGGTTCAATTTGGGCTTCGTGAAGGGGAGGAATGTCATCCTATTGCATATCAAGAGAGACAACTAGAGTAAGGCCAACCTTAGGCACTCTATCTCTAGGAGAAGGGGTCCTAGACCTCCTTGTATATACCTTGGCCTTCACCTTAGAAATTTCCACACTCACCACTGGTGGGGAAATTACTTCTCCCGCAACCTTGGAGCTTAATTTCTTTGATAATTTTACAATTCTTTTCCTCTTAAGTGTAGGGGCATCAGTCTCAGGGTTCTACCCTTCAACCTCCTCCTGTTTAGACCTTTTAGTTCTTGTTCTCTTCTTGGCCTTTGGCTTTCTTTGCTTTTTTGTTTCCTGAACTTCCTCTCCTTGGACATTCTTTGTCTTGATCTTGGACGGAGAGTCCAACTTACCTTTACCCTTAGGATCCTACTTAGCTGACTCTTCAAAAGTGGAGTGGGAATCCAAATCTCCCATCAGGTTGTATGTGCATTTCACTCCCTTGTTCTCCAACTCCCATATCGTATGCTTGAGCCACATCTTGGTAACTTTGATAACTGGATGCATTAAATGCTTCAACTCTATTTTCTCCTCTTCTAACCAGTCCACATCACCAATTGGTCTATCCTTTACTGCTTCATAGGCATGATCCTAGATTAAATTGCCATCGTCTTCCAATTGATCCAACACTGCCCTCACATTATACAATTGGACTACATCCAATGGAAGCTGAGAGAATTTCTTCCTGACTTCGTATTCATCACTATAGTTGGCCAAGTAGTCCTCCAAGTTTACCTTGCAGCTATACTCTCTATTTTCCTTCCTTTGAGTTTCACCCGTGATATCAAATTTGGACCTCTTGGAGTGCAAAGAAAGACTTATTTTTTCCTCTGAAGCTTGGGCAGAAATAATGGAAGCACATGCCTCTCCAGTGCCAATCCTCAAGGGGAAATCTCCACCAAATCATATCTTGTGTTTGTCCTTCTTGACAATGGTATCAAAATCACAAAATTTTCTAGTTACTTCCAACAATAGGAGGTGAGAAGTGGGATACCGTGGAAGTTTGTATGGGGCCCTTTGGTAGCTGTCAATCCGAATGTAGGAGAAGGTTGGGAATTGAATGAACCATGCTCCATACTTCTTGATGAGCTCTTTGGCTTGATCTGAGATTCTGACATGATCTGCCCCTTGAAGCATTCTAGTGATATACATGGTGAATGCATCATTTTCCCTCTTGTAGTTTGAACCTCCCAAATGTAGTTGAGGGAAAACTTCATAAATGACATCCTACCCAAAGATTCCCTTTGTATCCAATCCTTTAAACGGATGGAATCTTGCAAGTGCATAAACTAGATACGATGTCATTGTGAAAGTCTTAGTCTACAACACATTGGATAGTTGTGCATGGAGCATTCTACTAATCAAACCAGCCCAATGATAATCAATCGATTCTTGCTCCATCCTCACAATGGCATGGAACATCCAATTCTCAAATACTCCTGCATTCCTCAGTCCAACTACCTTGCTGATAAGAGTGATGGCAACATAATATTCCTTCTTTAACTTTATCCTAAAAAGCTGCTTGGGTAGTTTGGAGTAATGTGACTTGGGATTTTCAAGCCAAGAGTTGATGAACTGCTGGGATTTAACAATTTGGTCATCGTAGAATTCCCTGGTAGACCCCATGTTGAATGCCACCACATGAGATCGGTCAAGCATATCAAAAGTTTGAGCAATAGCAACATGGTTGATATTTTCTATTACTCTCCCTTGAGGACTGATAATCTTTTGAGTACCTTGGTCGTAGTGTCTAGAACATTCTAGGATGAGCTCATAACATTGCATAGTTGAGGGGAAACCATCCATATGTGCCAAACCTGACTCCATCCTTCTGGCCACCAAAGGAAGA
Organism: Sequoia sempervirens; assembly: GCA_007258455.2. Classification (NCBI taxonomy): domain Eukaryota; kingdom Viridiplantae; phylum Streptophyta; class Pinopsida; order Cupressales; family Cupressaceae; genus Sequoia; species Sequoia sempervirens. The sequence goes on from VDFB02058242.1 coordinate 490,573,589, forward strand.
TCTTCAACTGCCATTCTTTCTTTGAACTCCTCGTAATCCCATGACCCAACATTTGTATCAGTTAACTCTGACCAGATTGATGTGATTTTTCTCTCAGGAATCTTGCTCTTAATGCCCATTTTGATTCTCTCTCCATCGGACATGGATGATCCAGCTGCTGCCTTGTTAGACTCGGCCTGAATTCATTAAGAAAAACACCATAAGACCATAGGAAAGCAATATTAATTCATCAATACTCCATTAGAATGCATCCTATGTGCCATAGTGCTATTAAATTTCATATGGAATGATCACAACAAATTTCAGGTTTCAAGGCCACCTGTGGAATCTGGGCCAGAGAGGAATCGCAGGGAATTCTAGACCAATTGAATTCCAACGAAACAACCAAGAAATGCCTACTTGATCATTAAACCTGAGCATGATCGATTAGTAAGCCACATGAGAAATCCAAATATAACATGAAAGAATCATTGAATGCATCATACATCATAAACAAATCCAATTGTCTCACGTTCCCTTACATTCCATCAAACTTCAGAAATATACGCAAGGGACGGATTCTCGTGAAGAACGAGCCAGACAAGAAACCTCAAAAAATCTGAGAGTCACCAAAATTTAGAGAAATTTGGACTCGATGAAAAATCTGTAGTTAAGGTGAAACTCTGAACCAATAATTGTAGAAGCATGCCTCTTGGCCAAACAAATTTCATTCGGGAGGAAGTCACACCGAGTGGGGCATGTTTTGCCGACCGACAAGGAGAATACACACATCGATGAGAGGCTTTCTCTTCGTGGTGAGGTCATGGTGACCCATTTTTTTTCTCATTGACTATTGGGGTCCAGGAAAACACTTTGGTATGACTAAAGTTTCTCGATGGGAGGTCTCATTGAACTTGTAGTGTCTTGCCGACTAGCGCTTATAGCAAACAATTTCGGTATGAGTAAAGGGTAGATGGGGTAGGGTCCTAGCGATTTTCCTTGGTCTCACCAACTAGCGATATAACATAAGAGACCTTTGGTGTGAGAAAGACACCATCACAATGAATGAATATGGGCTTAGGAGGGCTTTCGGTATAATGTCTTGCTGACTAGGGAAGTTACTACGATGCAAATGGATGTCTCGGTGTTAAGTTTTGAGCTCGTCTAGAGGTCCTAGCGACTACAGAATGTTTCACTGATGTAGAGTTCTATTGGTATAACCTTTGGATGACAATATGTGGTCTCCTCAAAAAATATCTAGGCTCGCCAAGAAAGGAAGGCTTCGTTATGAAGTCCTGGTGATCATTAGGAGTCTCGCCGAAAGCAAAGGTTTCGGCAAGAGTAATGAGCTCACAAAAAGGTCACCCCGAATAGACAAAGTCTTCCCAAATTCGAAGGGCACTCAACAAGAGTGAAATATGTTTGGTGAAAGGTCTCACCGAAAAGGGTAGATCTCAACGATAGAAAGGAAAATCAGCAAGATGAAAGGAGCCTGCTATGAGCTCTTGGTGACGAGGGTTTTTCTTTGCCGATGGAATTCATGAAAGTACGTGTTGATGAGAGACTTATCACTTCGGGGGAAGTCATGGTGAATCATCTTCATTTCACCTACTAGCAATGAGTTTGACCAGACATGGGGTTTTCATTATAGGTCTTGGCAAACGACTCCGGTCTCACCGATTAGCAGTATAACACATACATCGGTATGACTAATGAGTGGTTGGGGTAATGTCTCGGTGAATGTTGGAAGTCTCAGCGAGTTAAGATTGTTTTGGCCAGATACAAGGCTCACGATATAAGTCTGAGTGAACATTGCTTGTCTCACCGACTAGCAATATAGCCAAGGTATTGATAGGACTGAAGGGTAGTCGGGGTAAGGTCTTGTTGAATTTTTCTTGTCTCATCGACTAGCGATCTAACACAAGTGACCTTCGGTGTGAGAAAGACACTACCACAGTGAATGAATACAGACCTAGGAGGGCTTTCAGCGAGATACAGGATAATCATTATGACATCTCCCCAACTTCGAAGGGTCACGGCGAAGGAAATTTGGAAGGGATGGACTATCCCGGAGGGGTAAAAAAATCTTGTATTGCGACACAAAATCATGACTTAAACCCAAACACTGAATCAAGCACAAATTTCAAAAATTTAAATTTAGGCCAAGTCAGCGATGGACCCTCCATAGATTTTCTCACATTTTGAGCCAACTCAAGAGAAATGACGATTCCCTAGGTTAAAACCCCATACATCCACCATTAAAGCACATGCGAGCTTGGACTTAAAACTTTCAACTTCCCCCCAAAAACACTACCAGGGGCAACTCACAACTTCTAAATCATGACTTCTCATAAAGTGAATAAACAAATGAACTCAAGACTTGCTTGGAAAACCATAAATCAAACAATTACCATGCAACCCTAGTCACGAGAACATCCAAATAATGTAGAAAATCAAACCCAAAAGGATTTATAACTTCAACTCGCTATCTGCAATCATCAATCCCAAGCAAAGCAAAGTAGCACATACCATTATAAAATGGAAATCAATCCCAGAATCAAAAAATACAAAGAAGATGGTGTCCAAAAATAACAAGGACATGGACATGCTAGAAAATTCCATGGAATCGAACAATTCTCAGTAAAATGCTCCAAAATCTCAATCAAATACTCGCAAGAAAGCACTTCTCAGCTCAACGATGGTAAACAATAGGCATGATGGCATAAAAGATCCCCAAAATCAAGTTAAATACATACTTCAGAGCACACACAAAGCCATTAATGCAATTGATAAGACAGCTAGAGAAGAATTTCAGAAATCCGACAATAGGGCAGAATCCGAGGAAATATAGCCGATGCGAAAATCTGCGAATATCGAAAATCCCTGAACAATAGGGTCCATCTAGAGTCCAAGCGGGATCCAGGGAAATCTGATTAGGGTGGAAAATCCATAATCCAAGTAAAAACCCAAACCACGACACCCAACCGGAGTCCAAATAGGATTCTGGAAAATCCGCCGAAGGAGGAAAATCCAGAGTCAGGGCAAAAACCCGAACCATGCTCAAAACTAAAGATTTTCAATGAAATCCAGGGGAAAACTTAGGAAACCAAAATAATCATTTAAGAACATGCCTAAATGGGGAAAAACCTCAAATTAAAGGGCCAAGAAACAAAACCAAAACAAAAACAAGAGGGTCCCTACCTTCAACAGGGCGTGTGTGCGAAAACTGCACAACAAATGATGACTTTTGCTAGGAAAATGCTCTAGAGCATTTTGATGATGAAAAAGGAATCAAGAAACTAGAATCTCTGGTTTTAGTCTCACTACCAATCAAACAAATCAGAACAAAAAGATTTAAGGAATCATAATGAAAGGGTAGATCGAACCTTCATAAAACTGAAAATCCAAGTGAGTGCAGGTGAGTTCATTACCTTCCTTAAGCTACTACAGGAACTAAGCTTAGTCAAGTTAGACTACGTAAGGATTTTAACTTCAAAAGCAACCTGGATAGGGCCTCACTGCCAGTTAGGCATCCATAGCCTTGATGATGTTATCACTGTGGCTCTCCTGAATATAGCTCTATTGCGAGCCAGGCGTCCATAGGCCCGATAGAGATGTTCATATACCCCTGACAAGTTGAATTCACTCCTTAAGTTGAATTTTTTCATTTTTGTTTCTTTTGATATTCTTTATATGTCACTTTAATTTCAACCTGTGAACAATGAAGCTCACACACAGGGCTGAGAATCACAGTGGCACTGAAGCAGAAACAAGATTTTTCACCTGACAAAACTTCACGAAGGATCCTATAGTAACATCAAGATTCTTAAGATATATGAGAGATATAATATTTTTAGAATACTTCAAATTCCAATCAAAACTAGTGACCTACTGTAAATCTAACATTAAGACTGTTGACAATAGAAAAGACTTCAACCGTCCTTTTGAGATACAAGACTTCAGTCCACCAACAAAATACTTAGGACAATTTTAGCTAATGATATATTTTTCATATAGGTGCAACACATCCTAGAAAAAATAGAGAAACCCCCAAAGAAAGAGCAAAGCAACAACAAAAAAATAAATAAAACCAAAAGAAAACCTACACTAACACAAAAAAAAAACATAAAAGAAAATCTAGTCTAACCCAAAGCAAAGCAGCACCAGCCAAACAAAGAGGAAACCTAACTTAACTATGTACAAGACCAGAGCTGAAAACAACTCAAGACTAGAAATAATGCTTTAGATATTGCCCATTGACCGACAGTGAGATATCCTCTCCAGTGAGAGTTTTCAAATGGAAAGCATTATCTCCAAGAATTTTTGAAATTTGGTAAGGGCCAAGCCAAAGTTTATCGAAGTTTCCATGCTCCCCCTTACGGTCATGGCTTTATCCCAGTAAAGAACCAAGTCAGAAATCCTAAAAGCTTTAACTTTGGCTCTTTTATCAAACCATATCTTGACTACCCCTTAATGTTTAGCAAAGTTTTCTAGGGCTGCGTCTCTCTTCTCCTCAAGATGCAATAATTCAGTGAGTCTAGCCTCACGTTTGTCCCCATTATCATAATATTCATTAATGAATTGCACGGTGGGGATCTTTAACTGAATGGGAAACACAGGCTCTAATCCATAAACCAAGTGGTAAGGTGATGTTCCTATGGAGGCTTTATGTCTAGTGCGGTCTGCCCAAAGAGAAAATTTGAGTTGGGCATGCCAGTCCTTCAGATTTCTCTCTAACAGTTTGTGGATAACAGTTAGGAGATTTTTGTTGGATGACTCAGTTAAACCATTACCCTGAGGGTAATAGTTGGATGCAAACTTAATGATGATTCCATGATTGAAAACCCAATTGGAAAACTTTAATGATGAAAACGCAAGACCATTATCACAAACTAAAGACATCGAACATCTAAAATGATTAATGATACCTGATTTGATGAAGTTAATAACTACCTCTGAAGTACATTGTTTGCAAGCAAGGGCCTCAGTCCATCTTGTAAAATAATCAGTGATAGTAAGGATATACCTGTGTCTTGTAGAGGAAGGCAGATTGATGGGACCAATGAAGTCCATTCCCCATTGAGCAAAAGGATTTACCTCAACAACTGGATGGAGTGGAAGTGTTGCATACTTCTCTTTAGTGGTCATGGTTTGGCATACATGGCATGCCCTGACATGACTATGGGTGTCTTTGAACAGTGTAGGCCAGTAGTAACTAGCTTTGAGAATTTGGTTGGCTATAGAGGGTGTTGACCCAAGGCCTGTACCATATCTGTCATGGAATTCTGACACCACTCTTTCAGATTTTTCCCTCCCTAGGCACCTTAAATACACACCTTCATGATTTTTCTTGTATAGAATAGCTCCTTTCAACATGAAACCATCACTCTTTAAGCGTAATGACCTTCTTTGTATTGCATTGAGATGATCAAGGTATCTCTGAGTCAGGAGATAATGAACAATGTCATCGTACCACTCACTGGGAGAAACATCCTCTAAATTGTAACTCTGAGCTGTAAGCTCAAGGCCTATCTCTGCCATTGTCTTCATCAGCCCTTGCCCTCTGACCAGCTTCATAGGCTGAATTTCCATATCATACTCTTGTAGCATAGTTACCCACTTGGCTCTATGTTTTCCCATCTCATTCTGTATTAATAGTAGCTTAACTATAGGATCTGGAACTATGGCAAAGATTTTGTTTCTAAGGATATAATGCTTGAATTTCTTTATCGCTTTGACTAAGGCATAAGCCTGCTTCTCCACACTAGGATACCTCAGCTCTGCATCCTTTAATAGTGCACTCATAAATGCGATGGGATGCTCATTTCCTTGATCCAATTTTTGAGTTAACATAGTAGCACACAAATGGTCAGAAGTAAATGAATATATGTAGAATGGTTTAACATAGTTAGGGCTTACCAAGATAGGGGCTTCAACAATCGCCCTCTTTATCTCAGAAAATACTTCCTTTTCCTCTACACTCCATTCAACTTTAGCCTCCTTCTTCAACATTGCATTCAGTGGCTTAACTATTTTTGTGAACCTAGTGATGAATTTCCTCACAAAGTTAATCTTTCCAAAGAATGATTTCATTTCCTTCTTACTAGCAGGTGGGGGAATCTTGAGAATGGCCTTTATACATTCTAGATCAATTGCAATCCCCTTCTTATAGATAATATGCCCTAGTAGCTTTCCTTTTTTGACTCCAAAGATGCATTTCTTGGGATTGAGTGATATACCAAACTCTCTACATTTCTGGAAGACTTTGTACAGATCTAAGACATGGTCACTTCTCTTCCTTGAAAATACTGTCAGATCATCCATGTAGATGATTATGCACTTCCTGATTATCTCTTTGAAGGCTATGTCCATTGCTCTTTGGAATGTGGCTCCAGTGTTAATCGGGCCAAAAGGAATCCTTCTATAGGAAAAAGTGCCCCACTTGGTGGTAAAAACAGTTTTGTGTCTGTCCTCATACTGCAACATAACTTGGTTGTATCCTGAATAGCCATCCAAGAAGGACATCATCTGAGACCCATTGACAATCTGAAGCACTTCATCTAGTGAGGGTACTGGATAATTATCTTTCTCTGAGGCCCTATTCAGGTTCCTACAATCCACACATAGCCTAATTTCACCAATCTTCTTCTGTACTGGAACCAGATTTGTAACCCAAGTGGAGTGCCTAACGAGGAATATTATTCTTGCAGACAACTTCTGCACTTCCTCGTGTATTATAGGTTCTAGTAGAGCACTAACAGGCCTCTGCCTTTGTTTGAAAGGCTTCACCCCTGGATTGAGAGGGATAGTATGAGTTATGATCGATGTATCATAAGTCTTCAAGTCTTCATAACTCCAAGCTATCACATCTGGATATCTATGTAGTGCCTCTACGATTCCTTTTCTTTCTTCAGAAGTGCATACTTTGTCGAGGAAGATATTTTTGACATCATCCGGGTATCCTACATTATACTTGTCACATTGTCCACTAATGGACTCTTTTTTGGCATCCTGTTCCTAATCTCTAATCTTGTCTAGCTTGAATATCCTCTCTAGTTGCACCATCCCCCTAGGAATTGTGTTGGTCTTCAGATTAATCACTCCTTCCAAGTTTATCTGAGCTTCTTGAAGTTCAGCTTCATTAATGATTTGAGAAGCAAAGACATCAGTATTAGTAATAAAATATAATATGTGCTTGTTGTCTTCAAATACCTGGAAGTTGGTGATATTATCTGGTATTGAGGGTACTAGGGTTAGCTCCACAATAAACTTCTTCAGTCTCGAAAGAGACAGAGGCTGCAAGGTACTTACCACTTGGGCAAGAGAATTAGCTGTCTGGTTCTTGCTTCATGGAATCAACTAAATGTTGAAGGCATCAAATCCCTCAATGAGGTCCCACACGCTATGTCTATAGTTAGTCATTCTCCTTTCGTGACAAGAATATTGTCTCCTAACTTGCTTGACTATTAACTCATAATCTCCAAAAACTTGGAAGATTTTAACTTTTTTCTTCATTGCCATTAATAGTCCATGCACCAGGGCTTCATATTCTTCCACATTATTTGTATAGTGGAATTGAAGTCTATGAGCCACAAAAAATGTCTTACCCATTGGGCTAATTAGCTCGAATCCTGCCCCAGCTCCTTGCTTTGATTTTCACCCATCGAATCTTAATGTCCAACAACCAGCAACTATAAGCTCCTTTCCCTTTTCTTTTGCATCGTTGCTGCTAGAGGGCTCTTCAGAAGGAACTACTCTTTTTTCTTTGTGATCTTCTTGGACATTGATTGTGACTATAGGAGTGGGATTAATATACTTCTGTACTTGTATCACTATAGTTTTTCATAGGCAACAATCCAATTCTGAATGAGAGACATTATGTACCCTACACCAATTGGGCAATAGTAATTCTCCAAAGTTCATTCCTCTCCCCAACTAGACCTGATCTTCAATACATTTTTGAATGAACTCTTGAAAGCTATCTAGTAGCACAAGCCAACTAACTTCCAGGTCATCATCATTTTCATCTGGTTCCATTAAGGCTTTAGTTCCACTGGATTCTACTGTACTAGATTCTGCTATAAGGTCTATAGGTGTTGTGTGGAACATAAGAACTTCCTCCATATCTGGCTCTTCAGAAGAAGCTGCGAGCATATAGTTACCCATGCTTACTTCTGATACCAGAATTTCAGTAGAAGTTTTCTGATATTCCGTAATCATATACTTCATTCTGGGTTCTCTTTCAATCCTAATTTGGTTTGGCACCCCCTTCCAGGGAAGCCAAATATGGGAGTGACTATTCGATACATATCCATTTAGAGCCCTGGTAAAGTCCCTTCCCAAGATTATGCCATAAGCATCAGGGATGTCAGCCAACTATATATTGATAACCTGTTGAATCCTAGGATCAGAAGCAACCTGCATGTGAATCATATTTAACTCTCCTACAATATTCACTTCTGTCCTATCCAGTTGTGTGACTTTCTTTTGGGAATCAGTAGGGGTGATACCCATAGCTCTACATACACCGAAAGACATAACATTGGTGGAGGCACTAGAATCCAAAAGAAAATTATGTAGATTCTTGCCTAATATTCGAACATAAATCAAGAATGGAGGTGTGTCTGTCTTCCCTTGAAACAAATTCAAGGGGGTATCTACTTGAGCAACTTGAGATTTGTCCCTCTCCTTCCCAGCATCTCCAGGGGGTATAGGAACTTGCTTCTGAGTTTGATTTTTTCTTCCTACTGACTGAGAACTAGATACTCTATTGTCATTCTCACTAACTGATTTATCTCATGATGTAGGATTTGCATTACAAGATCCAAAGACTACATTCCTAATGGATGGAACTCTTAACAACTTGAGTGCGGATAGATTTACCTTTAATTTTTGGAATTCTTCAGCAACATACGTGGCCAGTTGTTCCTCATTTAAATAAGTAGGAGTCTCCCTCAGGTACTCCACCATCTTTTCCTTATTTGCATCAGCATTTCTCCCTTTTTATGCATCAGCATATCCTGGGTCTTAAGACAACTATTGCTTGGAAACCAGAGGCAGGGAGGGATTGTTACTAGCATTCTAGTATGGAGGTGTGTTGAAATTATTTGGTGGAATGGAAGTAGTAAAGGGGCCTCTAGCCTATGGGCACCTATGTGGAAACTCCCTCAAATCATACCTTTTGATAGGTATCTGGAAGGTCTGCACTTCATTAGTGTAAGCTTCTTCTTCATCTCTAGGACCATTATCATTCACTAGATTCTCATCAAATAATCGCGTCATTTCATCCCCATTACATACTTGATCTGCCTCTTCCTCCAACTAGCCAAATTCCTTTTCAGGTACATTCTCCTTACTTTGAGGAAAAGGAGCATGGTTCAGTACTAACACCAATGAATCATAAGGGTTAGACAATACCATCTTCTGACCGCTTTCATTATTCTCTACTTCGTACTGGAAGATTGAAGCTACTGTTTGGAATTCTCGACAGTCTAATTCAGAATGCTGACTAGTCTTGTGGAGCCTACACCACCCTGATAAGGCAGCCTCGTCTAGATATACACCACCAAGGGGTTTCTCTTGATTAGTTGGTTGATTGGTGGATTGATTGATAGGTTGACTCACTGGTTGATCCAATAGGGTGGGGATTCCTCCATTGTTGGACCCTATGTTCCAAGTTCTATTCTGACTTGATTGCTGTCTCCTCTCAAATCCTTGTCCACCAGCTTTCCCTCTATCAAAGTTTTGACCTAAGGATTTCCCTTTATCATAATTATGTCTCCTTTCATTATTGTAACCTATATCATTGTTAAATCCCCTATCATTGTTGTAACCTCTATCCTGGTTATATCCTCTTTCATTGTTGTAAACCTGATCCTGGCGTTACCCTCGGTCAAAGTTCTGTCCTTGTGGACTCTCTCTATTCTAGTTGGACTGCATATTCCTCTGAGCAGCTTGCAGTTGAATGTTCTGGTTTCTCAAGTAAGTCACTTCCATATTCAACCTCTTTATCTATTTGGACAATTCATCCATTCTTTCCTTGTCAGGATTACTATATGTAGGTTGATTCAAATTATTCTAGGAATACCCTGCTACAACATTGGTGTTTAGCGATTGGTTCAGGACTTCAAAATTTTGTAGGTATAAAGGGTAACTAGCTTGAGTCTGGGTATGTAGGGGTTGATTCATATTTTTTTAGGGGTAACTAATCGTAGGTAACATTTGTCCCACAGGAGGCCCTGGGTGAGGGACCAGAGGCAACTGGCGTACCAGATTCATGATTAGAGTGTAATTTTCTAGAGCCTGTCTGAGAGCTAGAACTTGTCCATGGTGAGCAGTGGGTCCTAATGAGGGTAGAGGCCTAGACAGATGTTGCCTTAGATTAGTGCTAACCTTCACCACTTCTACATATGCATCAAGTAGACTAGCAGGAGGATTATTACTCCATTTCATAAAGGTGGCTGTCAAACTGTCAAGCCCCTCGTAATAGACTTTGAGAGCAATGGGATCATCAACATCATAATGAGCCTACAGTATTGTGTAAGCATGATGAAACCTATTGTTGAAGGATGCTATAGGTTCATTGACCTCCCTTTTAACATTAGTGAACTGGTGGTAGAGCTCATTGGAACTAATGGGGATTCAAAACTTTTGCAAGAAAGCAAGCTCTAGCTCAGTCCAATGCTCAATAGACCCTACAGGAAAATGGTTGTACCAATAGAATGCATCTTCCCCGAGTGAATAAGGAAATAATATCCAAGCGACATATTTGTGGTTTATCCCTCTATCCTTGAGGCTAGTCTGAAAGATCCGGAGGTGTTCTTCAACGGTCCTATTTGGATCATTAATGTGGAACTTTGAAAAAAAGTGTTCAAGGTTCTTGGGCATGATATTGTAAACAGGAAAACTTAATAGAGATGGGTTGGTTGTTAGGAAAGCCATTGGTGGAGGTGGGGGTGGTAATGGCTGATTTACAACTGGCTGAGGTTGTGGGATAGGGATGCCCTCAGACTTGGATGAACCTGATGAAGATGGGGATGATGGAGATGAGGGAGGTGGATGGGATGCTGAGGATTCTCCCCTTCTATTGGTCCTTCTAGACCTAGTAGGGTCTAGTAACTCTTGAGATTCCTCCTCTCCTAGAGTAGATCTGGTCCTTCTTTTGAGTCTTTCAGGAGAGATGATGTTCATAAATCGATCCAGCTTGCTTGTTCAAGGGCCCTCCTAGCGCCAATCCTGTTGATGGTGTTTTCTGCACAACAACAACTCAGACAAGATGCAATATCCTATCTCTCTTGCAAGGTAAATCTCTATCAAAAATCCTCAAGAGATAACCCCAAGGTCTCTAATGTCAAGTCTTGACAATGCATGAACAACCCATTGATAAATGTGAAAATGCTGGTAATCACAATGGGACCTTACTACAAGCAAAATACTAAACCTTAGTCTACCAGATCCAACAATTATAATGATACTTCAATCTCAGTTTAACCTAGTAATTAAAGAAATAACAAAAGATAAATGTTTCAAGAGATTTCTAAACTTAGCACTACTCCTAAGATTAACAATGCAAATGGAAAACACTGAAATGGACCAATCCCTCAAACAGATTTCTATTTAACCCAGATAAATCTACAATCTTATAGAAATAGTGCAATATTCTATGGTTTTTTAAGATTTTCAAATCATGAACATTCACTCAAACAACCCCTTTTTAGTTGAAATAAACAAATACTCACAACTAAACTATGCACAACGAATGTAAAGTCTAGGCTAACTATGCAAAGCAACTATCAATTAGTTGGTTGCAAAAAGTATGGACTGAGAGATTGTTACAACATTCAAGTATTAAATCACATACATTATTAAATCAAATCCAATCTAAGCATTAACCTCCTCAAAGCAATTTTAAAGATAGAAGAACACGAACCATGCAAGACAAGAGAATATGAGTATGACACCAAATCAAAATGTCATTGCTTGTATTTGAATCATCCACAGTAGCAACAATTTTATCCTTCTGTTTACAATATTTGCTTGGGAGCAACTAACTTCTAACTTTCTCTACTTGCTTGCTTCTAACTACTTTTCTCTATTCTACTTCTATTTTCTAACAACAAATACATCAACCCTTACAAATGAGGTGAAATGGCCAATATATAGAATTCCCTCCTCTGAAAGTATGTCGGCCAGGATGAGTTTTATAATAACAACATGGCATGGAAAGCTTGCTAGGATAAATTCAAAATAGAATATAATATGCATCAAATGCATGCATTTCATCTTAGTCGGCGTGGGATCCCACTGCAGCCTAGAACAAAGCATGGCGACGTAATGGGGAAGCACAAATTTTGATGTAGCTTGTGTTAACTCCCTCCTCCCTCATCTTTATTCTGACTCAACATTTCATGAACTTTCAAAAGCGTCCCATCCAGGTCAGCTATTGGTGGCAAAGGAAAAACCTTAAGTCAATTTTGAATGGATGCAATTTCTTCTCTTGATTGCTTAACCGACCTATCCCAATCCACCTTGTGCACCATATACTTATCAATAACTGCCAGGTAGGTGGCCGCATCATCTAGCTGGTTCTCAGAAATAGGGTCATCACCAAGTGGTGCGTAGAAATCCTACCACCATTCTCTCAATTGCTCTAGACTCAAGTGTTTGGGAGCAATCTTCCTCCTTCATGTGATGATCTCAAAGAATGTAATAGAGCCATTATATACCCCACTTAGGGTATCCTCAATCTGCCTTCTTCATTTGTGAATCATCTTCAACACTTTCTTTCTAATTTTTAATGCCTCGAACCACTCCTAGGGTTCAGTAGCCCTAGAAAAAGGAAGGATCTTGTCACTTACTAATCTATCCTTGGTGTATTCCATGACGGTCTTGGTTTTCTACAGTAGTAGGTCTGTGTCTCCTTTATCTTGTGCTATTACCTACTTCATCCAATCCATCGACATTGCAACATCCTTCCCTATTGATAGGATTTCCTTAATGGTTTCATCACCTTTTACTTGGACCCCTTTCAACCAATTGGTAGTGGAAAGGGTGGAGGCTTTCATCCTTTCCAACTCGGTGATAGTCTCTTGAGGCAGAGAATTTGCAGTAGAGGAAGATGGGTTAATGGATTGCAGGGGCTTCATTAATTCCTCTAAGAATTTCTTGAGATTTTCATTGTCTCCTAATCTCCCGCTTGGTCTTCATTTCCTTCCTCAATCGGTCCACCATAACTGTACTAGAGGCCTCATAATCTTCAATATCCTGCTCAATTGATGTGGGTCCTAGATTGAAGGTCTAAATGTTGTAATATTTCCCAACCACATCATCTCTATTTTTGTCTAGAGCAGGGGTGGCGATGTGAACAACTTTTTTATGTGCCTCATCTCTTTCAACCCTTGAGATCACTCTAGCCTTCTTCTTATCTTTTACTTTTCCAATTTTAGCTAGGAGCTCATCCCAATTTGGTGGCGTGTCTTCTACTATGACCTGCTTCCTCTTTATTTCTTTGTCAAGCCACTCTAGAACAATAGGCTCCAATTGCACTTGGCTTGATCTGCTTCTTCTTGTTGACTTCCTGATGTCTCCTTCTCCAAATCTTGTTTCTCAGGAGTCTCATCCTTATTCCCTTCCTTCTCAAGCTCAGGTGATGGAACCTTTTTCGCTTCTTTCTCCTTTGAGGGAGATCCAACCCCTTCATGTGTGATTGGGGACTCTGTATGTGCAACCAAGGGGGAATGTATTGCCTTTTCAATTTCAGCCTCTACAATGTAGAGTTCTCCTTCCTCAAATTCCTCCCCTTCAGTGTCTTGATGTTCATCAACTTCTTCAGGCTCACCAGGTTCACTTTGGGCTTCGTGAACTGGAGGAATGTCATCCTGTTGCACATGAAGAGAAACAACTGGAGGAAGGCCAGCCTTAGGCACTCTATCCCTGGGAGAAGGGGTCCTAGACCTCCTTGTATATACCTTGGCCTTCTCAAAAATTTCCACACTCACCACCGGTGGGGAAATTACTTCTCCCGCAACCTTGGAGCTTGCTTTCTCTGATAATTTTACAATTCTTTTCCTCTTAAGCATAGGATCATCAATCTCAGGATTTTTCCATTCAACCTCCTCCTGTTCAGACCTTTGAGTTCTTATTCTCTTCTTGGCCTTTGGATTTCTTTGCTTTTCTATTTCCTAAACTTCCTCTCTTTGGACATTCTTTGTCTTGATCTTGGATGGAGAGTCCAACTTACCTTTACCCTTAGGATCTTACTTGACTCTTTAGAAGTGGAGTGGGAATCCAAATCTCCCATCAGGTTGTATGTGCATTTCACTCCTTTGTTCTCCAACTGCCATATCATATGCTTGAGCCACATTTTGGTAACTTTGATAATTGGATCCATTAAATGCTTCAGCTCAGTTTTCTCCTCTTCTAACCATTCCACATCACCAATTGGTCTATCCTTTACCGCTTCATAGGCATGATCCTAGATTAAATTGCCATCGTCTTCCAATTGATCCGACACTGCCCTCACATTATACAATTGGACTGCATCCATTGGAAATTGAGAGAATTTCTTCTTCCTAACTTCGTATTCATCACTGCAGTTGGCCAAGTAGTCCTCCAATTTTACCTTGTGGCTATACTCTTTGCTGGCCTTCCTTTGAGCTTCGCCCATGATATCAAATTTAAACCTCTTGGAGTGTAAAGACAGACCGAGGGTACTTATTTCTTCCTCTAAAGCTTGGGAAAAAATAATGGAAGGACATGCCTCTCCAGTGCCAATCCTTAAGGGGAAATCTCCACCAAATCCTATCTTGTGTTTTTCCTTCTTGACAATGGCATCAAAGTCACATATTTGTCTAGTTACTTCCAACAATAGGAGGTGATCAGTGGGATACCTTGGAAGTTTGTATAGGGCCCTTTGGCAACCGTTGATCCGAATGTAGGAGAAGGTTGGGAATTGAATGAACCATGCTCCATACTTCTTGATGAGCTCTTTGGATTGATCTGAGATTCTGACATGATCTGCCCCTTGAAGCATTCTAGTGATATACATGGTGAATGCATCATTTTACCTCTTGTAGTTTGAACCTCCCAAATGTAGTTGAGGGAAAAATTCATAAGTGACATCCTACCCAAAGATTCCCTTTGTATCCAATCCTTTATAGGGATGGAATCTTGCAAGCACATAAACTAGATATGATGTCATTGTGAAAGTCTTAGTCTGCAACACATTGGATAGTTTTGCATGGAGCATTCTACTAATCAAACTAGCCCAATGATAATCAATCGATTCTTGCTCCATCCTCACAATGGCATGGAACATCCAATTCTCAAATACTCCTGCATTCCTCAGTCCTGCTACCTTGCTGAGAAGAGTGATGGCATCATAATATTCCTTCTTTAACTTTATCCTAAAAAGCTGCTTGGGTAGTTTGGAGTAATGTGACTTGGGATTTTCAAGCCAGGAGTTGATGAACTACTAGGATTTAACAGTTTGGTCATCGTAGAATTCCCTGGTGGACTCCATGTTGAATGCCACGACATGAGATCGGTTAGGCATATCAAAAGTTTGAGCAATAGCAACAAGGTTGATATTTTCTATTACTCTCCCTTGAGGACTGATAATCTTTTGAGTACCCTAGTCGTAGTGTATAGAACATTCTAAGACGAGCTCATAACATTGCACAGTTGGAGGGAAACCAGCCACATGTGCCAAACCTAACTCCTTCATCCTTCTGGCTACCAAAGGAAGATCTTCAGCCGCCATTCTTTCTTTGAACTCCTCATAATCCCATGACCTGACATTTGTATTAGTTACCTCTGACTAGATTGATGTGATTTTACGCTAAGGAATCTTGCTCTTAATGTCCATTTTGATTCTCTCTGCATTGGACATAGATGATCCAGCTACTGCCTTGTCAGACTCGGCCTGCATTCATCAAGAAAAACACCATAAGACCATAGGAAAGCAATATTAATTCATCAATACTCCATTAGAATGCATCCTATGTGGCCGAAGTGCTATTAAATTTCATATGAAATGATCACAATAAATTTTGGGTTTCAAGGCCACCCGCAGAATCTAGGCCAGAGAGGAATTGTGGGGAATTCCAGACCGATCGGATTCCAACAGAACAACCAAGAAATTCCTACTTGATCATTAAACCTGAGCATGATTGATTAGTAATTCACATGGGAAATCCAAATATAACATGAAAGAATAATCAAATGCATCATACATCATAAACAAATCCAATTGTCTCACGTTCCCTTACATTCCATCAAATTTCAGAAAAATCCGCTAGGGACGGATTCTCACGAAGAACGAGCTAGACATGAAATCTCAAAAAATCCGAGAGACATCGGACTTCGAAGAAATCCAGACTCAATAGAAATCCATGGTTAAGGTGAAAATACAAACCAATAATCATATAAGCATGCCTCTCGGCCAAACAAATTTCATTCGGGAGGAAGTCACTCTAAGTGAGGCATGTCTTGCCAACCAACGATGGGAATACGCACATCAATGAGAGGCTTTCTCTTCATGGTGAGGTCATGGTGACGCTTTTTTGTCTCACCGACTATTGGGGTCCAAGCAAACACTTCGATATGACTAAAGTTTCTCGATGGGAGGTCTCATCAAACTTACAGTGTCTTGCTGACTAGCACTTATAGCAAACAATTTTGGTATGACTAAAGGGTAGTCGGGGTAGGGTCCTGGCGATTTTCCTTGGTCTCACCTACTAGCGATATAACATAAGTGACCTTCAGTGTGAGAAAGAAACCATCACAGCCAATGAATATGGGCTTAGGAGGGCTTTTGGTATAACATCTTGCTGATTGGGGAAGTCATGACGATGCAAATGGATGTCTCGGTGTTAAGTTTTGAGCTTAGCTAGAGGTCCCAGTGACTACAAAATGTTTCACCGATGTAGAGTTCTATCGGTATAACCTCTGGCCAACAATATGTGGTCTCCTCAAAAAATATTTGGGCTTGCCAAGAAAGGAAGGCTTCGTTATGAAGTCTTGGCGATCGTTAGGAGTCTCGCCGAAAGCGAAAGTGTCGGCAAGAGTAATGAGCTCACTGAAAGGTCTCCTTAAACATACAAAGTCTTCCTGACTTTGAAGGGCACTCGATGAGAGCATAATATGTTCAACAAAAGGTCTCACCGAAAAGGGGAGGTCTTAGCAATAGAAAGGAAAATCATCAAGATGAAAGGAGCCCGCTATGAGCTCTTGGCGATGAGGGTTTGTTTTGTCGATGGTGTTCATGAAAGTACATGTCGATGAGAGACTTGTCCCTTCAAGGTGAAGTCATGGTGAATCATCTTCGTTTCACCTACTAGCAATAAGTTTGGCCAGACATGGGGTTTTCATTATTTTTCCTGGTGAATGACTCTGGTCTCACTGATTAGTAGTATAACACATACATCAGTATGACTAATGAGTGGTTGGTTGGCGAATGTTGGAAGTCTCAGTGACTAGAGATGGTTTTAGCTAGACACAAGGCTCACGATATAAGTCTAAGTGAACATTGCTTGTCTCACCGACTAGCGATAGCGCCAACATATCAATGGGACTGAAGGGTAGTCAGGGTAAGGTCTTGGAAAATTTTTCTTGTCTCACTGACTAGTGATCTAACACAAGTGACCTTCGGTGTGAGAAAGACACTGTCACAGTGAACGAATATAGACCTAGGAGGGCTTTCAGTGAGATACAGGATAATCATTATGACATATCCCCAACTTTGAAGGGTCATGGCAAAGGAAATATGGAAGGGATGGACTGTCTCGGAAGGGTAAAAAAATCTCGTACTACTATGAAAAATCATGACTTAAACCCAAACACCAAATCAATCACAAATTTCAGACATTTAAATTCAGGGCAAGTTAGGGATGGACCTTCCATAGATTTTCTCATATTCTAAGCCAACTCAAGAACATACTCAAGATAAATGATGATGTCCTAGGTTAAAACCCCATACATCCGCCATTAAAGCATAGGCGAGCTTGGACTTAAAACTTTCGACTTCCCCCTAAAAACGCTACCAGGGGCAACTCACAACTTCTATAGCATGACTTCTCATAAAGTGAATAAATAGATGAGCTCAAGAATTGCTTGGAAAACCATAAATCAAACAATTACCATGCAACCCTAGTCATGAGAATATCCAAATAATGTAGAAAATCAAACCCAAAAGGATTTATAACTTCAACTCGCTATCTGCAATCATCAATCAAAAGTAAAGCAAAGTAGCACATACCATTATAAAGTGGAAATTGATCCCAAAATCAGCAAATAAGAAGAAGATGGTGTCCACAAATGACAAGGGCACGAACACACTAAAAAATGCCACAAAATCAACCAATTCTTAGTAAAATGCTCCAAAATGTCAATCAAATACTCGCAAGAAAGCACTTCTTAGCTCAATGATGGTAAAAAATAAGCATGATGGCATAAAAGATCCCTGAAATCAAGTTAAATACATACTTTAGAGCACACATGAAGCCATTAATACAATCGACAAGATAGCCAGAGAAGAATTTCAAAAATCTGACAACAGGGCAGAATCCGAGGAAATCCAGCCCACGCGAAAATCTGCGAATACCGAAAATATCTGAACAACAGGGTCTAGCCAGAGTCCAAGCGGGATTCAAGGAAATCCGATCAGGGTGGAAAATCCTGAATCCGAGTAAAAACACGAACCATGACACCCAACCAGAGTCCAAATAGGATTCAGGAAAATCCTCCCAAGGAGGAAAATCCCGAGTCAGGGTGAAAACCCGAACCATGCTCAAAACTAAATATTTTCAATGAAATCTAGGGGGAACACTTAGGCAACCAAAAATAATCATTTAAGCACATGCTTGAATGGGGAAAAACCTCAAAATGAAAGGGCCAAGATGCAAAACCAAAAAAAAAACAAGAGGGTCCCTGCCTTCAGCAGGGCGTGTGTGCGAAAACTGCACAACATGACCCTTGATTTTGTAATTGTGTTACTCAATCCTTTGATATTCTCCTCTAATTTGAAGTGTGTAAAGGTGAATTTCTTTGTATACTCCTTTGTTCTTTTCTTTAAAACCTCCTCTTGTGCCTCTTTCCTTATGTTATCTTTGGTGGTAGCCAAATCCCCTTGTATGTTCTCTACCAATGGTTTAAGTTGTTGCAACATGGATAATGAGGTGTCATATGGTAGGTGGGGAATAACCTTATGTAGTGTATCTACCACATCCGTTATTTGCTAAATTGTATTTATATGGTCTCTTAATAGTTCACCCCTTGTAGTAGCATGGAGAATGTCTCCCAGTTTAATTTCTATGGTGGGGAAATTTTTGATAGATGTACCTATGATCCTACCATTGGTACTTGCAACAACTATGATGATGGCACTACTTGGATTTTTTTTTGTTATGCCAAAAATTTATCAATGGTGGAGATAAAATAACTAGGGTGGTGGTAGTGTCTTCACTTTTCTCCTTTTCTTCACCAAATTGATTAGTTTTTGGTGGGTGGGGCCCTTATACCTATTCCCCAATATTACCTTCTTCTTCTCTAATATTCTTCATTATTTCTTCATAGAGCTTCCAAGTGACATTCTTGGTTTCTTTTTGGATTGTTGCTATGTTCTCTGAATCCTCCTCCATGAGTCTATTCTTTGTTTTGTGTGGAGATCATACGGTTGTGCTTGGGCTGATGCTTATTTATTCTCCTTGGTGATATTTGATTTTAGTGTGGAGATATCTTTCTCCCTTATTTCCTCTTCCTTTCTTAGTGCCTTGGCCCTTTTATCCATTATTGCGGTAATAATTTCCTCTAGAAATTGATTTATTGCTTTATCTAACCCTTTATTGGAGTGATTAACAAATCATAGGAGACATTGTATGATTTTGGATTTATTATGTTCATTTGATTCTTTATATGTCTCCAATATCTATTGTAGCATCCTGAAGTGGAGAATAACATTTTTGGTCACCAAAATGTCAATCAGTTGGTTGGATTGCTCCAACATTACTTATGAAGGGTGTGTCAGAGTCTCCTATCCTCTTTTCCCCCTTTTAAGAGGTTTCTCAACCTCTTCTTCACCCTTTTCTATATCTTCAACTTCTAAATCTTCCACCTCTTCTTCTAGTTTGTCCTTTTGCATTTGTCTTTTGGCTATTTGTTTAACTCTTCCACCTCTTCTTCTAGTGTGTCCTTTTTCATTTGTCTTTCAGCCATTTTTTCAGGCCTTGTTTTGTTGGTTCCGCTTTTATGGTGTGACTTGTGATGGTCTCCTCAGTGTCGATACTATCTATATGGAAGTTGTGGGGCCTTCTTAATTTTCTAATGAGGTATTGTGAAGCCTCCCTGACCTTCTTATAGAGGAGGTTTCTGACTTGGTGGTGGAGAGTTGAAAAAATCCTCCCTCTAGTATCCTCCACTGCTTGGGAAGTTTATCTTTATTATTTTCCAAGTTTTCTTGTGTCTCCTTGTTGATCTTTTTATCCATCAATTCTTTATATGTTCCAAAAATATCTATGTTAGTATCCTTGGTTTGGCTAAGGAGGGTAGCTACATACACATCTACTTATGTGGTAAGTACTTATGGTATCTGTAATATCCATACTGTATGTAGTTTTACCGCCTAACCTTTTATCATGGAAATAATGCTAACTTATGACTTTAATTGCAACCAATTGGGAGTATCATTCCATGAATAGATGCATTACTTTTTGTTGATGAGTAAGCAATAATTCTTTGATCAATGCTTCATATTTTATTGCATTATTCATATAGGTAAATTGCAGCCTAAAAGAACCCTGAAATGAATTTCCTTGGTTGATAAGCATCATTTCCTTGCTTACACTTAGATACATCAAATATAAGTTTTCACATCATTTTATTTTCAAGGATTGGTGCTTGCAACACTTCCTTCTTCATAGGAGTTTCCTTTTGATTAGAAGTACTAGGATTTATCACTGCTTCATCTTTAAATGAAATTGAGCTTCCTTCTATAGGTAGAAAACTTCTCTTTTTATAGGTTCATTTGAAGGGAACTTAGAGATGTCTTCATCAGTGTGTTATCAAAATTTCACCTACAACTCATTTTGGTCAAGCTGAAATATGACTACTTCTAAGGTGAAAGGTACTTCAATAAAATTCTGCTCATCATTATCATTTGCATATGAAGTTTTCAAATGAAGTTAAGTTCTTATTATGTAATGTTTTAAAATAGAAAGAGATTACAAAAGTTGCATGATGTTTTTGTATTTCATTCATTTTGAAATGAAAATGTATACAATGTTTTTGTCTTATACAACAAGAACAAAAAAATGCTCAAAAGTCCCACACAAGTTGTGGGAATGACTAAACTGAATTGATACAATTTAGAGCACAACCTATATATCTGAAGATTAATTAAAGGGAAAAACACATAAGGAGAGTTCATATCCTTCATTTCCTTGTGATGTAGGGTTGGTCCTTCAATCTTTAGCTTGATCCTCCTATCTTTAGCTCCTCTCATTCTCGATCTCTAGATGCACTTGTAGATGATTGAAAGATATTGTTAGAGCTCGGGACATGAAATATAATCACATGTTTCATCAATAGACATATAAATTATAGCTATGATGCATTAAATAAATTGAGCCATTATCAGATAAATGCAAAAGAGCCAAATTAGATCATCAAATGAAAGCAAAATCACCAGGAAGAGCACCGAGCTTCAATGTTTTATCTAATTTTTTTGTTCATTGTGTAGGTAAATATTTATCATTGTATGATTCATCTCATTTAACATTTCAGCATAGGATGGAAAAATGGTCTCCCACAAGGGTTGAGCCTAGCATGCCAAAGTATACATGATAGCTTCCATCTACAAGAATACAATATGCAACTTAAAACATTGTCAATCTGTCATATATTTGAAATCACAAGGGTCTATAAGAAGTGATAGTGCAAAGATGGAACACATGGAGGATAGTGGTTCCACCTTCAAAGGATGTTGTTCATTCACAAATGATAAAGTGATAGTTGATCAAATATGGAAATGAAACATAAAGGGGCAACACACCAATAATTGTACACTCACTTGTAGTGAAGGATTAGTGTTTTCAAAGAGGACAACATAAATCAACAAGTAAAATATTAGAGCCACATCATTAAAAGAAGCAATTGGAATGAATCTATTAAAAAATTCACAGCACAATGGAATGCTTAGTAGTAGCCTTAATTCATGAAGAGGTAGGACAAAATGATGATTTTTTTGCTAAAGAATCTCAAGGAAGAATGAAGTCAAGGAAGAAGAGTATACAAAAAATATATATGAAAATAAATGTGTACAACTAAGACATCAAGAAGCCAAAGGAGAGAATCTAAAAGTAATTGATAAAACAAGGGCTGCAGTAAAAGATCTACACTCTAGAATTAGGGTTGGCATACATGCAGTTGAGTCAGTATCAATGACGATACAAAAATTGAGAGATGAAGAGCTGCAACCACAACTTGTGGAGTTAATACAAGGGTTGATAAGAATGTGGGAAGTGATGCTAGAGTGTCATCAAAATTAGTATTGGATCATCATGGAAACAAATACTTTGAGTCATCTAGCTATTAGTGGAAAATTTAGTGAATCACATCAACAAGCAACTGTTCATCTTAAAAGTGAGCTACAAAACTAGATCTTGAGTTTTGCAAATTGGATAAGTTCTCAAAAGGCTTATACCCAAGCCATACATGAGTGGTTTCAAAAATTCCTCTTGGAAGAGGTCCCCCTCTACAAGGAGAAGAGCAACCACCCCATCACCTTGCAGAATTGGTGCTCCACTTGTAATTATAATATGTATTGATTGGTCTCAAGCATTTGAAGGACTAACTAAAGTGATTCCAAGAAAGAAGCCAGTATTGACTACAATGCTTCCAAGAAAGAAACCAGTGTTGACAAAAATGAGCTATTTACAACTGTGAATGGAGTTCTTACTAGTATTAAAATCTTAGTTAGACATGTACAAGATGTTTGTAGACAACAAGATCAACATGAGAATCAAAAAAAGAAGGATACAAAAGATCTTGGTAGAAAGGTATCAAAGAGTAGAAAAGCAGAAGAATATAAGGGGGAGTATCATAAAGTGATGTAGGAAACTAATGATGCATTATTGAACATATTATAGACATGTTTGGTAGATATATTTTCATCTTTGACAAAATATGCTTTAGTTTATACAAACAACTTACGTAATGCCACAAGTATTGAGAGGAAGGTCTCCTATCCATATACAAACAATAGGTCTTATACCGAGATATTTAATGGTTCAAGGCATGCCATTTATATATGAGCAATATACTTTTGGTTCACAGTGGAGTATTTTCTCTTTATAATCTATAAATTTCTAGAGTTTCCTTTGTGGAAATGCCAAGTATACATAGAAATTTGTTTTATTGAGTACTGTGTTCTCTACCACATAGCTAGGAGGAAGAGAAAATGAAAAGAAAGGAAAATCATGCTATAATACCACAATGTGCCACAAATTTAATCATTTTTGCTATAGCTTGGAGCTCGAAGAAATATTTTTTTCATAGGAAAATGAAAAGATACTAGCATTTCTAGAAAAATAAGCTCGTACCACACAAAAATCCAATATAGATCTCATAGTTGAATCACCCAGAAGCAATAGAGAATGGTGAGGGTTTGAGCTCCAAACCCTAGTAAATGGTGGCCAACAGTAGAGTGTTTTCTTTTCCAAAAAGATACCAAGTGAAAAATGAGGGATATTTTAGGGTTCGAGGCCTTTTACTCAATGCCCTAATCTGATGGGTTCTTTTTTTACTATGTTTTAATGATAAATCATTACATTTTAAAAATGCCCATGGTTAATGAATTTTAAGTCAAAAGACCTAATCATTATTGAGGAGCCCATAAGTTTGAAGACTATCACATGCAAGCTACAAATAAGAATGTCATATTATTGCATGTTCTAGTGAAGGAGTGCTTCACTTGTATTTTTTGCATGATTTTAGACAAAATAAACTTTGTAATTAAATATTGAAGGTAATATTTTATTAATTACCTTAATATTTACCATGAGATCTATAAAAAGGAGAGATTTTATATGTCAAATATTAAAATAATCACGACTAATTATCTTTAATATTTAATCAAGTAGTTACCTTTTCCCCAAAATCATGCAAGAAGCATAAGTGGAGTTCAACTGTGGATTCAGAGTCTCATTTTCAGTTGGTGGAGCCTTTTTTGGATTATTTTGTTCATGCACATTAAGAGGAGTAGTTTACAACTTTTTGATGCAGAGCATCTACAACCTTCAAGGTTTCTCAGACCCAAAACATAAAACTTGAGAAGATTGTTGTTCATTCACCCAAAATTCACTTCTTTAACTCTTGGTTTTCACATGAATAAAAGACACCAAAACATCAAATCTTTCTTTTAAACTTTTACCAGGTCCAAGTTCATCTTAACCCTCTTTATTTTGATTGAATCAAAGCAAATTTTTTTTTAGAAAAATCTAATTCATCAATTCTTCCAATATTCACAACTTAGACCCCAAATGCTTGTAGTAGTCCATCATTGCTAAAATAGGTGTTTCTCTAAAACCACAGTGAATATCCAAAAAAAAATTACCATTATAAGAACCCATTATTTCTTACATTAACATAATTCAAAAGCAGATATTGGTGTTTTGAAAAGAATATCAGAAAACAAGACTATACCGCTGCAATTAAGCCCCAATTAGGTCTAATTTCCAAAGCAAGTACCTTCAAATCATCTCTACAACCACACAACCACAAATAACTATGAAAAGTATTGTATTAGGTTCTAAAACATCTTAATCCACAAAATTTTAACCATTTTAACCCTTCCAAAGGCCACAAAACTCAAACCCTTGATTTGAGGCTTAACAATGCTCAAATGAGTGAGGGTTTATTGAAAAAGTCTATTCCAAACCTTCAATCAAATTGAAACTACTTCAATCACCTTGGTATATACCTTCAAAATCTCTAGAAACCATCTCCATACCTTTACAGTTGCTGTTTCATCCTACTCTTATTATTAGCAATCATCTTTCATGGAAAAACATAGAAAAATTCTATGGAGCAACACCAAAAACCCTGTTTCATCACTTCCCCTGCATCTACCATCATAAAAAAATTGAAAACAACACAAAATTAACCCATTCCACTGATCTACCTGTAATCAAAGGAAAATCAGATTGTTAGATGGTTAGATCAAATAACATTTAAAATCCAATGATATAACGAAGCACAAAGGAAATCAATGAAAACGAAAAGGAAATATATCACCAAGAGTCTCCATCTTCCATGATTGATCTTCGTTACACCTTCTTGCTTGCTGGATAATGTTGCCCTCAGATTTGTACTTTGAGCAATCTAAAAAGCCTAAGCCCTACAACAAGATTCAAAGGATTTGATATGCCTATGACTATTGCCGATGCCTATGTCTATATCTAAACAAATGCCAATATTAATCAAATGCCTATGACAAAATATGTGAAACTAAGTATATAAATGCCTATAGTAATTACGTAAAATCTCAACATGTCTGAAAAATGAGAAGGAAATGGCATTTTATAGAAAAGGCCATTTCGAACGGACGGACGAGATGAATTAGTGATGAGACCCTAAAACGAATGATCCAGATTACACCCAAGAATCCCTAATTAGGGTTAAGGCAAAATCCTTAATCGAACGGTTGGAATAAAAATAGATCGATGGTGGAGAATAAATGAGACAAATTAATTAGAAAATAAAGATTTTTGAAAAATCAAGAAGATAAGATTGCCTGATTTGCAAGATTCGAAAAATCAAAGAGATAAGATTTGGACTGAAGATAAGATTTGGAAAAATCAAGAATTTGCCCGATTGCTTGATTTTTGGAAGATTAATTACTAATTTGAATTAAATTAATTCAAATTATGGATTTTGATGAGATAATAAATAATCTTTTTCAGATTATTTATCAAAAAGGACGACAGTTAAGATTGACATGACATTTTAAATAATTTAATTTATTTAAAATGAGAAGAATATAATTAGCAATTAAATAATTAATTTTAATTATTTAATTTAGGAGATAAGACCAATTAATTAAATAAATTAATCAATTTATTTAATTAAGCCAATCGTGACGTATTAAATAAATAAATGTAATTCATTTATTTAATAATCGGGGATAATTAAATGCAGAAAGGGAAATTAAATAAATTAAGAAATTTATTTAATTAAAAGAAGACTTAGACAGCTAATGACGTATTTAATAAATAAATAAAATTTATTTATTTAATAATCATGAAGAAAACAAAGATATGAATTAATTAAATAATTATAAATTATTTAATCAATAGTCGAATGTGGACCAAGGACATAATTAAATGTCACAATTATGGTAGGACGAAAGTGGTAAAAATGAAGCTTGCAGGCCTAGGTCATTTTTAGGTGTCTACACTACCTAGCCTCCTTTGGTGGAATGGTGGATCATACTCTCACTGGACTGTCAAAACCCTCGGATTGGGGTTTCTAAGTAGTTTTAGAAAAACAACTCTTAAATGCACCAAACTTAATAGAAATTCCTAAAACCACTTACAAGTAAATGATAACTCAATACTTTATCCAATTAAATCAAAGTTAAAGCTTGAAGGTATTTTACGGATCAATACCATGTCTAAGAGCAGCAAAAAGAACTTAAAATTGTAGAAAATGGGGGTTTTAATTCAAAATTTCTTCACCATAAAAAATTGATACCTCTTTGCTTTCCTTACAATTCTTTTATAATATGTTTACAATAGTTATGAGAACTACCTCCTCATCTTCAACCGACCCATCAACTCTTTTACAAAGATGACCCCTTTTTTTTTTTTTTAGACTGCAGGAATCGGGTAGCGATGACCCTTCAACTTCTAGCAATTTTGTAATTTTTGCATTTGTGCAACAAAATGACATTTTTTTTTTTTTTGCAAATGATCAAATGCTTGAAATGGACCAATCCCTCATAAACTAATTCCTTCTTAACCTAGATGAATCTACAATCTTACAAGAACAGTGTAATCTTCTAAGGTATTAAATATTTTGAGATCATGAACATTCATTCAAAACAACCCTTGAACTAAACAAAATAAATGTAAGGTCCAAGCTAACTTTGCAAAGCAACTAACAGTCAACTAGCTGCAAAAAGTATGGACCAAGGATTGCTGCAAACACTTCAAGCATCAAATCATAAACATCATAGAACCATATCTAACTCTAAATCTAGCACATATCAAATAACCTTGAGAATTTTTTAAAATATAGAATCATAAGAACCGTGCAGGATAAATCAACACAAAGATCACTAGAAATCACAATGTCTCCAATTGTATTGAATCACCAAATGACAACAACAATCCCAATGTTCTATGTTACAACATTTGCTTAGAATGAACTAAATCCTAGCTCTACCACCCTACTTGCTTCTTAATCTAATTCTTCTACTCTTTTGACTCCTACCCTGGTCTAACTCTTTAAAAATGAGAAGGCACTGGCCTTTATATATTTTTACATTTTAAATCAATGGCCATGATTAAAACAATTCAATGATATAGATTGCACTTCTAGAACATCCAGTAGTCACATTAGGGTTTTGGCACCCAAATACATCATCATCCAATGAGATCAAATCAGCAACATATTTGGAGCGATGGGAAAATAAGACTCTACCACCTCGTCCTTAATAAAAAATTATGATTGGAGCAATGAAACAACATCACATGTGACAATTATCTTCCAAAACTTTCTCTAGCTATATGGAATAGATTCTCATGCAATTAAATATTCTGAGTTGCAATTTAAAATTCCTCTAGTAGCATCCTCAGGCACACTTACATATGTGAGTGTGGTTTGAACAATTTGAATTTTCCCTCTTCATGCACATTTTCATATACAAGAACTTTAAGGATGAAATGACCTCCCTCTTTAGGATATATTCCCATATGCGGTGACATCTTCATGTGATAAAATAACCATCCTTAAAAATAAAATATCATCATAAAATCCCCATCATCCTATAGCAAATATGAGTGGCACAAATTACATGCATCCTGTAATCATAGAAAGTAACCATACATAAGTCACACATAGATTGATTTTATATCAAGCATTTAAATAAGAACATAACCATTAACATCAGAGCGTAATATTTCAAAATC
This sequence comes from Sequoia sempervirens, assembly GCA_007258455.2. Lineage (NCBI taxonomy): Eukaryota > Viridiplantae > Streptophyta > Pinopsida > Cupressales > Cupressaceae > Sequoia > Sequoia sempervirens. Next base: position 490,601,752 of record VDFB02058242.1, read on the forward strand.
CTCAACATCCAGGATAACATTGCAGAGGCCATCACGTTTGCCCATTAATCCTAATGTTTGGGGCTTTAACATTTGATTATTATTAGCTCTTTTATGTGTTAATATGCTCGTCATATTCTGACACACACCAATGATTGAAAGAGCAGCCACTAAAATGTCACTTTACAGATTTTAAATCTGCCATCTTTTATTGAAATACCAGTGGATCCTTAAATTGCACTAAAATCAGTGTTTCTATTTGATCAAATCTTGGAAATTCACAACAGTAAAAATTTATTTTGATCAAACTTGCTTAATCATTCACTTAGATTTGTAAGAAATCCCACAATCCTCTCTCTTTGAATTCTCACTACTTCTCTGCTTTTATTGATATCTCCCCTATCCTAGAAGCCATTTTCTTTGAAAAGTAGCGATGAATGCACTAGAATTTTCTTGTAGCTCTTTCAATCATTAGCTTTATTCTTGTAGACATTGAATATCTTAACCATTCCAATGATTCCTCTTTGTTCCATTGGGATTTGTAACACTCCTTTTCCCTATGAAATATTCAAGCAATACCTTTCATAGACCGTGCTAAATGATGTAATTCATGCATTGCGAGTGCAAGTTATTCAACAATTATCTAATTTAAATTCCTAGATTCAAGATGAATGCTATGCTAATTCTCAGATTTCCTGACATGTCAATGATGTGATATCCTCATATGAATAATCAGTACCCTCAGATACTTGAATCATTCCATTCACATGCTCACACCATTTATGCAAGGCGTAATCATAGTGTCCTTATGATTCCATAGGAAAGAGCTACGATTGATTTTTATTTCAATCAGTCGATAACATATTGATGACCATATTAAAGATATTCACATCTTCACAAAATTACCATATTATTGACATCCACAAATAAATTCTTTCTATGAGTGATGTTCATTGGCCTCATTCCAACCAACAATGATTTCTTCTTCTACAAACATTATGACTTTAACGGTGCCTTCATGGATTTTACATGCTTCGAGATTGAAGAACCTCAGGGATTTTGGTGTTCCAGGGAATTTGGAACCCTCAAGAATATTGAATGCTTAGGGATTTTGGTCTTTTCAAGAAATTTTGAGCCTACTATATTTTTCTAAACTTTATTACTTCTTTGCGGGTTTAACCTTCTCCATGTTCCCTCATGGTGGCCTCAATCATCAACACTCATCCACGAGTACTATGCACCGAACCTCTTCACTTCCATTGTGTACACCCTATGAAGGATCCTCTACCTTTGATAAGATCTATTTTGTTGGCATAAATTAATATAATGGCTTCCTATCATGATATATCCATGTTTCTTCTCATAACTCATATATTGTGGTTGTGATAAAACTCAAAACATTCACTTCAAGGCTTCAAAAATCCTCCATTTTCCACTCATATTCACTTTTCTTGAGCTAGATTTTGATCTAAGAATCATAGTATTAATTCATCATTCCCATTCCTTTCTAATCAAGATGACACTCTCATAGACACTCCCGCTGATTTCTTATGATCATGATTTACCCCATAAGCCCCAAATCACATTCTCGGGAATTAGGTGTCCTCGGGGATTTCAACACTTTGGGAAATTTTGATTGCTACGGATTTTTTTGAGATCTGACCTTTCAGGGAATTAGCACTTGTGGGAATTTCATGTAACACTAGATTTTCCATTCTCTTGGGTACTTTAAGTAACTTTTGTTGGTGCTTTATTTTTTCATAAATTGCCTGGTTATGCTGACTTCTATTCAACACATGCATTCTCATGATAGCACTTCATAAATTCTAATGGCTCCTTACATGATGCATATCTTCTATTTGAATGAATGCTATGCCCAATTTGAAGGATTCGGTAGTTCCATTGTGTGAATATAATTCTAATCCTCATGCTCTTCGTGGATACCCAGTGAGTATTGAAGATCTTGCTACTTTAGACAATTTCCTCCTTTATAGTCTCAACATGGCCATTTTGTATGATTCTTTTAAATCTTGTAGACATATGGCACAAAGGAGGAACATAAATTGTACAATAATCTTATCATCAGTGCCACCATTATGATGTGTGAGGAATCACGGTACCCCTCCTCTTAGTACCCGAAGACCGCAATCACCATTGTTTTCTTAGCAGTTGATCGTCAAAACTTCTCTACTCTTCGTACTGTTCTTGTTCTGGTTGGCCAAAGAATCTATTGTCATTATTATCGGATCCTCCCATAGAAGTCTTAGAGTCATGAATATTTCCTTCTGGAATCACATAAAATCATTCTCCTAACACTGACAACTGACCACTTCAGTTCAAAACTTCCCATGATTGTTGAATGCTGTCAACTTTGATCTTCATGTTTCCCTCCGTCATATGGTTACAGATCATGTGGTTACAGAGATTATTATTTGGTGTGAATCAAATTATTACCTTGGGTCCTTTCCTTTTGCAAATTCTCTAGGAAATTGTTTCTTTGAAATTTCAAGTCTTTTGAGGAATTCTTAATTTTGGGGAATCTGGGATGAAATGGATTACCCAAAATTTGTAAAACCCACACTTTCCCCAAAATTCCTGAAAGTTAGTTACTTTGCACATTGTACTAGTAAAAATATTCATCATTATGATACTTTAGTGCAATCACAAGTCCACCATCAACCCTGTGGAAATGAGACTTTCAACATGTCATCCCCTTAACTTTCCTTTGTACTATAATCTCAAATCCTTCATTATGCATTATTTTCTCCATTAAAATACAATCTACTCCTGCGACAGAGGCTCATGACCCATGTTGAATCAATTGCTATCCATTCTTGGCTCCCATGAATCCACTTCATTTAGTCAACCATCTTTGCACTGTCATATTTTAAAACCAATAAAGATGAAGCCCATGTAGTTTTAACATGACAATCCAAATGTTACTAATAATCAACATGGAGGAATGCATTCTGAAATGTTTATATATATATATATATATAAACTAGTTTTCTCACACAATCATGCAAAACCAAGGTTATCATAATGACTAAAAGTTCCATTTGCTAAGATAACATTAACACCATTAGGGAAATAAGTTAATCTCAAGAACCTTAGAATTTGCATGACAAATTAAATTAAGCACACAGGTTCTTCAGACAAGCCAAGAAAAACTCAAGAAATCTGAGGATGTAAAGGAATTTTGAAAAAATTTAGTGGATGCAGAATTCTACGAAGGACCAAAATTTCTATCATGCAGTACAAAGTCCTCCTCGCTGGGTTTTAAGGAAGCTGGGGAATTCCGCCGGAGGAGGACATTCCCAAAAATAGAGCAAAACTCGAATATGTCCCGAAACTTAAGATTTTCAAAGAACAACTTGAGAGGATCATATATGCAAACAAGATGAACATCCAAGGATGCTTGAAAGTGACTAGATTCAATAATCAAAGGACCAAAAGGCAGTTAAAACCAAAGTAGAAAGAGGGTCCCTACTTTCAGTGGGGTGTGTGCAAAAATTGCACAACACATCCATCTTACTCAACTGTAGTTCCTCAAAGATGTACCTACCCACTCTCTCTCTCTCAGTGGTGTAACTCTCTTTACACCTTCTCTGCAACTTAATCTCTATTGGAGGACAATGAACACAAACCTCATCCTTGTCTATAACCAACACACTTTCTTACTCTCCTTCCTCTAGCTTTAAGATGGATCAAGCACTTACAACCAACAACTCAACAAACCACAAGATCAACCAGCTCTAATACCAATTGATGAAAATCATCTACAACCTCTAAGGGTTATAAGACCCAAAACATAAAACTTGAGAAGATTATTATTCGTTCACCCAAAATTCATTTCTTTAACTCTTGGTTTTCACATGAATAAAAGACACCATAACATCAAATCTTGCTTCTAAAATATTACCAAGCCCAAGTTCATCTTGACCCTCTTTATTTTGATTGAATCAAAGCAAAAAAACTTTTAGAAAACTTTGATTCATCAATTCTTCCAATATTCACAACCTAGACCCCAACTGGTTGTAGTAGTCTATCATTGCTAAAATAGGTGTTTCTCTAAAACCACAATGAATCTCCAAAAAAAATTTACCATTCCAAGAACCCATTATTGCTTACATTAACATACTTCAAAAGAAAATAATGGTTTTTTGAAAAGAATATCAAAAAACAAGACTGTACAATTAAGCCCTAATTAGGTCTAATTTCCAAAGCAAGTACCTTCAAATCATCTCCCCAACCATAAATAACTATGAAAAATCTTGTATTAGGTTATAAAACATCTGAATCAACAAAATTTTAACCATTTTAACCCTTCCAAAGGCCACAAAACTCAAACCCTTGATTTTAGGCTTGATAATGCTCAAACGAGTGAGGGTTTATTGAAAAAGTGTATGCCAAACCTTCAATCAACTTGCCACTACTTCAATCACCTTCGTATATGCCTTCAAAATCTCTAGGAACCATCTCCATACCTTTATAGTTGTTTTTCCATCCTACTCTTATTCTTAGCCATCACCTTTCACGGAAAAACATAGAAAAATTCTATGGAACAACACCAAAAAACTGTATCATCACTTCCCCTACATCTAATAGCATAAAAAAAACTCAGAAAAACAAAAAATTAACCCATTCCACTGATCTACCTAACCTCCATCGGTGGAATGGTGGATTATACTCTCATTGGACTCTCAAAACCCTTGGATTGGGGTTTGTAATTAGTTTTAGAAAAACAACTCTTAAATGCAGTAAACTTAATATAAATTCCTCAAACCACTTACAACTAAAGTTTAACTCAATAATTTATCCAAATAAATCAAAGTTAAAGCTTTATGGCACTGTTGGATCAATGCCACGTCCGACAGTAGCAAAAAGAGCTTAAAATTGTAGAAAATAGAGGTTTTAATTCAAAATTTCTTCACCATAAAAAATTGATACCTCTTTGCATGCCTTAAAATTATTTTATAAGATGTTTAAAATAGTTATGATAACTACCTCCTCATCTTCAACTGACCCATCAACTCTAAATTATTTTATAAGATGTTTAAAATAGTTATGATAACTACCTCCTCATCTTCAATTGACCCATCAACTCTTTTACAAAGATGACCCTTTAACTTCTAGCAATTTTACAATTTTTGCAATTTTTGCATTTGTGCAACAAAAAGACATTTTTTGCAAATTGACTTATCTGACCTCTAATGGTGACTCAATCAAATTATAAATAACCTTATCATGACCTTTTTACATACAAAACATAATGATTGTTCAAATTTTACATTCTTTCCTATTGGAGGCATAAAACTACTAGGTGCTCCCGCACCACTTTTCGAGCCTAGTTTACTTCAGTTGTGGGACCCCTTTTTGTGGGCTTTCATCTTTGCTCATGAGGGAGTTTTTGGAGATATTTTTCACTTCCAATTAGCTACTTATATCACCTCTTAGATCTTGGAGTTAATTTTTGTATATATTGAGAAAAGACTTAGTCTTTTTCTTAGTTCTTGCTTCCTTTATTCTCTTACACATTGCAGAGAGATTGGAAAGACTGGTAAGTCAACTTTATTTTTACAATTAATATATACAATGATACCTTTATTTTCAACATATTGTTTTAGAGCTTTGTAGAAGTTCCTTTGGAATATTCAATAAAAATATAGTTTACCTTTGCAATTTGTGGTGTTTTGTCTCTTTTAAATGATTTGATGCAAGTTTAGTGTGTTTTAAATCAGAAACTTTTAAATTTCTATCTCATTTACAGATGCATGTACATAATAACAATTTATCACAATTCATTTATTGTGCTCTTAAGTTTATCTCTTCTCTTAATTTGTGAAAACCCTATTTTACTTAGTAAGGAAAGGTTAAACAAAGCCTTTTAGTGAAATATTTTTGTGATCAAGGTGCCCAAATTGAGTTGTGTTAACAGTTTTCTAAGAATATTACTTGTGAATAAGTCTACAGAGTAGTATTTTCTATGCATCACCTCCTAGAAATAGTTTACCATTCAATTTTCCTTTAGTTTCATAGATTAATCTTTCTCCCTTTCCCACACAAGTCAAAGTATACGTGATAGCTGCCATCTATAGGGATAAAATATGTAGCTTAAAACATTGTCAATGTGTCATATATTGAAAATTGCAAGGTTCTATAAGAAGTGATAGTGAAAATATGAAACACATGGAGGAAAGTGGTTCCACCTTCAAAGGAAAATGCTAATTCACAAATGATAAAGTGACAACTGATCAAATATGGAAATGATACATAAAGGGGAAACATACCAAGAATTGTACACTCACCTGTAGTGAAGGATCAATGTTTTCAAAGAGGACAACATAAATCAAGAAGGTAAAATCTTAGAGCCACCTCGTTAAAAGAAGTATTTGGTATGAATGTATTAAACAATGCACAACAAAATGGGATGCTTAAAGACAACCTTGATTCATGAAGAGGTAGGACAAAATGATGATTTTGTTGCTAAAGAATCTCAAGGAAGATTGAATTCAAGGAAAAAGAGTATATAAGAAGTGTATATGAAGAGAAATGCGTACAAATAAGACATCAGGAAGCCAAAAGAGAGAATCTACAAGTCATTGATAAAACAAGGGCTGCAGTAAAAGATATACACTCCAAAATTAGGGTTGGCATACATGCAGTTGAGTAGATGAGGAGCTACAACCACAACTTGTTGAGTTAATACAAGGGTTGATAAGAATGTGGGAAGTGATGTTAGAGTGTCATCAAACTTATTATTATATCATGGAAACAAATACTTTGAGTCATCTAGCCATTAGTGGAAAACTTAGTGAATCACATCAATAGGCAACTGTTCGTCTTAAAAGTGAGCTACAAAACTAGCTCTCAAGTTTTGCAAATTGGATAGGTGCTCAAAAGGCTTATGTCCAAGCCTCGCACAAGTGGTTTCAAAAATACCCATTGGAAGGGGTCCCTAACCCCCTCTACAAGGAGAAGATTAGTCACCTCATCGCCCCACAGACTTGGTGCTTCACTTGTAATTATAATATGTATTGATTGGTCTCAAGCATTTGAAATACTGACTATAGTGCTTCCAAGAAAGAAACCAGTGCTGACTATAGTGAGCTAGTTATAGCTGCAAATGGAGTTCTTACTAGTATTAAAATCTTAGTTGGACATGTGCACAAGATGTTTTCCTACAACAAGATGAGCTCTTGAATCAAAAAAATAAGGCTACAAAAGATCTTGGTAGAAAGGTAGCAGAGAGTAGAAAAGAAAAAGAATATAAGGGGGAGTATCATAAAGTGATGTAGGAAACTAATGATGCATTCTTGAACATATTATAGACATGTTTGGAAAATATATTTTCATCTTTGACAAAATTTGCTTCAATTTATATAAACAACTTACATAATTTCATGAGTATTGAGATGAAGGGCTCCTATCCATATACAAATAGTGGGTCTTATACCTAGATATCTAATGGTTCAAGGCATGTAATTTATATATGAATAGTATATTTTTGGTTCATAGTGGAGTATTTTCTCTTTATAATCTATAAATTTTTGGAGTTTCCTTTGTGGAAACATCAAGTATACATAGAAATTTGTTTTATTGAGTATTGGGTTCTCTACCACACAACCACGAGGAAGAGAAAATGAAAAGAAAGGAAAAGACTACTATAATATCAGAGGGCACCAAAAATTTCATCATTTTTGCTACAACATGGAGATTGAAGTAACATTTTATTCACACTAAAATGAAAAGATGAAAAACATTTCCAGCAAAAGGAAGCTCTTACCACACAAAAATCTAGCATAGGTATCATAGTTGAATAAGCCAAAAGCAACAAAGAATGATGAGGATTCAAGCTCCAAACCCTAGTTGATGATGACCAACAATATAGTGTTTTCTTTTCCAAAAAGATACAAAGTGAAGAATGAGGGAAATTTTAGGGTTGGAGGATTTTTACTCAATGCCCTAATCTGATGGGTTCTTTTTTTACTATGTTTTAAAGATAAATCATTACATTTGAAAAAATGCCCATGGTTTGTGACTTTTAAGTCAAAAGACCTAATCATTATTGAGGAGCCCATGAGTTTGAAGACTATCACATGCAAGCTACAAATAATAATGTGATATTATTGAATGTTCTAGTAAAGGAGTACTTCACTTGTATTTTTTGCATTATTTTAGACAAAATAAACTATATAATTAAATATTAAAGGTAATATTCTATTAATTACCTTAATAATCACCATGTGATGCATAAAAAGGAGAGCTTTTATATGTCAAATATTAAAATAATCATAACTGATTATCTCTAATATTTAATCAAGCAGTTACCTTTTCCCAAAAATCATGCAAGAAGCACAAGTGGAGTTCAATTATGGTTTAAGAGTCTCATTTTTAGTTGGTGGAGCCTTTTTTGGAGTTCTTTTAGTCATGCACATTGAGAGGAGTTTGAAAGTTTTCAAGCCCAATTTACTTCAGTTGTGGGGCCCCTTTTTGTGGGTTTTCATCTTTGCTCATGAGAGGGTTTCTGGAGATATTTTTCACTTCTAGTTAGCTACTTCTATCACCTCCTATTTCTTGGAGTTACTTTTTGTATATATTGAGAAAAGAATTAGTATTTTTCTCAATTCTTGCTTCCTTTATTCTCTTACACATTGCAAAGAGATTGGAAAGACTTGTAACTCAACTTTATTTTTACAATTAATATATACAGCAGTACCTTTAATTTCTATAGATTGTTTTAGAGTTTTGCAAAAGTTCCTTTAGAATATTCAATAAAAACAAAGTTTACCTTCACAATTTGTGGTGTTTTGTCTCTTTTAATTGATTTGATGCAAGTTTAATGTGTTTTAAATCAGAAACCTTTAAATTTTTGTCTCATTTATTAATGCATGTACACAATAGTAGTTTATCACTAGTCATTGATTGTGCTCTTAACTTGATCTCTTCTCTTAATTTGTGAAAGAAACTATTTTCCTTAGTAAGGAAAGGTTAAACAAAGCCTTTTAGTGAAATATTTTTGTGATCAAGGTGCCCAAGTTGAGTTGTGTTAACAATTTTTTGAGAATATTAGTTGTGAATGAGTTTGCATAGTAGTATTTTTGGTGCATCACCTCCTAGAAATAATTTACCATTCGAGTTTCCTTCAATTTCATAGATTAATCTTTCTCCCTTTTCTCAAACAAGTCAATAAATTCTAAGAGATCAAAAGGGAAACCAACCCACAATCTGGAGATTCACCTTCAACATGAGCAACCCATAGGCTCGAAGGTGTTTCCATGTTTCATAGGATTCCTGAGATTCAAGCTTAGTATCTAGGGTGAAATCCTTGTGACAACACAATGCTCTTCTTATCTTGCGATCCCTAATGATTGTGGGTCTCAAAATATTCATCTTGTTCTATTTGGTTGTTTGATATCATGATTCCATTTGAATAATTATCTTCCTATTTTTGAAAATGTATCATTTTTACTCTTACCAATGCATCTTGACAAGCCCTTCATGAGAACATAGAATGGACTTTATTATGAATCCATAACCATCCTAGAAAAAAAATAATAGAGGTATCATCATACTTCCCAAGGTTAGTCATATTGTCATGCATTTTGCATAGAAACTTTTGGAAAATAAGGTCAAAAGGTCCAAATTCTTGTAACCCTTTAACAAGACTGTCTACATCTGATTTTTCATCATTTATGGAGGACATCATCATGATATCATTCATTTTCCATACTCCTAAGTCTAATTCTATGAATGCTACTTCATTAGGATCATCATACTCAATAATCATATGTTTTAGTTTGGGCTTACATCAATTTTTATTTGATTATTCAATCCTCTCCATGTAAACTAGAATTGGGTAAAATTAGTGGAAAACCATCCTCTACATCACTTAGTCCATTCCCCATTGAGTAACATTTTGTACATCTCGGGAATATCCACTGTGTATATCAATGTACTCTTGGATTTTAGGATCTAAGGCTAACTACACGTGAATATTTTTTAGTTCTCCCATGACTTTGATCTTTATATTATCTAGTTGAACTACAACCCTATTGGAAGGCTTAGGATTCACTCCCAAATTTTGACATATGGAATATGGTATCACATTGTGTGAGGCTCTAGAAACAACTAAACAATTATGCAAGTTCTTCCCAAATAGTCATACAATAAGAATGGGGGAACTTTGATCTTACCTTTAAAAATCACGGCCATTACATTTGAAGAGTTCAAAGTTTTCTCTTTGTCCTTTTTTGGAGTGTTGGAAGATGCAACCTTTGGATTATCGAAGGATTTGAGCAATGCATCCATTTGGTTGGGAAAATTCTACAAAATTTCATATATATAAATAATAACTTTTTTCTTTAAATCTTCTACTACATTTCATCTTTCCTCATTCGGGTTGGGGGCTTTGTGAATTCATAAATTGTTGGGTTTGAAATGAATTTTGAAAGGTCTCTTTGGAGTTGGGGGTTATTGTTAGCATGATAATATGGAGGAGTAATGCCTAACCTATGTGAAATTCCATCAATTAATGTTTCCCTTTTACTTCTCAAGTTGTAAGTATTTTTGTTCTGTTGAAAAGAAAAAACATCAATAATTTTTGGTTCATTCTCATTTTTTGAAAGGGAAAGTAAACTCCTCTTCTTTTGAGCAAAGATTTAGGTTTACTTCACTTGGAAATGTGAAAGAATCTACCATCATTGCATTCTTATTTTTTCAGAAGAAGTTTGAGTATTCCCTTGCATGGTTGTAGATACCCTCTGCATCTTTGGACAATTATCAGGTTGCTATATTAAAAGGTTTCATGGAACCTACAACCATTGACATATGAGTTTAACGTATTTGCACTTTTTGGGGGGTTTGGGACTCCTCCATTGTTTGGCCTAGTATTCTGTGGTCTATTGGGTCTGTTTGAATTGAAATTCTTACCCTTAAAACCTTGAATATTCTTATTATTACCTTGATTATGGTTATAATTTTGACTATTTCCCTGGTTTTGGTTGTTTCTTGTATGAGGAGGGTAAAATCTCAAACATGTGAGCTCATTTGTGACCTGAGATAACATCTTCTTCATTGTTTTAAACTTAGAGGCTAGTTGAACACCTTGTCCTAAGTCTAGAAGTGTTGTTGGTTACTCAAAAAATCCTCTTCTTGAATATCTTGTCCCATTGGTCATGTTCAATTATTTCCCATAACTTGGATATGTGAGCATAGGTGTAACATAAGATTGATGGTAAGGCAATAAATTTTGAGGTAAATTTATTGCTCCTAGGACATAATTCATTAGGGGTGTATGATTTCTCAAGGCACTGCTTATTACATGGATATGATTTATCATGCCTAGTGGACCTAGTGATGGCTCCAAGAGGATTCCCTACTTGGGGATCCATTGCTAGGAGAAGATGATTAATTCATTGCGTATTTTATCCAAATTATCCCATCTAGCTTCAGGTAATCTTCTAATAAATAAGTTGGTTAAGGGATCTAAGAATCTAAAATATATATGAAGTGTAGCTAACTTAGGTCTAAGGTAGGAATCAACAAACCTTTTATATGTCTTGTGCAAGCTTGTATTGTAAATAATAATGGGTCCATTAGGTTCTTTCTTGCAAGACAAAAGGGAGGGTGCCTGGAGATGGGTAGCCAATTTGAGGCCACTTTCAATTTTTTTTTTTGAAAAGTCATAATGCGATTGCATTATGGCTTGGTGTGCTGAGCTTGAGGATTAGCCACAACGAGCCCATAATGCAAACACATTATAATGCACTCACATTATGACATTTAAAAAAAAAAAAATTGAAACTCATTCATTCTTCATTTTGACTATGTTTTTTGTTGTGTCTGTGGCCAAAACCCCCATTTTTTGCACTCACATTCTAGGATGAGGTATTGTGCAAAAATATTCACCAACAATTGCTATTTCTTCACAAGGATGGTGCCATAGCGAGGAGGAGGTGTGAGAGGTAAATATTGTTTTCTTTTTGTTTTGAATTTGTTAGTTTTAGGTTGTATTTGATATATACTTTTTTGAATTTGTAGGAGATTCAAATCAACCTGCAAACCCTCAAAATCCTCGACAAGAAGAGCAACCAGATCCTCAAGAACAAAATCCTCAACAAGAAAATCAACCTCAACAAAAAATTCAACCTCAAAAACAAGCTCCTCCACCAATCACTCAACACCCTCCTAGAACTCAACAAAATTTAATGAGTGAAATTGAGAACAACAAAAAAAATTTGAGGATTTAATCAGTAGTTTGAGTGATCCAAATGGTTCAACCATAAAAAGAATGACCCAAGCAAGTTCATTGAAAGATATGTTAAAAAATGTAGATTCAATTAGCAAACAAATAACTGGATGGAAAGATAGGAGGTAGATGGCTAGGGATAAACTATCATATAAGGATGTAAAGGATTTAAAAATTACAAAAGGTGATTTATGCTCATTATTCACTGACCCACACCCAAATCAAAATATTACCCTCAATGCAAAGAGGTTTCCTATTCATTGGTTCCACCACCAACAGATTAGGAGCTATTTTTATGAAAGGTGGTACATGGTCTTTGATTACCCACTATGCAACAATTGTGAATTCTTGTAGTATTTTCTTAGGAAACTATATAGTGAGTTCATATTGAACAAAATCCCAAATTATTTTGATATGAGGGACTTCTAGGGGAGAGGTGGGGGGTTGGCTTAGGATAGACCCGGTGCACAACCAGATCCTATGCGGCAAGGGAGACGAGCTCTCGCTAGGCCACCTCATGAGCATGTTGTTATGCCTTTCATCATGAAGGAGAGTGTCGATGTAGAGACATTGCAGGTGATCAAAACTTTGACCAAGAGTTTCATCCATCATACTAGCCATATTCTATAGTGCCATCCAGGGGAGTCTTCGAGTGGTGGCCTTTGAACCCATGTGTGTCAATATTGTGGGGTGGTTTGTTCATATGCCCCATCAACACTCAGGAGCCTGCTACGTAGGATCCGTATGTAGCTATGGACATGGAGAGGGAAATTGACATTTTGCATGAGGTGTATGTCATTGATAGTTAGGTAAAAGTTAGCATGTTTATTAAATTTAATTTATTAAATTTTGATTTTGAAATGCAAGATTAACTAATTTAGTTTTATTATTTAAAAAAAATTGTAGGGTCATAGTGTTCAGACTAGATACATTGGCCCTTCACCTACTTATTTCTGCAGTACACCTATTATTGAGGTATGTAACTAGTAAACAATTATAAATTTATTACATGTTAATAGCATTGTTTTACAAATGGTATTTTAATATGCGATTTTGGATGTTGAACAAACTAATATTGGAGGTTTCTAGGGAACACCTCCCAGTGCCAATGGATTTACTCAAACCTACACACAGGTAATAGAATAAAGAGTTTAACTAATGAATTGTACTTAATAGATTTGTGTATTTTATATTCATATCATTGATTACATTGCATTGTACATCATTCTAACTCAAAGTATTACTTCACATTCCATAACTAATAACTAGATGCTGATAGATGAAAAAATTTCAACTACAATATAGTTGTTTAGAATGTGAACATAAGCAGTGATGCAATTACTTCACATAGCATAAGTAATAATTCTAGGAGCAACTTCCAATTGAATTTGCTTGTCATGGCATTCCATGAGACCACTTTTTACTGCTCTACATCTTTTCAAATACTTCACTTTTTACTTCTTTTTTTTTGTCATGAGGCATGTACTTGCAAAGGCGCACCTGCATGACAAACTATCGATGCTTGAAAAAAATCTATCAAAGTATAATAATAAGCAATAACATAGACAAGGAAGTTAGTAGTTTGAAAAAATGCCTCGAAGAAATGTGGTTTCATGGTGATGGAATTCCCATGAGACCACATTTCTTCAAGGAATTTCTTCAAACATCTCACCACATTTTCTATGACACCACATTTTCCATACATGTGTACCAAAGCATTTTATCAAACTACTCACTTCCTTGATGCTATGGATAAAAGCCTAAAATAGGTGCTTTCCAAAAAAGTATGGATGCTTGGAAAAATATCTATCAAAGGAATAATAGTAATAAATAATACCATAGAGAAGGCAATGAACTTTCTAAAAAAATGCTTGAAAGAAATGTGGTCTTATGGCGATGGAATGCCATGATGTGCATTTGTTCGTAATGACATTCCATCACCATGAGACCCCATTTCTTTGAGGCATTTTTTGAAACAGTTCACTGCCTTCTCTATGGCAACACAATTATCATACATGTCTACAAAAGCATTTGATCAAATAATTTACTGACTTGCTACTATGGGTAAAAGCCTAAAAACACGTCCTTTCAAACAAGATATGGATAGGGAAAATAGTAAGTATGATAATTATAAATATATAGTTTAATAATTACCCAAAATTTTGTTCATTATCTCATACATTATAAGTCATGATGTGGATCGCTATTGTAGTTTTTGTGATTGAATAATTTTTTGTTTTATTTTCAGACGTTGCAAGGTGAAACACCTTTAAATGTGATGAGGGAAATGGAGATTAGTGTTTCATCTGCTGTACAATCCTCTATGGCTCTAATAGGGGAGGTATGAGGAAAATTACTAAATATCAATTTACATTCGTTGTTATAGATGTTAGTGAAAAATCAAACCATTATTGATTCATAGTTTAATTTCTATTTGGATGGTTTATAAAGGGATTGAGCATGCCTCAACATGAGCGTGTGAATATTTTCGTCATGGAGAGTGATCATGAGATGGTGGTAAGTGATTATTTTGTTAAATATATCAGTTTTTATAATGTAATTTCTTTATATTAATGTCTTTACTTATTATTGCAATAGTTAAAACTTCACCATGAACTAAACATTAGGAGGAGCAACAAGAGCACTCCTCAAGCGCAACAAAAAAGAGTGGCAAGCCTATCACCATCCGATCGACAAGCAAAGAGAAATAATTTATTTCTAGAGCATGGAGAGCAATGAATTTTGATTCCAGAGCCCTTTGTTGTATGCCTACATGGCAATTTTATACATATTTTGTATTGGATATATTTGAAATTATATGCCTATATGGCATTCTCATAAGCCTATATAACTATTTTGTACCTATATTTCATATTTATATCGACATATATTGATGTATGCCTACATGGCTATTGGGTTAATACAAATATTTTTTATCGTTGGTGTCCATATTTGCATTCTAAATTGATGGTTCAATAGATATGAGTTATGTGTATTCAAGTGTATACTTTACAACTTACACATATACTTTGTGACTTACGTGTGTTCCAATGTATACTTCGAAACTTACATGTTTTCATGCGTATACCTTGTATTCATGCATATACTATGTATTTGTGTGTATACTTCAAGGCTTATGTGTTTTTGAGTACTTGTGCTTCCCTTATTCACATGTACATGCTTGACTTATTCACATGTATACTTATTAATTTGTTAACCCTAGCATTGATCATTATTGTCCTTCATGGTTTGTCTTGAATATTAATTGATTGATTCTAAACAACTTTATCTAAAAGCAAAAAACATGTTTTCAATTGGTATTCCATGAAATGATTCATAGAAGGATTCCAATATATTTTAATCCTTTGATTGGAACAACTCAATTAAGAAAAGGATACATAATCTTCACAACACTTGCAAAACATAATATTCAAAGTAGATGAAGTAGTTAACTTCTTGACACATTAGCATACAAACATTTATGTTCAATAATCTTTAAAAATTTTCACAACATAATCATGATAGTGCAAAATGAATTTTTATGTTCTCGATGCATCACCACATAAACACGTTGAAAGATTTATATGTCAAATTTTTACAATATTATTTCTTGTATAAGAAATGGAATCTGGAGAAAGCAAGTTATAATTTATAATACAAATAAGAAATGGACTCAACATTGTCCTAGACCCCTAAATAGGTCTATTTAACAAAGCAACACACTCTCAATCACTCTTCCAATTACAAAACACCATTGGGAAGCATTTACTAGTCTGCAAATTCACAAAATCCACAATTTTTAGGGCATGATTGGCCCTCTAACCCCACTATCCTCTAAACCCTCACTTTTCTCAAATTTCACTAGGGTTTATTGAAAACCCCATATCTAGACATCATACAACCTCAAAACCTCTTCCAACACTCTTCATTCTACCTGCACAAACTTAATTGACCACCAAATTATGCCGCCCCTTGACTTTACCTACTTTTACTCCCTCAAATCTCTCTTTTCCATTCAAAACCCCTCTATTCCCAATTAGGGTATCATGCCGTAACATAATTTTGACCTCATATGTCCTTGCAAACTATTTGAACATATCAAACTCCACAACCTAACCCTATCTTCAACCTATTCTAACTTATTCTCAAACAATTTCTTCTTTTCACCTTGTCTAGCCTTGCTTTTAAGGCCTAAATTCTAAATTTTGAATAAGGGCAGCGTTAGTAATCTCTTCCAATGCCTTTACCAATGCTATTTTATTATTACTACTTACATAATTGACTCAAATGACCCCACACTAACTCAAAACTAAAAGAAAGATTACAAAATGGCCTATCATGGCCTTATTTGACATTATAATGACTAAAACCACTGAACTAGACCTTCTTCATCAAATGAAGGACTAAGGTTCTCTACACCAATGATCATACACTTTTTGTGTGGAATACTTAAACTTCTCAACCATCATGCGTATGTTTCTCTTTTCCATTGTTTTGCATGCCATCATAAGGGATCAAGCCGGTTGAATGTAGCTCATAACAATTCCGTGTGTTTGGGTACAAAAGAGGACCATACCTAGCATAAACCTACCTATCAGGATGTGTTGGAGTAGTTTATTTGGTCGTACGAAGTGCAAAAAAAACTTGTACCACTTTACAACTTTACATTGCTTCCATTTGACACTTTTTTCCATCAAGTGAAAACTGGACACCATAGAAAAATGACTCTGATATAAGAAAAACTGAGAGAGGTTATTGTAGAGGGGCATAGTGCAATCCCATAGGCTGAGATGGAGATTTCGTAAGCATCATGGTTTTTGAGTAATAAACCATCAAATTTTGCTTCCCTTTTGCACTTTGAATCCTTAAGGGATCCATCTGGTTGAACATAGCTCAGAGCGATTCCACATGTTTGGGTGTGAAAGAGGACCATGCCTAGTGTAAACATACCTATTTAGATGTGTTGGAATAGTCCGTTTGGTCACAAAATTTGTAGAACAAAAATTGCACCACTTTGCAACTTTGCACTGCTTACATTTGACACTTTTTCCATCAATTGAAAATCCACTGCCATGAGAAAACCACTTTGAGATAGCCAAAACCAAGAGAGACTTTTTTAGAGGGCCCCAATGTGATCCTATATGATCAGAAAAAAAGTTTCTAAGCATCACGGTATCTGAGTAACAACATGCTGAAGTTTGCAACCATTTTGCACTTTGAACTCTTAAGGGATCGATCCAGTTGAACATAGCTCAAAGTAGTTCCACATGTTTGGGTGTGAAAGAGGACCATGCCTAGTGTAAAAATACCAATTCAGAAATGTTGAAATAGTTCATTTGGTCACATGAATTGTAGAATGAAAGTTATACAACTTTGCAACTTTGCACTACTTGTATTTGACACTTTTTCCATCAAGTAAAAATCCACTGCCACAAGAAAACCACTTTCAGATAGCTAAAAACTAGAGAGATTTTTGTAGAGGGGCCCAATGCAATCCTATAGGATTAGACGAGAAGTTTCTAAAAATCACGGTATCCAAGTAACAACATGCTAAAGTTTGCAGCCATTTTGTAAGGGATCGATCCAATTGAATGTAGCTCAAAGCAATTTTGCATGCTTGAGTGCGAAAAAGGACTATGCATAGCGTAAACATACCTATTCGGACACGTTGGAACAGTCCGTTTGGTCACACGAGCTGTAGAACGACAGTTACACCACTTTGCAACTTTTCACTGCTTGCATTTCACACTTTTTCCATCAAATGAAAATCCATCGCCACAGGAAAACCACTCCGAGATAGCCAAAAATTAGAGAGGTTTTTGTAGAGGGGCCAAACATGATCCTATAGGATTATACAAGAAATTTCTAAGCATCATAGTATTTGAGTAACAACATGCTAAATTTTGTAGCCATTTTTCACTTTGGACTCTTAAGGGATCAATCCAATTCAATGTAGCTCAAAGCGATTCCATGTGTTTGGGTGTGAAAAAGGACCATGCATAGTGTAAAAATACCTATTTAGACATGTTGGAACAACCCATTTGGTCATATGAGTTGTAGAACGAAAGTTGCACCACTTTGCAACTTTGCACTGCTTTCATTTGACACTTTTTAAATCAAGTGAAAATCCACTACCACGGGAAAACCTCTCTAAGATAGAAAAAACCAAGAGAGGTTTTTGTAGAGGGGCCCAACATGATCCTATAGGATTAGACAAGAAGTTTCTAAACATTATGATATCCAAGTAACAACATGCTGAAGTTTGCAACCATTTTGCATTTTAGACTCTTAAGAGATTGATTCGTTTGAACATAGCTCAGAGTGATTCCGCTTGTTTAGGTGTGAAAGAGGACCATTCCTAGCATAAAAATACCTATTTAGACATGTTGGAATATTTTTTTTGGTCACATGAGTTGCAAAATGAAAGTTGCACCACTTTGCAACTTTGCATTGCTTTCATTTGACACTTTTTCCATCAAGTGAAAATTCGCCACCATGGGAAAACCACTTCGAGATAGCAAAAATCAAGAGAGGTTTTTGTAGAGGGGCCTAATGTGATCTCATAGGATCAAATAGAGATTTCGTAAACACCATGGTTTCTGAATAATACCCCGTCAAAGATTGCTTCCCTTTTGCACTTTGGTCATTTCTGATGCACATGTTCCAAGACAGTCACTATTGATTTTGAAGCATGTGTTGTAACTCAATAATGGATATCTAGATCATTTATTTTTTTGTGAATTCATTTGAGAATTTTGTGAGAAAAGGTCTAAAACTAGGGTCTGTTGACCTAGTAGACAAGGCAGAGTTAAGGGTTAAAATTGAAGGGATAGAGAGTTGTTGGCTGAAACTTTGTTTGAAACTCATTCATTTGAGGTTTTGTGAAGATTGACACCCATTTCTTATTGATGCAAGATCATCTACTAGGATCCATAAACCATCAGGGTACTTCTGACCCAAGCTTAACAAGAGAAGATCAAATTAAACAAACATCATTCTTTTGCTCAACTTTCATGAAAAATTCACTTATCCATTCACCAAAATCCCACTTTTTCCATTAGCAACTATAAGGAAACCAACAAGCCAAGCACTTCATCAGTATTCCATGTCATTATCAAATTCAAAAACAACCTTACTAGCATCATATTAACTATATCAAAGCCATAACCTGATCAACAACATTAAACCATTAAATTCTTTCATTTTTCAACCAATTACTCATCATTTCAACTTGTTTGAATGAGGGAATAATACTACAATCCATTGAGTCTGCTTCTAACCATTCACCAAAAATCCAAGAAATTGTAAACAACCTATTCTTGATTGAAATAAATTAGATACACACTTACAAACCACTAGCCATCAGACTTACCATTAACTTGCAGTAAAAAACACCATTTTGCACAAAAAATCCACCTTACTCAAAACATCAATTATTAAAGATTAAAGTCTAAACCTTTACCAAACCATAGAGAAATCTTTACTTGGAAGTTTCAATACACATTCAAACTCTAAAAACTCTTTTTACTCAGATTACCACTTTTTAGCAATCAAAACATCATTTTACACATTGTGTAAACCTTGCTCAAAACACCCAAAACACCAAGTTAGCTTCCTAGATCTTCTCCAAGCATTGAGACATATTTTCCAACACCTTTTAGATAGGTTTCAATCATAAAGAATCATTCAAATCATGGTTTACACATATTTTCCCATTTTAGCTATCAAGGCATCGAATTGCAAGTAGGTTTCCAAACCTTGAATCAAGTGTAACTTATTGAGATCCTTTCAAACTTGGAACATCTTTTTAGCAAGCCATTTTGGCCAATATTAACATATCCAAAAATAAAAAATACTTGTTTTGGAAAATATGTGTAAACCAATAGCCTACCCATTGGAAAATACTTCAAATTAGCCCAAATTTACAAAGGGACTACTAATGAATCAACTCCAAAACCCCATATGACATCAGAAAGTCTTTTATCATGTGTCAAAACTTAGGATTCACCAACATTTAGGGGCTTAAAGGCCCAATTAAACACCCAACAATAGAAACCTTGTGTTTAGGCTTAAACCATGCAAAAAGAATGAGGGTTTGATAGAAAAAACCATTGAAAACATTCAAAATCTTAGCCACTACTCCAAAAATGTTTAGATATGTCTACATATGCATTATAAACCTCCTTCCATCCTTTAACATTTCGTTTTCCTCAAAACACCACTTGGAGCCACACTTTTCACTTGGAAATTCATCATAAAACCCTATAGCAGCAACTCAACCTTTGTTTCTTGAATTACCCTACACAAATAAACACACATACACCTAAAAAATCCTAATACTAACCTAATCCACTGATCTAAACTATAAAAATCATTGGAGTATTCATTATTGGGTATCTAGACTCTCAAAACCCCAATCTTGAGGGTTTACAGACCAAGTTGAGAAAAATCAATTCAAACTAATGATAGACTCAATGGATACCCTCATAAATAGATTCAAATGAAAGATAATTCACTATTATACCTTAAATAAAAAGATTCGAGGCCTTAAACTTCTGTACATTCCATACAAGTTAATGAGCAACTGAAAAGACTTAGAAAATCACTAAAACATGGACTTTATTGATTGTGAATCTTCAAGAATACAAAAGATTTCTATATTTCTTGACCTTACATGATTTATATAGATGTTTCCCAACTAATAAATACCTTTTCAACATCCTTCATCGATCTATCCCTCTAATTTCCCACAAAAGACTCTTCAACTTCTAATTTTTTTGCCTTGCATTTTTGACAATTTTTATTACTTTTGCACTTTTAACATATTTTTTTTTGCAAATTCAATTGCCTCAACTTCTAGTGACCTAATAAACATTCAAATACATTGAAATAGGTCTTAAAATGACCTTTTACATACATTTTACATTTGAAAATTTTCCTTTTGTAGGCATTTTGAGAGCAAGGTGCTCCTTCACAACTTACATATTCAAATTGAAAAAAACCTAATTGCAATACATGACAGGTGCTCATTATGAGGTTAAATTCAATTGAGTAACTTGAGATTCCCTCACTAAGATTCACATGATCTTTTAAAATGGCTACAAATCAGAATTGAGATTTGTCAAGATCATCAAAATAAGGATGTTGCATTGCATTTTTGGCTGAGATTTTCTTTGATGGCTCATAAATCAGCATTTTCTACAAAAAGAGACCAATCAATTTTTAGTAGTTTACTTACAAATAAGCAAAGTAAAAGAGAAAAAAAGAGAGCATCCAAAATGGAAATGAAATGAAAATAGATGGAAGGAACTTGCAGATAGGCATGCCAGTCTCTCAACTTAGTCACTCTTGGTCATACATCTTCAGTGGGAGTTCCAAGATACCTATTGCACACAACACCTCTCATAATAGAGTAAGTTGAAATTTGAGATTATCTTATAATGTCTACATCATAGCTACTCATGCTAAGGTTGAATTCAAATGAATAACTTGAAATTCCCTCACCAAGCTTTGCACACACTTTTGTAATGGCTTAAAATCATGATTAAGATTTATCAAGATCATCAAAATAAGGATGTTGCATTGTTTTTCTGGTCGAGATTCTCTTGGATGTCTCATAAATTTGCATTTTCTACAAGGGGACACCAATCAAATTATAGTAGGTTACTTAAAAATAGGCAAAGTAAAAGAAGATGATAGCTTTTCCATCAAAAAAATTAATTTGCATACAAGTATAAATTAATAAGAACCAATGTGCATACTTACAAATTAATCCAACGAACCATCTGGGTCTGCTCTAATTTTTATCGTGTTAAGTATTACCTTGTGATTAGAGTCATAGACCTTCCACAAGACCTTGTTCTAATGTCTACCCCCATATTTGGTCAAACGAACATTGGATTCCACGATAAGGTTCGAGTAATGAAAAATCTTACGATGTGTGTCAAAGTCGTAAAACAACCAATGTTTAACACTCTTATGTGAGTACCTTCTAAGCCACACTCTAGTAACAACAACCAATCCTGTAGGGTATTTGATGTTTTCTCCATCTATAACTGGGGATTCCAATTTATTTTTAGCTTCAACACAACAACACAAGTAATAGTTTGTTCCCTCTTCATTTTCTTCATTTACAATAACTACATAAACTTGCCTTGGATTGATATGTGCAACAAATCTCTTAAAATTAGTCTCATTTAGCCTTTCAAAGTAGAATTTCCAAATCTTATTAGCATATCTTCTACAAGTGGGTGTTGGAATCTTACCTTTCATGCTCTGCAAAATATCCTAATCAATATTAATCAAATACTTTGGCTTTCTACACAAAATTCTAAGTGGTGTTCTTCTAGGTACATACATCTCAACATTAGGAATTTCATCAATATTTAATTGAGGTGGGATAGATTGCGTACCTTTGATCAAGGGTGAAGAAGACACACCTTGAGGATCTCATGGGGACGATGGCATGACTTCTTTGTCAAATTTGAGTGATGATGTACTCTCAACTTGAGATGTGTTGGATGGTGTCCAACCATATTCACTTGTGATAGATGGTGTCCCTCCATATTCACTTGTGGTAGCTGGTTTTCCTACATATTCACTTGTAGTAGCTTGTGTCCCTCCATATTCACTTGTGCTTAATTGTTTCCCTTCTTATTCACTTTCTGTAGAGGGTGTATCTCCATCTTCGGTATCCGAATCTGTCTTAACATGATGCTTTTGCATTCGTGCCCCTTGTGTTGCCAAATATTGTTCTCTTTTTTACGGTTGAGGTTCCTCTTCAGTTGGCTTGTTTTTTTCAATAGTACCCAATTTCTTCTTTTCACGATATTCCACCACCCATTCAATCTCCTTTTCTTTGAAGGTTTCATACTCTTTGTCTGTTAGTTGATTCCTTCTCCCTTTCTTCGGCATGGTGGATAATTTTACCTATAGCAAGGTAATGAGACGAATAATAATTTCTAAAGTATTTGTCCATTAAAATAAATGAAATATATGTCATGCAAGGATTCATAAAAATACTTAAAATCATCTTGTATAAGACTATTTATACCATAGACAAAGGTGGTGCAGGGGCATGCCATGATTACAAGATAGGAAGAATTACATTGTTTTCCTTGTGTAAATGGGGTGTTAAAGAAGGATTTTGATGAAATGTTGAAGGAAGTGTTAGAACTATAGGAAATTGATATTTTCACATGTTGATTTTTCTCATAATCCTCCAAGTGAGTCCTACCTTTGATGCATTTCCCTCTCTTCGTGCATATTTTCTCTATATTGTGCCATATTTCCCCTTTGAATCCGTTGTGTCATGCATTTTTGCATTCTAGTTCATATTGGCATAGGTATCCAAATGTCTCCCTGACTTGTGTATGTTTCACTATTTCTTGTTGCAGGTTGTCGGTAAGACATTTCTCTCGCGTTGGCGACTGTGAAGGCTTCTATCGGTATTTGTCTTGGCGGTTGGGCTAATGTTTCGCCAAATTTTGGATGTCTTAGTGATGAGATTTAAAATGGTTTTCTATCGGCAAAGGGTTTTACTTTCGACATAGTGTCACAACGTGTTTCTATTGTTATAACGACCGGCACTTCAGGGTCCTTCAGTATGGCTAATGTTGCTTCGTTATAGTGTCTTGGCGAACTCAGTGTGTCTTGCCGATGGGGTTTAGTATGTGGTTTTTGGTGTAGCTTGATGAATTCTATAAGACTTCTTGCTGAGTTCGAGGGGTCTTGGCAAAGGAAAATGAGGATTTTGTTTCGGCAAGATGGTTCCTATGTCTCAGCGAGCGAAGAGTATGTATGGAAATCAGTGACACTCGGGATAGTTTGTATATGGTTTCCTCGATTGTGATAGGCTATAGCGACTGTGAACAATATGAAAGGATTGTTTCGGTGTGAGATGTACCCCTATCTTGGAGAATGGAAAGCACATAAAGGAAATACATTTCGATGAAGCATTTTTGAATCTATATGACATCTCACCGATATCATGGTGCTATAGCGAAACAAGAGATTGCTACATGACTTCGGTATAACCAACTGGTTGCTATAGCAAATATGAAAACAAGATACAAGTAGAATGATGAACGTTTGAATTGCCTTCGGCATAGGTTGCAATATGTCCCGCCGACTCCCTCGCTGGTAAAAAATAGAAATTCATCACTGTGGCCAACATGAATTTGAATTGGTGACTGTTGTTGGCCTACTTGATTGGAGTCCGATTTTCATGTTGGGCTGACATGATGTTTTATTTTGATATTTTTCTCATGCTGGTGTATATTTAAGCATGATATAGTTGTTAATTGATACCACCAGAGATTAGATTTTTTGATACATTGCAAGTAGATACATTAGAATAAAATTATCAGACCAGAGGCTATTGTTGCATGATTTTCACAATGGAGGTATTTATGAGATTCAATTGATGTTGCTGCATTTTTCTGGTGTCAGTTATCTGTTGAATTAAATGAAAAATACTACTAAGTTGTCTCCATGATTGATTTTTCTAGCTATTTAAGTTGACATAACAAGTTTATGTTCAATTTATCAATACACAGTTGTTGTATTCATGTGATTAATCAATTGGTTCTTTCAAGTAAAGATTAAATCCTTTTATTGATCATAGTAATCAGAGAGATTTCATTTTGGATCATTAAAGTAGAACTTAGTAATCACAATATTGCATGTTCATACAAGTTATGAATAGATCATATGCCAGATAATTTGTATCTCATCCAAAGAGTGCTTTTCATCTTGATCTCATTTGACTCCGCATACCCAACAAGGCACTAGTCTCTGCATTTCACTATTTGAATCCATTAAGCATCCTAGGATTTAGATCAAAAGGTAGCTATTGAGTTTAGTTTGTTCACTATTATCTACCATTGTGGACAAAGCATTTCAGAAGGATAATCATAAGTTAAGTCTACACTATTCAAAAAGGTACATCCACCCAGGTTTGCAGCACGTAAAGAGTAGGAGGTTTGATTGTTTCAAATCTTGTTATGTTACCCTGAAATGTCGTGAAAGCTTGGCAACCTTTCATGGTTCAAACCTGCATTTTTGAGAGCTAACAAGAAGCTTCCATGTAATGGTTGTTTGAGTTTGTGCAAGGAATTTTTGAAGTGTTGTTGGTATTGGTGAGGTATGGTAAGTCTGGTTGTCAAGATTTTCAATAAACCCTAGGTTATTTGCATGAAAGTTGAGGGTTTGGTGGTACAACATTTTAGAGGTCAAGGCTCTAAGAAATAATGGTTGAATTTGTTGTTTTGTAACACAATTAGTGACCATTGGTTGATATTTGGTGAAAACAAAGTGTTTTGGAGGTACCTCCTTTGTAAAAGAGGGCTTTTGGTGGCCTACAAGGTAGGGAATCCTATTGGTTTTCAATATTGTTGCAAATAAACCTCTTGAAACCTTTTGGTATGTTGTGTTATGAGTTTAAGTGTGTCTTAGATGATGTTTGCTAGGTCTTTGTATGACCTCTAAAAGATATTGAGAAAAAGTAGTGTTGGAGGGCTACAAGCCTTTAGGTGTGTGTTTGGGATAAGTTGAGTGTATAGTGTGTAAGGGGATGGTTTGTTGTTTTAGTTTGATCATTTTGAGTTGGTTGGGGTCTTCACCACCTAGGTTGCTATCACACTGCCCCTACCTTCTCAGCCCTACCCTATTGGCAAGCTAGCTCACTCACTAGCTTTCCAATGTGGTAGGGTTGAGAAGGTAGGGGTAGTGTATGCCTCATAGAAATGGGGTGCCACGGTGATGATACATCACTGTGACACCCCAACATATGCTGCCCCTACCTTCTCAACCCTATCGCATTGGAAAGTAAGTGGAGTGTTGGCAAGCTAGCTCACTTGATAGCTTGCCAATGCGGTAGGGTTGAGAAGGTAGGGGTAGCATATGCCTCATAGAAATGGGGTGCCACAGTGTTGTATCATCACCATGGCACCCCATTTCTATGAGGCATACGCTGCCCCTACCTTCTCAACCCTGCCTACTGCAGGCCAGTGGAGCGCCAGGGCTGAGAAGGTAGGGTAAGCATATGCCTCATAGAAATGGGGTTCCACAGTGTTGTATCATCACTGTGGCACCCCATTTCTATGAGGCATACGCTACCCCTACCTTCTCAACCCTACTACATTGGAAAGCTAGTGGAGTGTTGGAAAGATAGCTCACTCACTAGCTTGCCAATCACTATCTTGAAAATGTAGTAGGGTTGAGAAGGTAGGGGAAGCATATTCCTCATAGAAATGGGGTGTCACAGTGATGTATATCATTGCGACACCCCATTTCTATGAGCCATATGCTACCCCTACCATGTCAACCATTTCTGAGACTAGCCTAAACACACAGTTTTAAGGTTTGAAAGTCATTTAAAATGGTGTATTGACCCATTCCTCTCACTGTGGCCACTCTAACTCGAGGAATGGGTCTACAACATCACTAAAAAGGTGTGGGAATGTTCAGTGTGTACAGGGGAGGTCAAGAGTTGAGTTGGGCATGAAGCCCTAGAGTGAAATTTGGTGTTTTCCATGTGAATTTGAGAGGTTTTGACGTGATAAAGTGAGTGTTGTGTTAGGGAAATATTGTTTCTTATTGAATTGAGTTTTTTCAGGCCATTTTATACCTATTTGAGGTGGTGGCATGCTTTGATAAGGTTGGGAAGTTTGTTTCCCAGTAAGGTTATTTGGCTAAAAAATAGGGTTTTTGGTTTTGGCATCTTGGTGGATGAATTTTTGAGAACTAATTGTGAATTAATTGGTTTGAATATATATAAATTGCTTCCCACATGTGTTTGGAGGTTTTGGTCCAGTTTTAAGATAAGTTTCTTTGCTAAAGTGTCCTAATTTGAGGCCTAGTTGGTGTAGAAAGCTTGATTTGAGAAATTTGTTACAAAGTAACCAATAGTGGTTTGTTGGCATGTGATTGTGTACCTTGAAGGGTCCTTGAAATGGTTCAAGTATTGGTTTGAAACAATCTTATCTACAAGAAATACTCGATTGAATGAGTTGAAAATGGTACAAGGAAGAGTGTTGATTTGGTGAAAAGCGAAGAGTTTTGAGAATTGTGACTTGTGAATTGTTGTTGTTGGTTTATTTTTTGTGTTTAGTTGTGTTGTAGGACCTCCCCTAGTTTCATCACAATTCAAATGCTTTGTCCATGCTTCCATTTTGAGCCATGATTGCAAGATAGGCTGCACCTTTCTCCATGTTGCTAACTTATCCTTCAATAAAGAGTCTTCTAACAATGGAGAGAAGGGTTAGAATCCCTTGTAGGTAGACTAATCAAGGAAACATTTAAAATATATCACAAATAAAAGTGATGAGGTAGGTTTAGTGATGAGGTAAATTTAGAAATAGAGATGAAAAAAATAAGTTTCTAAGATCTATCAACGTGGGAGGAGTATATTCTAATTTTTTAGAGAAATGTATGGAAAATTTGGTAGCATAGACAAGGAAATGGGCTGCTTGGTATAATTTTTTGACAAAATATCTCAATGAAAGCTTCAGAGAGAGGTATGCACTTCCATAATAAAGGATTGAGAAATGATGTTTTATTTTACTTCCTTAAAACATATGTCATACATATGTGTATGCAAAATGTGGAAGCATACACAAGGTAAGTCAATTGTTAAATGAAAAAATTCCTCAAAGAGACGTGGTTTAAAAATTTAATTGGCAAGTTTATAGAATTGTGTAATTTAAAATGTGCATTGACAACCTAAGGTTATAATCACAAACAAAAAATGATCAACATGGAATATGCAAAATAACAAAAATGAAAGAAAGCCATAATAGAATGAAATAAAATGTGTAAAGACTTCACATACCTAAAAAACTAGAGTTTCAAATGGATGAGTTCAACCCAATTATGTAGCCTTAGCTTCTTCTTTCTTCAAAATCCTCAACAATTTGACTTTTTCAAAAGCTTGTTCCCCTCCAAAATTAATTGTATATCAGTTTTCAATGGAATTCAAACTTGAATTTATATTATATGTCTTTCAACATGAAAAATCTGCTATTTCATGCAAATGTGGTAGAAAGATCATGAAAAAGGTGGTGGAATGTGAAAAACATGCATGCACACTTCACAACATCAAAAAGCTACTTTTTGTTAGAGCACACACAAAACCAAGAGAATATGCAGAATGTGGGCCTTGAGATCATGGGTATATTGATTTTTTTTACATTTTTAGTGCAACACAAAATGCACTCATGTTATAATGCACTCACATTATAACGCGGGTGCATTATTTCTTCATAAATTAACCATATCTCTACTTCTTCAAAATGCACTCGTGTTATGATAAAGTTGATTTTTAATAGATTTCTTTTCTCTCTCTCTTTGTATATACCCTATATACCCCAATTCTATCTCTCTTCCCTCTACCCTTATACCCTAATTCTATCTCTCTCCCCTCTACCCTCTACCCTTAACCCTTATACCCTCTATCTCTCTCCCAATCCTCCTCTCTCTATCTATCCCTCATTCATTAACCCCTTATAATTTGACGGATGGATGATTTGTTTGATTTGATTTGACGGACTTCTTTGATGATTGATTTTGATCCTGACCCTGAACTGACATTTGATTGATTTCTGACGATTTTTGATTTCGGATCCTGATTTTGATGTCGGGATTTGATTCTTGATCTGATTTTCTGAGTTTTTCGACGCGATCCTGATTTTCGCGACGATGACGCGATGACGATGATTTGATTTTGTCTGACTGGATTTTGATTGATTTTGACGCTCGATGATCTCTTGAAAAGCGCAGATTTCTGGATTTTGATTTGGATCCCGGATCCTGAATCCTGATCGATCCTGATTTTGTTTCGACGATTTTGATTTGAAGCGGACTTTCTGACGCGGATGGATGATTTCTCTCTGATTTTTTCTACCTTAACCCTTATACCCTATATCCTCTACCCTCAACCATAAATTATCAACCCTTAAATCCTCTACCCACTACCCTCTACCCTATAAACCCTTAAACACTCAACCCTAAACCCTAAACCCTCAACCCTTAAACCCTAAACCCTTAAACCATCTACCCTCTATCCTCAATCCTCTACCATCCACCCTCAACCCTAATCCCTCAACCCTTAACCCTTAAACCCACTTAATAAACTCTCTACCCTAATCCCTCAACCCTCTTGACCCTTAATCCCTCAACCATTAAACCCTAATACCTCAACCCCTATACACTATACCCTATACATTGGACCCTCGACCCTAATCCCCCAACCCTATACCCTGAATGCTCTACCCTCAACCTTAAATCCTCAACCCTTAAACCCTCTACCCACTACCCTCTACCCTATAAACCCTTAAACACTCAACCCTAATGATGCAGAGGGTTAGGGATCTTAAAAGATACACAAAGATTTAAGATTAACAAAGTTTTGTTCTTCAATCTCTCAACTAGACACCAACTTAGAAATAAGGCCTTCACCTTGCACTTAAGACCTATTTGCCTCCCTTGTGATTCCTAATCATTGAAATGATCTCAAAAGACTTGAAAAAACTTGATTCAAATGGGTTTCAAGCCCTAACCCTCCATTTTATACAAAACTCTCTTTTGCTGCTCACATAGCCATCTAGCCTATTAGGCCTTTGGCAATGGATTTTTGACTTCTTCCACAAATTTTGCAAATGAACCTCCAATCTAATGATGGTTTCAGATGTGGATTGTGATGAAAAACATCATTTCAACTCCTTGGAATCAATTGTTTCAGACAACCTCACTTCAAACCCTACTGTTTCCTTAAAATTAGGCCTAATTAGCCCTATTTTACAAAGCAACCCATCTTTAAATTTGTCCCCTGACCATGAAACTTTATGCAGTCTCCTAAAATGACTCAAAACCAAGGAATCCAAGTTTTTAGCCCTCTATGACACATCTATCATGCTCCAGCACAAACCCCTCCTCAGCTTGCCTCAAAAACTAGGGCTTCTTGAAAACTAACCTTCCAATCACTTCCAGAACTTTCTCATTGACTATAAACCATTAGTAAAACATATTTAGTTGATCCAAACTCAAAAACATGCCCCTCATTAAGGCATATATTCTGCTGCTACACCCTAGCCTCCATCTTCAAGCACTTTTCCCTTTGACAACTTGGTGTACACCTTGATATTCTTCCTTCCTGCACATTATTTGGTTAAATCTGTATGATAAATGTTAGGAATGATCCATTTCATAGGTCACAGCAGCATTCTACCTTGAAATGGATCAATCATCCATGAAAATCACCAAAATTAGTGAAAAATATGCACTTTTTTTAGGACAGTCGGCAATATAATGCAAAGAACTGATTATAAACGTGTATCAGATCATTAAAGAGGTTAATTGAAAGTAAATACAGGTTCTTGAACCATCCAATTGATTATAAATTCAAAAGGAATCAATAGATCATCAAAAAGACTCAAGAAAATGCAAGAAAACTATGTTTTTTTCACTATTTTCTGTAGCAGTCCGTACAGTCACTTCTCCAAATGCCCAACCTCCATAAAAATGACCATTTTGGGGTTATAGAACCATCCCCCAACTGATCCAACTGATTGGAATTGATTACAATGCATAATTACCTCTAAAACACCTAAAACTCCTTTTCCCGCCTAAACTAAAATTTAAAAATTTGAAATTACAAACTAGAGATTTATTAAAATCTATCACCTAAAAACCATTGGATATTCACTATCCAAGTTTATTTGACCTATTTAAGCATAATATCATTAATCAAAACCCCTAGAACCTAATTTTCCCTTACATTGCATTTTTAATCCAAATTCCTTATCAGGAACCTTGAAACTTTGAACATTCTCATTACACTCATTCAACCCAAATGCCATTATAGGCTCCAATACATCATAATTGATGCTTTGACATGATTGGAAGGTCCTCTTGACCCTTGCACTCTCCTGGTTCTTGACATGCTCCTTGAAGGCCCTGGGTGCTCCTGCACCATTCTCCCCGGGAAAGAAAGAACTCTTGCCCCAAGAAGTGTCCCATGTGTTGCCACCAAAAGACCTTTTGCTCTCATGTGTTTTCATCTTCCAATGAGCAGGTATGTAGTCCCCCAAAGTCACTATCTTTTTCTTCTGCCAATCTGCATTCTTGACATTCATCATGTGAGAGCCAAAAATCTATTTTCTTTGTCCTTTTTGCTGCTTGAACTCAGTCTGATTTTGTGCCCTGTTTCTGCCTCTATTCCCCTGATTTCCTTGTGAAAAGATACCATCACTATCATGCTCAATTATAGGGCATTCAATGCCTCCAACCTTGATACTGTCCAAATCCCACAAATTCTGATTTTTAGGACTGTCTTCTTCACAACCTTGCTGCAACTTGTCTTTTTTCAACCTACCAATGTCTTCCCCTGTTTTACCCTGCTCATTTACCTGCAAATGCTTCTCAAAACAGATCATAAAACTTTCATTTGACTGCTCCAAAGGAAAAGGCACTAACTTGTATCTAACTGCATCCTTATGCACCAAATATGTGTTATGAAAACCATCATGCAATGTCCTTCTAGCATACTGCCATGGTCTCCCCAAGATGATATGACCACAAGTCATTGGAATAACATCACAAAGCACCCTATCATGATATGAACCAATTGAGAAATCAACAAAAGCTCTCTTACCAATCTCTACATGCTGTCCTTGAGTTACCCAAGTGGCCTTGTAGGGAGTAGGATGATCAAAAGTTTCAATCCCTAGCTTGGTTACCATATCAACTGAAACTAAATTGCTATGTGACCCTGAATCTATAAGCAATCTGCATATCTTACCATGACTGAGACAATTTGTTTTGAAAATGGTTACCTTTGGTTCTTGATGAAGCCTTTCTCCTTGCTTGATCATGAGAAACTCACCATCAGTCACAGGGTCTGCCATAAATGTTTTTGGTTCCTCCTTCTTATCTTCTTCTTCTTGCACCAAGGTAGCTCTCCTTTCTCTGCCTTTATCAGCTTGTTCCCACTTAGGACACTTGAAGGAAGGATGCCCTGGTTCATTGCAATTAAAACATCTGCCTGTGAATGGTCCTCTACCTTGTCCAAATCTGCCTCCTCCTCTTGGAGTGTACCCACCTCTTTGATCAGAAAATATCTCTTTACCCTTGTCATTGCTGCTTTTATCATTACTTGCCTTGTCCTTGCTCTCTATTACCTCTGCCCTTGTTTGAACTACCTCCTCTTCCACCATTGTTTGATCTTTCTTGCTTCCTTTTCACCTTTTCTTCTGCTCTAATGGCCAACTGAAAACATTCTCCCAATGTTCTTGGCAATTGCAAACCAATCTCATCTTGCAGATTGTACCTTAAGCCATTGATGTACCTGGCTATCTTCTCATCCTCTTCCTCATAACCTCCTCTGATACTAAGCTTGTGAAATTGCTCAGTATAGGACATCACATCCATGTCCTTTTGCTTTAAATTCTGCCTCATCCTTTTCACATGAATGGTATAATCAGATGGTAGAAATTGCTCCTTGACCAAACTCTTCATCCTTGCCCATGTAGAGACCTTTGCCAATCCTCTATCCATCCTATCATTCTGGAAACTTGTCCACCATGTCAATGCTGTGCCTCTCAACTTGGTTTTGGCAAACTTGACTTTCCTTTCTTCATCCATCTCCTCAAATTCAAAGTAGTTTTCCATGGCATCAAGCCATAACAATACCTCTTCACTATCCATCTTCCCTTGATAGATAGGTAAGTCTATGTGACTCTTCCCTCCATGACCCTGTACTGCCTTCAATAACCTCACTAACCTCCTTTCCTCAGGGTCCTCTGTATCATCAACTTGATGTTAGTGATTTACCCTCACATGCTCTTCATCCTCTTTATTGTTTTCTTGGTATTCTTGGTCTTCTCTCCTCCTACTCCTCTCAAGGTTATTGATCCTTGCCTGCATAGTATCTCTCTCTCTTCTCCATTGTCTTTCCTCTCTTGCTCTTGCTGCTTCGTCTTCCCTTCTTTCTCTTCTCTCCCTCTCCAAGATCTCCTTCAACTCTTCCAACTCTCTTGCCAATTGGT
This sequence comes from Sequoia sempervirens, assembly GCA_007258455.2. NCBI lineage: Eukaryota > Viridiplantae > Streptophyta > Pinopsida > Cupressales > Cupressaceae > Sequoia > Sequoia sempervirens. Next base: position 490,635,025 of record VDFB02058242.1, read on the forward strand.
TTTTTGGTGCCATTGCTACTTCTCCAATCCCTAAAGGATCTACTCACTGCTCTAATACATGATACCACTCTGATACAGAGGGTCAGGGATCTCAAAAGATACACAAAGATTTAAGATTAACAAAGTTTTGTTCTTCAATCTCTCAACTAGACACCAACTTAGAAATAAGGCCTTCACCTTGCACTTAAGACCTATCTGCCTCCCTTGTGATTCCTAATCATTGAAATGATCTCAAAAGACTTGAACAAACTTGATTCAAATGGGTTTCAAGCCCTAACCATCCATTTTATACAAAACTCTCTTTTGCTGCTCACATAGCCATCTAGCCTATTAGGCCTTTGGCAATGGATTTTTGACTTCTTCCTCAAATTTTGCAAATGAACCTCCAATATAATGATGGTTTCAGATGTGGATTCTGATGGCCAACATCATTTCAACTCCTTGGAATCAATTGTTTCAGAAAACGTCACTTCAAACCCTGCTGTTTCCTTAAAATTAGGCCTGATTAGCCCTATTTTACAAAGCAACCCATCTTTAAATTTTTCCCCTGACCATGAAACTTTCAGCAGTCTCCTAAAATGACTCAAAACCAAGGAATCCAAGTTTTTAGCCCTCTATGACACCTCTATCATACTCCAGCACAAACCCCTCCTCAGCTTGCCTCAAAAACTAGGGCTTCTTGAAAACTAACCCTCCAATCACTTCCAAGACTTTCTCATTGACTATACACCATTAGGAAAACATATTTAATTGATCCAAACTCAAAAACATTCCCCTCATTAAGGCAGATCTTCTGCTGCTACACACTAGCCTCCATCTTCAAGCACTTTTCCCTTTGACAACTTAGTGTACACCTTGATATTCTTCCTTCCTGCACATTAGTTGGTAAAATATGTATGATACATGTTATTAATGATCCATTTCACAGGTCATAGCAGCATTCTACCTTGAAATGGATCAATCATCCATGAAAATCACCAAAATTAGTGAAAAATCTGCACTTTTTTTATGGACAGTCAGCAATATAATGCAAAGAACTGATTATAAACATGTATCAGATCATTCAAGAGGTTAATTGAAAGTAAATACAGGTTCTTGAACCATCCAATTGATTAGAAATTAAAAATGAATCAATATATCATCAAAAAGACTCAAGAAAATGCAAGAAAACTATGTTTTTTTTCACTATTTTCTGAAGTAGTCCGTACAGTACTTTCTCCAAACGTCCAACCTCCGTAAAAATGACCATTTTTGGGTTATAGAACCATCCCCCAACTGATCCAACTGATTGGAATTTAAAACAATGCATAATTACCTCTAAAACACCTAAAACTCCTTTTCCCGCCTAAACTAAAATTTAAAAATTTGAAATTACAAACTAGAGATTTATTAAAATCTATCACCTAAAAACCATTGGATATTCACTATCCAATTTTATTTGACCTATTTAAGCATAATATCATTAATCAAAACCCCTAGAACCTAATTTTCCCTTATATTGCATTTTTAATCCAAATTCCTTATCAGGAACCTTGAAACTTTGAACATTCTCATTACACTCATTCAACCCAAATGCCATTATAGGCTCCAATACATCATAATTGATGCTTTGACATGATTGGAATGTCCTCTTGACCATTTCACTCTCTTGGTTCTTGACGTGCTCCTTGAAGGCCCTGGGTGCTCCTGCACCAATGACCAAGGCAAACCCCCATGCCCTAACATTCAAAATTTCTTCTCCTCTTCTTATGTGTTTGTAGATTTAGACATTTTGGAAGCTTGGAAATTGTTGAATATCAAGTTGCAAGGTTATTCAAGTCTTCTCCTCATTGATCAAGTCAAAATATCAATAAAAACTCACTTTTAGGTTCAGAAATCAGAGTTTTGGAGGCAGACACATGTCAAGAGCCGAAGAGTAGATTAGGGAATTTAGTTTCCACTTTTCAATTTTTAGAAATTCAGAAGTGTATTCATTTTCCATTATTGGTGAATGAGTCCCACTGCTAGGCGTAATTTTGGTTTTCTGTAGTTTTGGATACCCTTTTGTCTGAAACAGACTCCGGTTTAGTTTTATAGAACTGGGACTGATTCACCTAGAATGGAGAATGAGTCCCACTAGGCCTAAAAATTAGCATCAATAGCATTCCAAAAGTAATTTCCTATCTCCACCCATTTTCTAGGTGCACACATTCAGTTTCATCAAGTTCTGTTACAATTTCCATTCATTTCTAGGTAATTTTGCATTACATAATGTGTTTTCAAACAAGTTTTATTTCTTAGGTTTTGCATAATCAATCAATCTATTTCATCACTTAGCTACATTTAGATCATCATATTTAGACATATTTACATCATATAAGGCTTAATTTGAGTGAGCCAGATAGGTTTTTGGCCTATCTCTCTCCTTTTAGGTGAAAAACCCTAAGAGTGTAAGAGAAGTACATAGACCCAAAAATCAATGATTCAATCACTAGTGGGACTCATTTTCCACTAATGGAAAATTAGTCCTACTTCTGATGAAACTTCTGGAAACTGGTTTTTGAGTGTTAGGATCTAGAATCTGACAAAATTTGGATTTCCATCCTTAAGCTGGGACTCATTCGCTACTGATGGCGAATCAGTCAACTCACAAAATTCTGAGAAATCAAGGACCAATTCTATAGCACCAAATATGAGGTACCAAATATGAGGTTTTCTTCTTATCGAGTTGCTAAAGTCTAATCTACATAAAATAGACAAAATGTCTTCTTCAAGCTTGAAATAGAATGTAGTTGACTTGAAACACTTTGTTGACTTCTTGTCCACTTTTCAACACCTAAATGCTTGTCAAATCTGCATATAAAAGTTTGCAAACACACATGCAAGAGGGGGAAAATTGTTAAGGCTTAGGTTATAGTGATTTTCCTTGGTCAAATCCCACTTTGGTAATCAAACCTTTAATGAAGAAATCAAATGGAAGAGAATGATAAAAAAATAACGTCCAAATTCTATCAACCTACCAAATGCTTATTGAAGAAATCTGAAGATGTAACAATGGCTACTCCAAAATACTTGATTAATCTTGATTCAATGATGAAAAGTTCTTGAAATATTGAATGAATGAGTGAGTGAGTGAATTTTATGAATGGGGGTTAAAATGGGAAGAAAACACTTATTTATATACATTTGTGCCTTAGTAACCTGAAGATACCTCATGACAAGTTGACATAACATCATTTTAAATAAAAACCTGAAAGAAAATTTAAAATATTTTGAATTTTGAGCCAAGAGGGACTCATTCGCCACCCATGGTGAATGGGTACCACCTTGGACTTGAAAGTGGGTGTCAGGAATTATCTTGCATTTAATGTTGTTTTTCAGGTTTACATTCAAAAACACACATAATTAAGCCTTATAAGGGCATAACAGGGTCAAATAAAGCATAAGAAAAGTGCAAATAGTGAGATTTAGCCTAGAAAAGTGTGAAATCTAGTTACAAGACTTTACAACACTTCAAAATAGGAATTGATGAGTGATAAAAAGGTGATTTTTAGGTGAATTGTAATAAATAGAGTCTAGAAAAGTGTAGAAATGTTTTACAACACTTCACAACACCTTCACAAGATGCAATAATTTGAATTTTAAGGTCCTAATGTGAATATTCAAGCCACATTGCAACATTACATTGGAGAAAACTAGAGCAAGCATCATGAATAAAGGCCTAAAAGACCATGAAAATATCAAGGGACCATTTTTCTATGGTACGCCTTATCATCCCCAAGGTCTTGTATCATAGTTAGATAATAGTTCCAAGTTGATTCGTGACATTGACATATCTCACACTATACACATAATCTAACTATCTATGACTAGGTCCACAATAGCTATTCCCTGTAACAACAAGAGTAATAAGAAACTTTCTTACAAATCACAAGTAATCTAGATATTTCTTTGCGGATCTCATTGACAATGATCTTTCCCTTTTATGACCAAGAAATCTAGCTATCCTTTCCTTAAGGAATCAATGATAATAGCAATTGATTCTAAAATGAATATATATGTTAGGTATGGTGTGATAATAGGTCACAACTCTCGACTTTTCCACTATTTTGTTCCAAAAAATTCCAATACCTTATCCTTGTGGTCATGAATAACATGACTTTATTGTCATCTTGACTTACTAAGAAGTCAAAGTTCTTCCAAATTGAAAACATATCCATGTTTTTTCATCAGTTGGGGTACTTATTTTGAGTCAAAACACTCTCTTGCTTCCGCCCTTAGTGTTTACACGACATTCACTCGACTCCAAGTTGAACTCATAGAAAAAAAATCATTTCTCAAATGTTTTAATATTCCTATTTGTTAGCTTTCTATTGCATTTTTCTTGCCTAAATGACATACTTGGAATATACTTTTTTCCAAATTTGGATTCATCATGGATTTCTATCTCATAGATTCAACATTTTGGACCATCTAATAGGAGATCTAATGAATAATCAACAACTTTACAAGCTAACATTCATTGTTATTCTCTTTCCAATATCCATTTTGGTGGAGGAATATCCAAACTCACAAGCCTGTTTATTGATGTAGTTTTCAACTTAGAGCGTTGTTTCCTTAAGTCTTGTATTGATTTGACACATAGCATCATACCGCATTCTATTTCCTTTTGGAACCTCTAGTGTATGTTGTTTTTTATTGACACATTGGTGAGTTCTACTTATAATCCAACCAATATATGTACTATCCAAAGGGTATGTGCAGCATCATCATGGAAAAAATAGGCCCTTAAGTGGCCAAAAAACCAGAAAAATTAGAGTTAGGCAACTTGACGTAAAAAATTGAATAAGTTATCTATATTATTTCAAAAATATGTAAAAATAGAATATGTAGAAAATTGAATGTAGTTTCTAAACTACTAGGTTTGTTTCAAAAACAAAAAAATCTATTTGGTGAAAATTTGAAATTTCAATGTAGTAGTACTTAAATTTTAGGGAAAAAATAAGAAGTAGGTGTATGTCTAAACACCCTAACCACAAAAAAATGATAATACTTTTTAATAATATTTAAGATATAAGTAGAGGACTCATGTCTCGATGTGATGCATATTTTTTTTGTAATTTTTCAGTAAAAAGCCATTAATTATGAAATTTTTATTACAAAGATTTTAAAATATAAAAACTTGTATGTCTGACCACCTTAACTTGGTCAAAACTTCATGAAATTCATTTCTTTTTTTTAATCCTATAGTATAAGAAGCATAGAATGTGACACATGTTTCAGATTCAAAAAAAGTGATACCGTTTGAAAGCTATAGATGTTTTTCAATAAGCCTATCAAGCAAGACTTTAGTCGTATATCAAATAGAAAATGAATAACAATTATTTATTAAATTCAAAGTAAGGCATAATTTATATTGGTGGAAAGCTGAGAATATCCTTTAAAAACCATTTTCATTTTATCAATTTCTGGTAAGAAAAAAGTCATCAACCACATACACTACACATACCCATCATATCGCCACTTTTTTTCCCATCATGATCTCGCACATACCCCAAACCTTTTTTTAGATCAATATGATTTACCTTTTTAGGATTCTTTCTCACACTTACCTTTCCAAGTGTCTTTGTCCCAACTCTAGTACATTATGACCTTAAACACTCTAAGGTTACTTGGTTTCCTTCTCCTTATCTTAATCAAAACTCTAAATTGTTGAAATCAATTTTGGTTGGTGGAAACATGTCCACTTTGTTGATTACTTCTTTTTGACCATTTCGGTCTTTTCCCTTATTCCTAAGGTACTATCTCTTTTCTTACACATTTTTAGCCTTGCACATAAATTAGATTCAAGTCAAGAGTTCTCGATCCTATTGGATACCTCTTTCATTTACTTTCTACTTGGATCCTTATGCCAACAATGCATACTCATGGATTTGTAGTATTTTTTCTAAATCCAAGAATC